>BNCR01000012.1:48983162-49440243 GCA_014656515.1 Oryzias celebensis
ATCAATCTCCTCCATGCTGTGTCTCCTTCTGCAGAAACACAGACCTCCAGATCTTCTTACATTTTTGAATATGATCAGATATTTGTTTTTATTCTGTAATCCTGGACTTATTTGTCTACAAAGGTTTGAACTTTGAGAGTTTATAGAGAGAAAAGTGTGAAAATGTTTTTGTCTGTCTGAGAAAAGTGGTGAAAGTGTGTAGTGCGGAGTGAAACATTTGTAATCCCAATTCATGGATTTTACCTTCACGACTTTTTTACATTAGTTATATATTTTAAATATTAATTTTAGCTGTTAGCCGACAAACTGGCCCCGGCCCCTCATTCGAGAAGGAAAGTTATGTGGCCCTCACAAGAGAAAGTTTTGGGACCCCTGTTTTAAATCACTGCACAGCCTTCTACAAAACGAATGTTTTGCTTCATCTTCTGGACAAAAACAAGCAGTAAGAGGTGAATTTTCTCTCTGAACTGATGCTTTATTGAACCTATCATGACATCAGCATATGTATCACTTTTCTTTGCCGCTGCAGTCGAGGCCGGCCAGGCGATGTGTTCATGTTATCATGACAACGGGCGGCACCACCAATCAAATAGTCCACTTTTTGTGGGAATGTAATCTAAACCAAAAAAAAAATAAAGTACTAAAGATCAATTGAACATTCCTTTCTTCTGTAAGTGACAATGTTATAAGTGGGATAGGGCCCGACGAAGGGTGCATTGTCAGAAAAGAATACATGCCATGGAAGCCTGAAACTCTCGACGCAAAGCAGAAGATGGTCGTTTCTGATGTGTAATTCATTTGCGTTACTAAATATTAACTTTTTTAAAATTTGCATTTGTTAACGCTTTTACATTGACAGCCCTAATTTTTACTGTGATGATGCTTTTCAGCCCAGGCTTCCTTAAAAAAGAGATCTCCTCTCAATGGGACCTCCTGGTAAAATGAAGATTAAATACATTTTTAAAAAATTGCTCGTGGTTTACAATCTAATTCATAGGGGATATTGGCTCATTTTGAAGGATCTGATTCGTTCTGATTCACTGATCTAAAATAGATCCAGTATATCTTTATCCAAAACTTCAACCAGTGTGACTCAGAGATTAAAAAAAAAAAACTGCTATTGAAAATTACTAGAAAGGTTTTCCAGATTTCTTCTATTTCTTCAAGATAATCAAGTGTAAATTAAATATGTGTACAAACAAACAAGTAAACAAGAATCTACTCATATTTTAGTTTTAGAAAGTTCACTGTTATTTTTCCACATCAAAATCATCAAAAGGGAACATTGTTGGAACATTTTAGCACACTATGGTCACATGACTGCTAAATTCAAAATGTTTCCACGCGTTAGACTGGAATGATGGTTGATCAGTTTTTGCTGCATCACGTGTGTTGTCCACTCTGATGCACTTTATGGTTTTTACATTATGGTAAATTAAACCTTCTGTGTGTCAATCCAAATGGTATTTTCCAGTATTCATGAAATCAAATTATTTGGACTAAAATATGAACTATTGAAAACACAGTGTCGTGGTAAAACACAAAATCTGAAGGACCGAACCATTCCAGGTACATTTCAGTGCTCCACATGGTATCAGTGCTTCCAAATGACCTATTGCTAAGCAGTTTTGATGGCTAATTGACTGGTTTGTCAGTCAAGTTTAGGTCATCTGTCAAGTTTAGGTTAGCCAATCGATTAGTCTCCTTGCCAAATTATGAGCATAGTCCCTTTCAAGGATCTAGTTCAGCTTGAGTTAAGGCTTCATGTTAAGAGTGTTGTGATTAAAGTGTGATGTCAGATCTGATGCTGAAGGTCTTCGATTTCTTCAGTGTTTCCATTTGTGAGAGTATAATCTAAATCAAGTCTAAAACGTGATCATATTAGTTGTGTTGAATTGAAATTGCACAAATTGCATTTGGGGTAAGACATTTGCTAAATAAAAACACCACAATTTTGAAAAAACTCGCATTTATGGAAAAAAAGTGTTTTCACTTGGAGGAGGTGCTTTTTTTGGGCTTATCAAATAAATGAATAAAGGTGCATAGAGACCGGCATTTAGGGTGGCCCCTTTCAATGAAAAGTCTATGCAAACACGTAATTTCGGGCTTCCGTGTCTCAAAACACACGTGTTCACGCCTTGCTACGCAACTTTTTAATTCAGGTCGCAGGCTCCGTGTACATTTACATTTAAATCAGGTGATCATTGATCGTGCGCTGAAAGTCAAACCTTTCATGCTTAATGGCAGCAATGCGGCACCGTGACCAATCAGGGATTCAGATTTGGGAGTGGCGCGTCAGTAGCGTACGCTTCAAAGCACGAAAGTAGCAACCATTGCAGACATGATCACGAAAGAGAAATTAATAATTGCGGTTTGTGCCCATCTGGGTTATTATGACCCCAAGATGAACATTTAAAGGAACAGAGATGTGAAAACAAAAAGTCTGGAGCAAGATTTTCGGGATTTACACCGCTGTGACTTTGCGGACTGAGACTGTACCTATTGCAGATGGCGAATTAGCCCTAGTAAACATTAAAAACACAAAGGAAGAAGAATCTTCTCCCTGCTACTACCTGCGTGACCGCCACCTGCTGGCAGCGCGTTTATGAAACTGCGCATAGTGCAGTTCTTGAATGCACCATGCGCATCTGGTGTGTGTGCACATGATGACACCAACATCTCCTTTGATAGATGCGTGCTGGCGCTGTAGTAGAGATCTGAATATATCTTGTCCTGTTATCAAACAGAAAAAAGGTGCAACTGCTTACTTGTTTGAACATTTATTTTTTAATACTGCTGAGCAGGCTTCTCACATGCCTCTGTGGGTTTGGCTCATTGACATCCTGTATATAGAAACGGTTAATGGTGTTGCTGCTCGGCATGTGATGTCATCCAATGGCTCCCTTTTTATGAAAAACTTTAAGCAGTGAGTTGGTTTGTGTTAATTCATGTAATTAGGATTTAATGGAAACGTGTAATTGTGAAATTGTGTGGTTTTTTTTACATTTCTAGAATTTTGATAACGTTTTGCACATATGTGTAATCGTTAGTTAACACATTTACAAGCATTATTAATGTGTCTATAGGATGCTTTTGATAAATTTATTGACCTTATAGATGTCTAACAAAATGTTATTAATCTTCATAAGACTCATGAACAAACTTTGTTAACACATTAATGAGCATTATTCATGCGTTAGATCTTAGTCAAATATTTATTAGCATTAAAGATGTCTTGCAAATACCTGACAGTGTTAATAAGATTCATTAACTTCTAAAGTCAGACCATTGTCTTCAAAGACCATGATAGTAAACTGATTATGAGCTTGATAATGTATGAACTAACTTGTTCTAACCATGTCCTAACCCTAGTCGATCAGTGACAGTGTGGGAGAGAGCTTCTAGTTCAGTGCTGCGGCATTGCACCCTCCCCATGTGCAGTAGTGTCTGCCTGCACCAGGTTCAGACTTGTTCTGCCGGTCTGCTTCTTCTCTCTTCAAAGATAAACTTCAACGTAAACCAACTTCATTCTTTGGCACCCGAGCAGAAACACTTCCTGCTCTTTGACAGCAGCTGCTACTGCAGGCAGGGAGCACGCTTCACTGTCCGAGACCCTGGTCTGGGTTTGAGACTGGATCTGGACGTTAATGGTGTAGATGACACCCCTGCTCTAGTGAACAGCCCTCTAATCATCTAATCAAGCTCCTCCTTTAGCATCGTTTTAGCCAGGTTGTTGTTGTTGTTAGGGCTGTAACTTCTGATGCAAGTGTCCAGTAAAATTTCTCATCAGGGTTGCTGTTGTTTGGAACCTAAGTTGCTCATTGTTGGATCTACACTATGTTACAGTATCTGCTGCACTTTTATGTTACTGATGTGTGCAGTTCCTGCCTTTGGTTGGTCTGTGATATCTGTCTAGTTTATTTTAGCTCGGAGGCGTTGAGGCACATCTCATTTGTTTGTTCCACAGCAGCAGTTTGTTTGGAGGAGACTTCAAAGCCACCAGCATGTTGCTCTGGTTGCTGATGGCACTGGGCCATGTTGGTGATCAAGCCTACGTGATGTTACTGCATGTCCTAGCAACGAGGAGATGAGCAGATAAGATCAGAGGATGGAAAGAAGGGATTGAAGATGCGCAGAGAATAAAAGGCAACAGGTACGACTGGTTTCAAATAAGCAGCCAGAGGTTGGAATATTTTCCAGCATGTGGTAGATGACACCATATTGTGACATGATTGGAGGCAAGGGGATTCTGCAGTGAAACCTATGCTCTGCTAACACTGTGCTTTGGATCACACTGACCAATGATGCTGAAATGTCCTGTCTTTCTTTTGATGGCAGTTGCTTTCTGTCTCCTTTGGTGAGTGCCACTCTCAGAAGTTCCTGGGCTGCTGGCAGCAGCTGGGCAAGTCAGGGGCTGCAGAGGTCACACACTGATGTTGCAAGCTCTTAGGAGCAGCTTTTTCCTGGCAGTCAAAACTTGAGTTGAGTGGTCTTGTAGTTTCTCCTTGATTTTTATCAAAGTTTGAGTCACAAAAGATGCAAACATCATCCGGCTGCAGATCCTATCAGAGAAGAAGTGATAGAGATAGGACCGGCACTGTCATGCCTCTTTGAGAAGACAGTACGTTTCTGTGAGTTGTCCTCAGATAAGGCTTCTCACGACACCAGCAACAACCAGGATGAAAGCTTTGCAACAAGCAATTGCACGCAAGTTCTGCAGCTCACAGTGGCTGCAAGCAGCATGGAATGGGCCGTTACCGCCATTTGATTGTTTGGATCTTTGCTTCCACAGTTTTGATTCTGTGGCTTTGAAGCTGAAATTATTTTTTTTCCCTGCGCAACTGCAGCTTGTTTATAGGGGCTACTGCTACCCTCTATCATCTGCCCATCATCCACCCGCTGCTGCAGCTACAGCTTGAACCCTAGTAAGAACCTGGAAGTCCTCCTTCTTCTGCAGACCCCCTTTGAAGAGAGTCTAACACAGTCAGTCGAACCTTGACCTCCTTCAGTTTGTGATCCAGAGGTTGTTAGCTCCTGCTGGGGGACAGACACAAACATCAGAAGCATCTCAGCATCTATCAGTCATTTATATCTAGATTTTTATCATTTAATTTATTTTTCCTTTTTGTCATTCTCTTGTTTTTTTGTAAATAACCAGGGAAGCTAACATCAGTAAAAAGTACAGTCAGTTTAGCCAAGTCAACAACCTAAAATATTGTCTACTTAAAATGTTGAAAGTTTATTTATTCACATTTCATTTAAGGTATGGATCAGCGCTGAAAAGTCAACATGGGTGCAGTGAAGACAGCAGCAGCATTTTCAGGGTGATCATTTTAAAACATGTACATAGAATTAGATTTTGTGTTTGTGACAGTCTCTTGGATTTTCCGAACACTGTATGAGCTCATTTTATCCCAGCATTTATGAAGTTTATCTAACAAAAACTGAAATGGCAGACAGGTAGATTTGTAAATTTGCGTACAAAATCTTGTTGGAAATTCTTTCCGAGGGAGCATGTCCAGAACATTCTGAATTCCTGTTGAGCGGTAATGGTCAGAGCGGCCCTTTGTAAATAAACATGAACTTAAGTGCTAAAATAAACTCATACAATGAAAGAAAGAGTCATTTTTTAGCATATCCACATTTTTGGGTCCCCACCGTTTCGTGTTCCTGTTTCTGTGTCCTGCTCAGACTGAAACCAGTCAAACTCAGATGGGGTTGTCAGTTCATCTGCAAATGTGCTTCACCACCCATCCCCCTTCTGTATCACAGTCATGTGGCATCACATTGAAAACACCCATTAGTGCAGAGCCACATCAGAGTAAAGGGGGCAGATGTGTCATTGTTTGGAAAGGTATCTGATGTCAGCAGACAGGAGAATTTATTCTACATAGATTAAGAAGAGGCTGAGGAAGTAGTTGACGGTGTGTGTTGATGCAGGGCAAGGAGGGAGATAAGGGGGCAGGATGAGTTGACTGTTGGAAAATATATAGAATTACATGGTTCAGGAGTATCTCACCCTTTACCTGGTTTACAGGTGAGGTGATTGTTGAAAGGCTCTGCATGGGCTTATCAGAGAGCAGCCTACTTCCATGGAGTCATGCAGGTGAAGTCATGCCCTATGCTCGGACCAGTCCAGTTTAGCTGCTGTCGCCTTCAGAACCTCAGACATGAATGGACCAGACTTTTCAAAGCATTGTTCAAACAAGGTTCCGATCCAGACATTCTGTTACTGGGTCTCCTACCTGTTACTGATCCAGATGAAGCCAATCACTCAGAGTACAGCCAATGATTGTTCAGGTCAGAAGATCATAGTCTGCCCACTAAGCCTTCTCTGGACCCGAACATAGATGTTGTGCATAAGAGGAGTTGAGAAGCAGACTACAGGAATGAGGTGTTTTCTTGAACGAAGAGGTAGACAGTTCAGGTGTAGGACAGCAGATAGTCCTGTCCAGACCCGTTTCTGTCAAAACAGCATTTGTTCGCCGCTCAGCTCGAGTCCAAACAGCAGCTCTTTGATCCGCTGCTGCTGGCTCTCACTTTTAGGGAGGGGTCTTAGAAAACAGGGGTTCCTAGAAGCTCCCAGTGTTGGTCAAGTTTCATTGGTTGGTCAGCAGGACGGGTTTTATATTAGCTTTGTTTGTAGGTAATAGTAGTAGGAGAACATAGGACAGAACATTGAACAGGAGAACTTTGGGCTAGTGGCAAACTAGTGGTGTGTGTGTGTGTGTGTGTGTGTGTGTGTGTGTGTGTGTGTGTGTGTGTGTGTGTGTGTGTGTGTGTGTGTGTGTGTGTGTGTGTGTGTGTGTGTGTGTGTGTGTGTGTGTGTGTGTGTGTGTGTGTGTGTGGTGGTGCTGGAGGGGGTCTAGGGAATGTGTATGGAGGCCAAAGGACAACTCCTTTAACTGATGTGAGACCCTTTATAATGTTCTAGAACAGAATGGTTCCTGTGGACCTAAATAAGTGATCATTTGAGACGGTTCCATCCAAACACAGACACTGCTTGAAGTAAGTTTTATAAATTATGTTTATTATCATGGTAGTCATTTCTGGAGGTTACATGTGAGTGAAAGTTAAATATAGATTCCCCACATTCCCTGCCAAACTGACAGATAAAACCGCCTCTTGTCTGCAGGTTTTGAACCGAATCGGTCCGTGAAGTTGGCTCACAGTTCACTTGTGGTTCTGGTTTGGTTTGATTCTCTGATTTTTATCTGCAGTTTTCCAGTAAGCCTTCAGTGTGTGTAGTAGTTCAGTCAAAAACAAAGCAGCAACTGCTCTCTTCAATCTCTGCTGGATCCTGGCTCTGCTCAGGGACCAACCCCGTCCAGAGAAAGGTCAGGGGGTGTGGTTTGAAGCTTTGCGAACCCCACAAACTAAAAATTGAATTTTCAGGTGAGGGTTCTCATGCTGTGTTCAGGTATATGCCATCCAGATGGAGGCTTCTTAACAAAGTCTAAAACTCATACTGTGGCCCCCAAGCAAGAATAATCAGGTAAGAAATCCTCTGCTGCGTGTGACCAACCGGAGGAGCAGTTACCATGACATCAGAGGCATTAGTAGTCATTGTAGCGGTACGTGTTGGGGTAGGTGTAGTGGTAGTCGTAGCTTTCAGCGCGCTCTGTTTTGGTCTGCAGGGACTCAGGGGGAAAGGACAGAGACTTGATGACCCCCCCAGATTCCTCTGTCACTTTCACCTCAGTAGAATATGAGGAAGAGGAAGTGTCGTCCAGCAGAGAGGAGCAGCCAGAGAGACCCAGCTGTTTGGAGGGGTTGCAGGGCTGGTAGGATTGGAGTCCAGCTGCAGGTTTAGGGCACGACTGATATTGGGGCAGAGCACCTGGGGGCTTTGGGCACGGCTGATAAGACACCTAAGAAAGAGAAAAAGGTTTTATTTTACCCAAGCATGTTTATTGTTGCAGAAGTTGACGGTGACTATAGTTACCCCACCACCACACTCACGCACATTCCTTGGAAAAGGCGAGTGCCTTTCCTCATATACTCACCTTGGTTGTGGTGGTGATTATTGTCTGCAGTGGTGTGGGTGACCCTGGAGTGTTGCTAGGGTAACGGCAGGGGTACTCCGCGCTGTAATAGTGGTGGTTCTCCCCATATGGGGCAGTGCTCTTTAGCAGTTCCTTCCAAGCTGGAGGGGGTTTTGTCTGGGGCTCAAAGGAGGACGAGGATAGAGGAGCTGAAGATGGGGAGGAGGTCGAAGAGGAACCCAACACCGGCCCCACCCTGCAAACAACCAAGGGCCAAGGTTTAGGATGAAACAAATTTAGATCAGATTATAAGTGTCAAACTTTCTTTATTTTTTGCCATTGTAGTTTTTGGAACATTTTAAAAGAATTCCGGTTGTTTTCATTCACACTCAGTTTCAGTAGAACTTTACTTTCAACCACTTTCTGAACAGAAAGTAAAGTTCTACTGAAACTCAACCTAAAGCTGTGTTCTCATTGAACGTGATTGACATGGAGAACAGTTTCAATGTAAAGTCAATGGTAAATTCATGATCTGGGATCCTATGGCATGATTTGAGGGACAGGATGGCAGTCTGGCTGCAGGGCAATTTGAGTGGAGCGGCCAGTGTTGCAACAACCATGCAGGGATTCAACCTTGGGCACATGATGTTTTTAGTGACACCAGGTAGAATACACATCCAATATGGTGAACTGATTCATAGTTCTCCTCCTGAACGTCCATCCATTTTCTTTATCCGCTGAATCCCTTTCGGGGTGCCGGGGTTTCCTGAACCCGTAACGGCTACTGTTGGGAGAAGGCAACTATACCCAAGGTCAGGGAAAGGCAACTCCAGGCCTTGAGGGCTGCCTTCCTGCATGTTTTCCAACATACCATGGTCTACCATGTTCTAATTAGCTGGACACCCCATACCTGAACCCAGTAATCAGTCACAAGTAGGAATTGGATATATGGAAATCATGCAGACACCGCAACCCTCAAGGCCTGGAGTTGCCCATCCCTGCCCTAGACAGTCTATCCCCCATGGAGCTGGCGCGATTCTGATCACTACAGCCAGACCTAAGAGTCGCTGCATTTGGAGGCAGACTGCTCAGGCCTCCTGAACTTTAGGATATTTGTCTAATTTTCATCGAGACAATAAGAAAAAGTCCCCAAATTTATTCTTGTTTTTACTTTTGCCCTCTTGGGTTAATGCAAGAAAGCAAGCCTTCAAATTCGGTCAGAGAGAGACAGAAACACAGCTGAAGCGGCTGTCCAGATGAAGCTCTCACTGCATGAGTGAAGCTTACTGTATCGGGAGAATCTCTGAATGATCTCATGAACCCAAATACACACGTGGACAAAATTGTTGGTACCCTTCAGTTAAAGAAGGAAAAACCCACAATTCTCACTGAAATCACTTGAAACTTACAAAAGTAACAATAAATAAAAATTTATTGAAAATGAAATAATCAAAATCAGCCATCACTTTTGAATTGCTGATTAACATAATTATTAAAAAAAACAAACTAATGAAACAGGCCTGGACAAAAATGATGGTACCCATAACTTAATATTTTGTTGCACAACCTTTTGAGGCAATCACTGCAATGAAGTGATTTCTGTATTTGTCAATGAGCGTTCTGCAGCTGTCAACAGGTATTTTGGCCCACTCCTCATGAGCAAACTGCTCCAGTTGTCTCGGGTTTGATGGGTGTCTTCTCCAAATGGCATGTTTCAGCTCCTTCCACAGATGTTCAATGGGATTCAGATCTGGGCTCATGGAAGGCCACTTTAGAATAGTCCAACGCTTTTCTCTCAGCCATTCTTGGGGGTTTTTGGCTGTGTGTTTTGGATGGTTGTCCTGTTGGAAGACCCATGACCTGCGACTGAGACCAAGCTTTCTGACACAAGGCAGCACATTTCTCTCCAGAATGCCTTGATAGTCTACAGATTTCATTGTACCTTGCACACATTCAAGACACCCTGTGCCAGATGCAGCAAAGCAGCCCCAAAACATGACTGAGCCTCCTCCATGTTTCACCATAGGGACAGTGTTCTTTTCTTCGTATGCTTGGTTTTTGAGTCTATGAACATAGAGTTGATGTGCCTTACCAAAAAGCTCCAGTTTGGTCTCATCTGTCCAAAGGACATTCTCCCAGAAGCTTTGGGGCTTGTCAACATGCATTTTTGCAAATTCCAGTCTGGCTTTTTTAGGATTGTTTTTCAGCAGTGGTGTCCTCCTTGGTCGTCTCCCATGAAGTCCACTTTGGCTCAAACAACGACGAATGGTGCGATCTGACACTGATGGACCTTGGCCTTGGAGTTCACCTTTAATTTCTTTGGAGGTTGTTCTGGGCTCTTTGGATACAATTCCAACGATCCGTCTCTTCAATTTGTCATCAATTTTCCTCTTGCGGCCACGTCCAGAGAGGTTGGCTACTGTCCCGTGGGTCTTGAACTTCTGAATAATATGAGCCACTGTTGTCACAGGAAGTTCAAGCTGTTTAGAGATGGTCTTATAGCCTTTACCTTTAAGATGTTTATCTATCATTTGTTTTCGGATGTCCTGGGACAATTCTCTCCTTGGCTTTCTGTTGTCCGTGTTCAGTGTGGTACACACCTTTTCACCAAACAGCAGAGTGACTACTTGTCTCCCTTTAAATAGGCAGACTGACTGATTATGAGTTTGGTAACACCTGTGATGTCAATTAAAGGACACACCTGAGTTAATCATGTCAGTCTGGTCAAATAGTTTTCAATCTTTTATAGAGGTACCATCATTGTTGTCCAGGCCTGTTTCATTAGTTTGTTTTTTTAAATATTTATGTTAATCAGCAATTAAAAAGTGATGGCTGGTTTTGATTATTAATTTTCAATCCATTTTTATTTATTGTTACTTTTGTAAGTTTCAAGTGATTTCAGTGAGAATTGTGGGTTTTTCCTTCTTTAACTGAGGGGTACCAACAATTTTGTCCACGTGTGTATGGAGACGTGATTACTGATGTTTTTGTGGAGTTCTTTCAAATAAAGAAATCTGATCTCAAAACATCATCCGTGTTTTACTTGCATTGTAAATGGGATAAACACAGACAACACTCCATTTAGCAGCAAGACTAAAAATCATTAACCGGTAGCTCCTTCCCACATGCGGCCGGTGCTTCAAGCTGAAGGAACACATTTTTGGGCACATCGCCAGGCGAATTGATTTCAGAAAAAAGTGAAATCAGCTTCACTGTAGAAGATCTGAAGTCTTTAAAGGTGTTTGGTTGTTAGAGACAATAGATTCCAGCAAGATTATGAACATCAATCTCATCCTTCTCTAGTTCAGATGCTCAGGTAAACTTTAGCGGCTAATTTTTACTACGTCTCCTCTGCTAAAAATTCTGAGGTACTTTTGTATCTCTATCTTCTGTACCCTTGTTGTAAAGTGTGGGAGCCAAACCTGGAGTCATTGAGGTCAGAGGTCATGGGGTATGAAGGTGAGGTCAGGTATCCTTGGAATTCATAACTGGGCCCTCTCATGAAAAGCTTGGTATTAGCTGGTTTCTGCAGGGAAGGGGGGGGTTCACCCAGTGGATTGTGGGGACTGTAGTAGGGCTCTGGACTTTGGAATGCTGGATAATGTTGTGGGAAGTTGGGCTCAATGAAGGAGATTCTGTCTGATGGCTCCATACAGAGAAGGGCAGGGCCCAGGGCCTGAAACACAGTAAAAGAGTGAAAACCTACACAGCATGCACACGTACATCCACACCGCTTTGATATGAACTCCACCTGGGGGTCAATAAGTCTTCGTTTGGGCGTGAATGGAGGTGAGTTCACTCGTCTCTTTACTGAACTTCTTCTGGCCTCAGTTTCCGATTTAGATTCTGGTCTTGGGTGATCATGGACCCCTTTAGCCTGGAAGAAAACAGCAACGGCAGAAATAATTAAGCTTGCATTAGCCATCAGCATTGGTCAGTCAGTCAGCATCCTCTGGGTCAACTAAGTCTGGACGCAACATTTCAACAGATGCTCTTGAGTTCCCAAAACACGCCAGGTGCATTTTTCTATAACCTTTATATATATATATGTGTGTATATATATATATATATATATATATATATATATATATATATAGGTTCAGCTATCGGCCGGACTCTCCTCTCCAGTATCCTGACAAAACCTTTCCCAGGGAGGCTGAGGAGTGTGACTCCCCGGTAGTTGGAACACACGCTCCTCTTCTTGTCTGCCAGTTCAGTGGTACAGTTCCCGTCTGCCACGCAATACTGCAGGCTTGTCAGCCATGACACTCCCACAGCATCCAGAGACTTGAGATACTCAGGGTGGACCTCATCCACTCCCCGTGCCTTACCAGAGTTGTAAAGTACTTGAGTAAATTGACTTTGTTACTTTACTTCAGGATGTTTTTTGGCCACTTTGTACTTGTACTGAGTATCAAAAATAAAAGCAACTTTTACTCTCTCCTGGACTACATGTTTTGATTGAATATTTGTGCTCTTTACTTCACCTCATTTGAATGAATTTACTCAAGTAAATTACTCAAGTAAACGTAATGAGTTTACTCCCTTACTTCTAGTGTCCACCACCGGGTTCACCGGGTTTGCAGCTCCACACAGCTGCAGAGACAATGGAGGAGAACATGGTTCAGTCCAGCTCAATGTCACCAGCTTCCCTCTCTACCTGTTTGAAGCTCTTCCAGATGTGTGAGTTAAAGACTTCCCTGATGGAGGGCTCAGCCAGATGTTCCCAGCAGACCTTTACAGTACTTTTAGGTCTGTCAATTCTTTTCGCCTCCTTCCCTGCCAGATAATCCAACTCATCATCATAACTACTTGGTGTCTTACACATAATATGTAAAGCTTCTAAAGTAAAACACACAAAAATGCATCGTTCACGTACGTGGAGAGGTTAAACATGGCTGATGCTGCTCCTCTGCTGACAATCCAAAGGAAAGTAAATACTGTAATGAAATGTATTTTTTGTTTAAAAATGCTTACATAAATGTTGAGCAGAGACAAGGTTAAATATTTCTCATTATCTATTTTTAACACATCTTTGCAAAAAAAATAGTTGTATGAATATCTATTGAAATTGATTTTTTACTTTACAGTTTTGATTATCAGTGATCCATCCATCATTCCATCCATCCATCCATCATTCCCTCCATCCATCCATCATTCCCTCCATCCATCCATCCATCATTCCCTCCATCCATCCATCCATCCATCCATCATTCCCTCCATCCATCCATCCACCCATCCATCATTCCCTCCATCCATCCATCCATCATTCCCTCCATCCATCCATCCATCATTCCCTCCATCCATCCATCATTCCCTCCATCCATTCCTCCATCCATCATTCCCTCCATCCATCCATCCATCCATCCATCCATCATTCCCTCCATCTATCATTCCCTCCATAGATCCATCATTCCCTCCATCCATCCATCCATCATTCCCTCCATCCATCCATCATTCCCTCCATCTATCATTCCCTCCATCCATCCATCATTCCCTCCATCCATCCATCATTCCCTCCATCCATCCATCCATCATTCCCTCCATCCATCCATCCATCATTCCCTCCATCCATCATTCCCTCCATCCATACATCCATCCACACATCCATTCATCCATCCATCCATCATTCCCTCCATCCATACATCCATCCATCCATCATTCCCTCCATCCATACATCCATCCACCCATCCATACATCCATCCACCCATCCATACATCCATCCACCCATCCATTCATCCGTCCATCCATCCATCAATCCATCAATCCATCAATCCATCCATCCATCATTCCCTCCTTCCATCCATCGATCCATTCATCCATCCATCCATCCATCCATCCATCATTCCCTCCATCCATCCATCCATCCATCCATCCATCATTCCCTCCATCCATCCATCATTCCCTCCATCCATCCATCCATTCATCCATCCATCATTCCCTCCATCCATCCATCCATCATTCCCTCCATCCATCATTCCCTCCATCCATCATTCCCTCCATCCATACATCCATCCACCCATCCATTCATCCATCCATCCATCATTCCCTCCATCCATACATCCATCCACCCATCCATTCATCCATCCATCCATCATTCCCTCCATCCATACATCCATCCACCCATCCATTCATCCGTCCATCCATCCATCAATCCATCAATCCATCAATCCATCCATCCATCATTCCCTCCTTCCATCCATCGATCCATTCATCCATCCATCCATCCATCAATCATTCCCTCCATTTATAAAGCACTTTTCTTCAATGTGTTGTTCAGAATAAGGTGTTTGACAAAAAAGACATGTATAAGCATTCGTTAAAACAATAAAAGTCATAAAGTACATTAGATAAAAATTAAAACAGGCCAAAACATTAAAAAAGGAACCAATGTGGCTGGGATTTTTGGAAGCACTGCATCAGATAACAAGTAGAAAGGATAAAAACCAGCATTATCAATCTATTAAAAAATATTTACATTTTTGGATTGTGACTAAGCACAATTATTCACAATATTTTATTTATTTGTTAGGATCATCTGTATTTTAATGAGAAGGTGGCCTGGGCGTGAAGGTGTGACAGCATAAAGGTGCAGGGCGTTTTAATTATGCAGTAAGTTAGAATTAATAAAGTCTTTACAAATGATCTGTGTGGTAATGTTTTGTATTTCTGTTTTTAGGGTCAGTGCTGTAGCCTGCTGTCCTTTTAGTTTAGGTTCGGAATGTTTGGTCATGTTTAATAGTATGGTGTTAACCTGCTCCAGACAGACGTGTCAGTTATTAGTTAGATTGTCAGAGCGGGCTAACACATTTAATTCTTTTTTGTTGTTGTTTTTCCACATTTCCACTTCACCAACCATTGCCTGGTCTTGGTATGTAGTTTTACGGGAGCACGGTTGTTGTGTCTGCATGCATTACGTTTGCTGGGCCCAAAGAGTTTGACACGTTGCAGTGGTATTTGGTTTTGTCTGGTTACAGCCAGGAAAGCCTGTGTGCTGCAGAAAAAGAACTTTGTCAGGAAGGCTGGGTTGAATAAAACATTGAATACGCCACTACTGTTTAAGTCATTTTGCTTCGATTAGAACCTGGTTCAACAGGATCTAAACCTAAAAATACCGCAACAAGAATAAAGTACTAAAAATCAGTAGAATTTTAATTTCTTTTGTAAGTGTCCATGTTATAAGCGGGTTGTGTTCGACGAAGTGTGCATTGAACCAGCGGAGGAGTGTAGTTAATTAGTCTTAATATATATTAACAAGTTATTTTCTTTTTGTTAATCACGTGCGTTAGCGCATTAACGTTGACAGCCCTGGTAAAAACATAAAAATGATAAACGAGCCATAAAAGCCATAAAGCCCAACATTTACATGAATAAACAAGTTATGTAAAAGCGAAGTAAAAAAAAAAGTGTTTTTAACTTACATTAAAAAAAAAACAGAGGTACAGTAAAATTCACAGATAACCTGGTCAAAACAGGTTAGTGTCAGCCATTGTTTTCCCTTGTCTTTCATTTCAGATACGATTTCAGTGTTTAGAAAGGTTAGGGTTAGAGTTAGGGTTACTTGGTGTTTTTGGCTTTGGTTCACCCTGAAGCCTTTTGCTTCACCTTTAAGTTATTGTTGGTTGTTGTTTATTGTTTTATTGTACATAAATTATTTTAATTTATTATGGAGATAGTCTTTTGGTCTTTTGGTTTTTGATTTATTTTGGACATATTTTACTTTTATGTTGTGCTCCTCCAGATCCCCTAGATCCACAAAAAGGCAACAAGCTTTAGTTCGATTGCTTTAAAAGACATCCAGGTCATCTGAAGGCATTGTCAAATAGAGTTGAGTACCATCGCATAGCTGTGGCATAGCTGTAGAATTAAAATGGTAAATGGCGTTTACTTATATAGCGCTTTTCTACCTTCATTGAAGGCCCAAAGGGCTTTACAGTCACGGCTCTATTCACACACTGATGGAGGCTCCGCTGCTGAACACTGGCGCCAACCTTCCATCAGAGGCAATGTGGGGTTCAGTGTCTTGCCCAAGGGCACTTCGACACATGGGCAGGCAAGGCGGGAATTGCGGGAACCTGCAATCCTTCGATCATAGGCCGACTGCCCTTTCCACTGCACCACGGCCGCCCCAGTCCATGCCGTGTCTTCTAATGACTTTCCCGCGTGGCAGCATTTGCAAGTTAAAGGAGTGAGGCCTACAATAGAGCCCCGGGGTATACCACAGGTCAACCAATATATGAGTTTTGGAATTTGACTCATTTAAAATAATAAACAAGTTTCTATTTGTCAGATAAAATTCAAACCAGCTTTAAATTATGCTCTTAATTCTGATTATGTTGTACAGTCTTCTTAAAAGAATTGAGTGGTCAACTGCTTCAAAGGCAGCTGTAAGGTCGAGTAAAACACAAACAAAACTTTTTCCTGTCAGCAGTTAATCTGAGGTCATTGACCACCCTGACCAAGACTGTTTCTGTGCTGTGATATGTCTTAAAACCACCTACAGTTGGAAGAGACAGTGCAAGATGTCTAAGCAATGCAAAACTAATCATTCTTGCTTCAGGATTTTTCTTTCACAGCTCTGTACATATAAATGAAAGACTTGGTGTCATAGAATTCCAGCTGGGCACACACCGCAGTTTTCATTTCTCCTCCACGATCAATTTTCAAGCAGTTGGCACTCCTGTGAATTAAAGGTGAAGTTGTCCATTTGGTACTATTAAATCCAAGTCCCTGATTGGTCAAAGTTTGACTAAGTTTGACTTACAACATGCGTTAAGTACCCATGTCTTTTGTACTTACAACTCGGAACACGGTCGTAGAACCTTGGATAGTCAAGAGTTTTGAGTATGGAAGCTTAAAACACGCATTTATGCTTGTTTCTATAGACCAGGGGTCTCCAACCCTGTTCTTTGAGGCATACCGTTCAGCTCGCTTTGCAACTAACCTGCTTCAGTCTTTGCTGCTCATCTGGATCAGGTGTGTTCAGTCAATCAGAAACGGCGCTGATTCAATCCAGCTAATCAGCATCTCGAGTAGCCCTCGAGGAACAGGGTTGGAGACACCTGGTATAAACTTTTCATTGAAAGTGGATGCATGAACATGAGTTGTTGAGGTTGGTGGGAACATAGCTTAACTTTGGTAAACTGAGCATATTCTGTACAGGAGACATGGCACAGAGGAGATTGATTGGTCAACAGCCAACCAGGATGCAGAGAGAAAGAAAAAAAAGAATATTAAAGTTGATTCTGGTGGTCTTACATTAAATGTATTCACAGTTTAAAGTCCCATTCTTTGAAGACAGAAATGTAAGTTTGTTGCCTTTCTTAGACACAATCTTTTTGGCTATACCTGTCATACACTTTGTGTAATCCTAATCAATTATTTCAATGTTTGTTGTTGATTAGTACAAAAGAGAATTGTTTTGACATGACAATATTTACAAGAAAAAAAAGTCTCTCAATGTTATGATAACGATTGTTTGGATATAGATATGACGTATTCTATTAAAAGAATTTGAAACCATTCATTCATTCATTCATTCATTCATTCATTCATTTATCTTCTAGACGTTTTATCCCTTTCGGGGTAACTCTGGACCCAGTTTTGTCTCTGGAATCTCATGTTAGGCTGCTTGTTCGTTGCAGCAGCCGTACACTCCCAGCAGGTCCCTGAGGTCATGTGACCAGGGTCTGCTGGTTGTCAACAGAACCCGTTTAAAAACTAAAGGTGACAGAGCCTTTGCAGCAGTGGCTCCATCTCTCTGGAACTCCCTTCCTCGCAGCCTCAGATCCACAGACTCAGTGTTTTCTTTTAAAAAGCTGCTAAAAACACATCTTTTTTCACTATTGCATTTTCTTCATTCTGTATTTATTTTCTGTGGTTTTATCTGTGTTTTACTGTGAAGCACTTTGTGATCTTTTATATTGAAAGGTGCTATATAAATAACATTTATTATTATTAACTTATTATACTGTTTCAAGTCCCCCAGCCGGGATTTAAAGGTGGTAAAAATATCCCACACTTTATCCTACACTCAATAAACTGTTAACAACATTAGTTAATACATTTGTTTAGCGTGTAAGCAGTTTACTAACATGTTCTTTGAAGACAGTGGTCTGACTTTAGAAGTTAATGAATCTTATTGACACTGTCAGGTATTTGCAAGACTTCTATAATGCTAATAAATATTTTACTAACACATGAAAAATGCTCATTAATGTGTTAACAAGTGTGTTCATGAATCTTGTTAAGCTTTTTAACACACAGGTCTGTGTGAGACATGCAGAATGCTGCTAAATGTCGTCCTGGAATCGTGTTCACATTAATAATGCTAGGGTGTGTATGCATGTGTGTTTCCATTCAAGATCATGATTGGCTATGGAGTCAAGTGGGCGGGACATGCTTCGATGCATGCCGCGCTGCATGCGCACATCTTGGATGAAATGAACAGGAAGTGTCATCATTTTCTACACTATTTTACTTGAGTTGAACTAAGTAACTAAATGAACTAATGTTTACGTCAGATTCACGATGTGTCCCTTTACAATCACATTACCGGCGTATGTCTGAAGCCCTTCAGATCTAGAGAAGCACCGAACCCCAAACGTTTTCTTCTTTTTCTTCCTACAATGTCTGTTTTTAATTATAAGCATAACAAACATATGACGTCGCATCACCATCACACTCAGCTCTCATTTTTTTTATTCCGTCTGACTTTCCTACCAGCTTTCTGAACTTATCAGAAGTCTTTCATCTTTACTCTTCTCTGGATGTTGTTTTTCTGTGATGGAACTCGCCATGGTTGGAATTCTCTTCATCGCTGCCAACGATATACGACTGCAGCACTTTAGATTAAGCAGGAAACCATAACTAGGAACACTGATGGCTTCTGGGTAATGTTATATTTGCAAATGAGTTACATTGTAGACATATTATTAGAAAACTACACAATGGCTCAGCTTTTACTTTGTGTCCTCGTTCTCATTGTTTGTAGTGATGGGGATTCTGGTTCTTCTTAGAGAACCGGCTCTTTGGGATCGGCTGTGAATGCGATCCTCTAAATCTTCTCTACCATGAGAAGTGGGAGAGCAAACTCCACTTGCCAAGAAGGCAAGTTTGCGGCTGGATTTGTGAATGACCCATGGGGCAAATTGAGAATTTTCTGCCTTTCGCAACTCTCTCGGGAAGATGTTGATGATGCTTTCATCATTCAATGAATGATCTCCTGCTTTATGCTGATTGGAACTGGCGGACTCTGGATGCATTGGAACCTGGCGAAGCGACTTACAGCAGAAGGCCTGCTGGTAGTGCTTTGCGATGGAACACATAGAGCCGTACAGACTCAAACTGATAAACTGAATGCATTAGAGGCCAAGACTGATGCTCTGTCCGCCCACGTATATCGCATCGAAGGCTCCCTTGGGAGGATGGAAACCAGCATGGAGTGAGTTACGGTTCGACTTGGAAGAAAGTTGTGGATCTTCTGCCAAAAGCAGTCTGGACATTCAGCAGGCAGGCAGCAGCTGTGTCTACCTGCGCCTAAACAAATCATCTCAAATCAGACATAGGGCCAAGGGCACACTCCCTCGACCGAACCAAAACAAATCTGGTGAAAGTATGATAAGCAGATTTCAGTCACTAAAAGCAGGCCGGGGTGTGCAACACAAGAAAAGGTGTATGTGGAACCTTTCTTTGCGAATGGGAAAAATGCAGGAACAGACAGAAGAACAGGATACAACTTCAGGACAAAAAGATTAGGCTACCAGAAGTCCTAATTAAAAGATGGATTTAAGGCTAAAGGTGATTCCCACACACACGTACCTGTTTGCATTGAGATGTGACTTTGACAAACGAATACGTTCACTTTTAAGGCTCAAAGAAGCTCATCTTTTCAGATGCACATTTCACAAAAGTTGTGAACACCCAATTCATGCAAGAACCTCCATGAAGAAAGAAAAGAGGAGCAGTGCTGCAGCGAGCAGGGTACGGCTGGGGGGCGGACGCATTGATGAGGTCACACACTGATGTTGGTGGAGAAAGTCTGGCTCTCAGTCTCTGCTCTAATTCATCCCAAAGGTGTTCTATGAGGTTCAAAAACAAGCCCACATCATCATTCCTCCTCCACCAAATTTCTCACTGGGCACAATACAGCCTGAAACGTGCTGTTCTCCTGACAACCTCCAAACTAAGACTCATCCATCAGATTTAATGATGGAAAAGTGTGATTCATCACTCCAGAGATGGTGTCTCCACTGCTATAGCGTCCAGTGGCGGCGTGCTTTACACCACTGCATCTGACGCTTTGCACTTGGTGATGTTTGGTTTGGATGCAGCTCCTCGGCCATGGAAACCCATTCCGTGAAGCTCCCTGTGTACTGTACTTGGGCTAACCTGAAGGTCACATGACGCTCTGTACCTCTGCGTGAATGAACATTCATTCACAAATGTTTGTGAAAACAGTCTGCATGTCGGAGTAACTGATTCTATACACCTGTAGTCAGGCCAAGTGATTAGGACACCTGATTCTGATCATTTGGATGGGTGAGTTGAATACTTTTGTTGATGTAGTGTGTATTACAGTTTATTGTATATCAGAGTAACTAAGTCCTATTAAAGTGTGTCTTTTTTCCCCTAAATCAAAAAAAACCAGAAGTATAATCACAAGGGTCAGTTGGAATCTGATGTAAAGACAGTTCTCCTCATTAAGGATTTTTCTCGTTTAACATTTGTATTCTTTTTTGTTGAATACATCATTTGAAAATCTCCCAACCGGGAAGGTCAACTCAACCTACGTTTGGGTTATCTGGACCTGATTTCTTATTCATTACACAAGTTTGTGTTCAGCTATATGAAGTTCTGAACAGGTTCTACCTGGAAGAAGATGGCTTTTCCATCCACTCTCCAGAAGTTGGTAACAGGATAGCCGCTGTGACCTCGACATGGGAGCAGCTCCAGACCAGCGCTGCAGCTCGGGCAGACCTTTTCTGGAACACACAGTATGGTTATGAGTTTGGTCTAGGCAGGGAATGTGGACACATGGTCTCACCCAGTCCTTACTTTGCTGTTTCTGCCGCGCCTTGTCACATATGGCAGGTCGGAGCTGCAGTCTGGATCCGTCTGGCAGTGAGCACCCTCGAGAACAGACTACTACACCCAAACAGGACTTCTTCAGAATCTGACAGTTGTGGTTGTTGGTGTTCCTCATGGCCCAGCCAGACAAATGTCGTTGAGCATTTTTATCTTCAGCTGCAAAACAAGAAGGCTTGCAAGTTCAAACATCTGAGTACTAAGCATCTCCTCCATCAAAGAGTGCTGTATGACCCGAGGGTCATAAGAAAGGTTCAACCCTTCACCTGCTCTTTTTATTGCCATTGTTGCCTTTTCCTGTCGATTCAGGTAAGAAAAGTAAAAACAAACAAAAAAAGATGGCCTAAAGATTTCATAATTAGGATTTCTGCCAACACAGAAGAGATTTCACTTTGCTTCACTCCACAGCCACGGCTGCTCATTGAAAGGAACGTAAAAGTGCAGCTGTGCAATCAGAAAAGAGTGTTTACAGATAATGAGAAACTTCCTCTGTACAGTAAAGTCAAAAATCTCTCACCGCTGTAGATGTAACGAACGTAACCATCTGTCCACTCCTGGAAGGGGTCGAACTGCTTCAGGTCCTAAAGATAGATAGAAAAATATACAGAGACAGACAGAGGGAAGGAGAGACAAACAATCAGACAGATCAAAGTTGGAAGTCCTCTGGTTGACTCTTAAATAGATGTTCCATTAAACATCAAAAGGAGAATCAAATGGAATCAAACAAAATCCAGTTTGGTGATGGAGCAATGAATCTACCTGACAGCCAAGAATGGTCTGCAGGTCTCAGTCCTCATGACATTTTTGAACAAATACTGGAGTGTTTTGGACACTATCACAGTTTGTTTTCTTTAACATCCATATTTTAGGTGTTGTGGTTTGAACCTGATCAGCTGCTCCTATGTGTTAAACAGAAGCTGTAGTTGGACAGTTTATGGTAGAGGGTAGATATTGATCAGTATCAGGGCGGGCTGAAGATCAGCTGACAAAGTGTCTGCTGTTTTGGTTTGAGTAAAAACACAAATATGAAAACCAGTTTTCTTGTTTGAGCAACAACATCAGCACATGCTATGTCAGCAGGCTGCTCACAACCTTTACTTAACCTTCAACTGACAATGGAATGGTACAGAAAGACTTAAAGCTGAGTCAGCAGCTCCTCAGACCTTCAGCTAACCTTCCAAGAATAAGTGATCTGGAAGTTCTGAAATATTTGAAGGTCAACTCAGAGCTCCATCCACACAATGCAAACCCTTCCAGCTCAAGGATCATCAAGAAACTGAGGAACTCAAATGTTTAAACCCTTGAAGCTATTTCTGTCCACTAAAAAGACGAAACTTACATTAAATTCAAAAAGTACATGTTGCGCAATGGGAAATAATTTGGTAAAGAATATCAATTCATTTTTATTTGCTTGGATCCAAAAGCCAGTATCACATTTTAAAGTCTAACAGGATCCCCAAGGAGAGATCCTTTCTCTCGTTCAGACTATAAATAACAGAAAAAAGAACATTTTTCTGTTGTTTCCTCTTAGCTTCTATTCTCAGTTTTTGTTTGAATTATAATTTATTATCAGGTTTGTTATTATACAGATCAAATTAAAGTAATGAGACAAATTAATATTTATGTTAATGCTGTTGATATTTTTATTTATTTTATTTTCACAGCACACAAGAATAAGCTACAAAACATTTTTGCCTTTAATAATGACAACCTAAACCAATGTTGTGCCTTTGAAGAAGCAGACCTCGGTTGTAACCAGCAGTTGTTTGAGTTACTGTTGCCTTTCTATCAGCTGGAACCAGTCTGGTCGTGCTGCTCACTGGGTAATTTCTCTTTTAATTTCTATTTTCTAAACCCTAGAGATGGTTGTGGGTGAAAATCCCAGTAGATCACCAGTTTCTGAAATACTCAGACCAGCATCTGGCCTCAATAACCACGCCATGTTCAAGTCACTTCAATCACCTTTCTTCCACATTCTGATGCTCGGTTTAAAATGCCTTTCGTGCCCACCCGCGGTGGTCAGTACCTCACTCCAAGCTCGGGTCCTCGACCAGAGGCCGGGGAGTTTGAGGATCCTGCGCAGTATCTTAACTGTTCCAAGCACTGCTTTTCTTCAACAATTTTCTGGACTGAGATGTCTGAGGTTTTTCCAGGGATCTGCTGAAGCCACTCCTCCAGTTTGGGGGTCACAGACCCTGAGTGCTACATTTACCACGAGCACCACTGTCACCTTCACCTTCCAAGCTTTCTCCAGTTCTTCTCTGAGTCTCTGGTATTTCTCCAGTTTCTCTTGTTTCTTCTTCTTGATGTTACCATCTCTTGGTGCTGCTACATCCACCACAACAGCTTTCCTCTGTTCTTTATCCACCACTACAATGTCTGGTTGGTTCCATTACCATCCTTTCTGTATCTGGAAGTCCCACAGGATCTTTGCTCTCTCAATCTCTAACACTTTCTGAGGTGTTTCCCATTTTGACTTTGGGGTTTCCAGTCCATATTCTGCACACATGTTCCTGTTTACTATTCCAGCCGCTTGGGTGTGGCGCTCCATGGATGCTTTCCCGGTCAGCATCTTACACCCTGCAGTTAGCCCGTGTGGCTAGCCTACAGTGTCAGGGTGCTAGATTTGGGATGGAACCCTCAATTTATGGGGAGGAGCTTTCCTGTTTAAACATCTGTGGTCTGTATTTCTTCCTTTGGTCATCTCATTATTCCTGCAGGGTATCTGATGTACGGCAGTGCATAAGTGTTTACTGACCGCATCTTGTCCTTGCCATTGAGCTAGCTCCTCTGGACTGGTCCTACTCGTTGGAGGTATTTGGGTGTTTCCTTTTGCCTGTTTGCCTGTGGAATTCCCAGGTTCTTGAAACTATCCTCAATGTCTGCTATTGTTCCTTATGGGAATGAATATATATATATAAATATATTAAGATAAAAAAATATTAAGAAAAAAAAATCTGGATTATCAGAAACATAAAAAACAAGGTACCACAGCAAGAATGGTTATTCTTGACAAATAGAATAACTGAGAAATAGCTGTTTATTTCTCGGTTGAAGTCTATGGGATTTGGGGTTTTTGAGACCAACAGGTGCTTCCTATTTGTAATGTCAGTGGGTGGGCCTCCTCAGTCTGGTTCTCTTACACAGCCAATCGCAATAAAGCATCAATTGTCTTCCAAGCTAAAGCCATGTGTTAGCTAGATACAAATAATTAGCAAAAAGTCACATGGGGCTGGCTGTAGTTTAGATCAATGCATTGGCGTGAGTGATAATATTTTATGAAAGAAACAACACCAAAAGCGGAAAAAAAAAGATTATACAGATTTTTTTTTTTTAAAAGGGCCTTTTTTTTAATGGAAATTATGTTTAAAGAGGGCAGCGTATATAAACAAAACCTTTGGATTTTGGTGTTGGTCGTCACTGTAGGACTATGTCATGTTATTTTGTAGTTAGGATTATAAAATAAAACAGTAAGAGTGGTACATTAGATTCTTTAGGATCCACCCCAATGGATGGTGCTTTTAACATGTAACAGGCATTTTTCTCCTGAAGAAGGACACATATAAAGATAATAAAGATGAAAATTCAATTTCTGAGTATCTCTTAAGTCAAATTGTGGTAAATCCGGATCAGACGAAAAAAAGTGATGTTTGAAATAGCTTGTAGTTGTTACGTACAAACTACAAGCTGCGTGCTCCGCTCCATTCTGATGCATTCACTTGTAGACAAATAGATCCCTTAACGTTTTCATTTACCTCGTCTAAGCTGGTATCTGTCTCAAAACAGTAAGACTGGATAACTCGCCATTTTTGTTGCTCCGCTAATTTTAGGTTGAGATTGTGAGGAGTTGTAAGCTATCAGAAGAGTGTAAACAAGCGATAATAGGAAGTAAGCCCAGGCTTACTCCCCACCAAAAGTCACACCTACAACTCAAAGACAAGTTTTTGTTGAACTCCTGCCGCTCTGCAGAAACTATGTTCTATAAAATGACACATGTTTTTGGATTTTGTCTAAAAATGGCATAACCATAATTAAAAGACCACTGGGTTTAAAAAGAGAACAAAACATGATCAGAGTGGGACTTTACATATTCATATATGTATAAATATGTCCTATATCACAGAACATTTAAAAAGGTAAATGGTGTATACTTATATAGAATTTTAATACCTTCTTGCCGTTCAATTCAACTCAATTCAATTTTATTTAAGAGTCCAATATCACAACACAGTTGTCTCAATGTGTAATTGTACGAAGTGACAGTCACATTCACCCATTCACACACATGTTCACACACTGATGTTATAATAATAATAATATCTTTTTAAAACAGTTGTATTGTTTGTTATCTAAACACAGAAAGCATTTATCATGAAAAAGTTTGGCGTTTTTATTCTTCTTCTTCTGCAGGTGGCAGTTATTTAAGGCAATCTAGGACTTGTTTGTTTTGAGTACATTATAATACTAGACACACAACATTTTATGGTTAGGGTTTCTTTTTTAATAACAGAAACATGTAGACCTAATCTGTAATGTAATCAGGGGCGCCAGAGGGTATGGCTATGGGTTTCTATACCAACTGCAAGATTTGGCAAAGATAATACCAGATATATAAAGGCCTAGATCTATTTTACGTGTCTTTATCGTTTATTATGTGTTAAAATGTGACATAAAACTGCACTGTAAGGCAGTAGGCGATGCATGCAATAGCACTATCTGAACAGAGAAGACGCTCGTGAGTTTGTGTTCTTCTTCTTTTGTTACTAATAGACTTTATTCAATAAGAGACTATTTGATGTTTCACTTTGACTCACTGCAAAAATGGCAGATGTAAACTAATGCAAAAAACAAATGAAAGTTGCACTTTTATTCAAAACAAAGTAATAATGAATGGATGCCCAATGCTGAACAATACATCTTTATTGAGACTTTTATGACTAAAAGAAGGAGACTTTTATGCTAAAGCCGCGCAGATTTTCGTCCAGAGGGAAAAACGAATGGGGCTAATTTACATGTTAAGGCTTGACCAGCATGTCTGTATAGGTGTGAATGTGCGCCTGTGCGTGTGTGATGAGAGAGCATCCTCCATGCCAGCGTCTGTTATAATGTGAAGCATTCACCTTGGTGTGTTTTTGGCTTCAATGAATGAATGAATGAAAAGTAAACCTTCACTTTTCTGATTTTCTGATTTTCTTCTACATATTCATCAATAACATGATCAAGGTCGCGCTAAAAGCTAAAGTTACAGTAACAGGGTTAGATGCATGTTGTTTGACACATGCTCCATGGATAGCAAATATTTGAAATGTTTGTATATTCAAACAAATGTTCCCACAGTTAGGGGCTTCATTAAAACAGTACAAAAGATTTTAGGTTTAATTTAAACTTTTATTTAAAATTCGATTTGGACAGTAGGAGGGGGACATGGTGAAGGGACAGGGTTACTCCACACTGATTTATTTTTCAAAGCTATTTTCAAAGATTCTTTTCTGTCCATTTCTGTAGATTTGGTCTGAAGACATGGAAATTTAATCAGAAACTACATGTTTGTTCGTTTTGTTCGCTGCACATCACTGCTCTGATCCTCCTCTGTATCTTCTATGCATTGTAACGAGATAAACACAGACACCGCAGCGATCAGGCTGCAGTAGCTCCTCCCACACACTGCTTGGGCGTCAAGCTTATGAACACATTTTCAGGCAGACGTCAAGCTAAAGTATCATAAATTGCCAGGAAATAGAGGGGGAAAGGATGGAGTTTTGGCCATCAAAACCTTGGACTTCATGCTCAAGCAGCAAATTTGCCGTGCGACCAAGGAGAGGTGGCTGACTCTCAACAGCCCTTCTTAAAAACACATAACTGTTTTCCTACACTGTAAAAATAAAATATTGAAATGACCCAAAAAATGTGAGGTATCAATTTTCATCTAATATGACTGGTTATTTTCACCTGCATTTATTTGGTAAAGACTGCCTGAAGTATTAATTCAGTACAACCCGAAATAATAAAATTGAACCTACACATTTTTTAAACATACTACAAACCCTTTAAAACAAGCCGTTTTTACACAAATGTTTTAGTCGACCTGTACACTTTGCAAATATGTAAAAGTGATTCATTTAATAGTTTCAACTTATTCGGCTAACAAGGTTACATTAACCTAAATGTATAGTTTGTAATAATTCACTATATCTGAGTAATTCTAACCAAAAATTTTCAGCCAAACATGAGACATTTCAGATGGACAAGTGTTCCTTTATAACATAATTTAACAATTTTGATCTCAAAACATTAAACATGCTTTGGGCTGCACGGTGGCGCAGTGGTTAGCGCTCTTGGCTCACAGCAAGAAGGTTCCTGGTTCAAGTCCCCCATCCAGGACTTGAATCAGTGTCATCAATGGGCAACCTTTCTGTGTGGAGTTTGCATGTTCTCCCCATTCATGTGTGGGGTGACTCCAGCTTCCTCCCACTGTCCAAAAACATGCTCCATAGGTTAATTGGTCATTCTAAATTGTTCCTAGGTGTGGATATTACACACAATCTGAGTCAGATGAATCACATCTCTGCTCTCATTAGTTGTTTGTTTGTGGTTACAGTATTAACAGCTTGTGAATTATAGTCAGGTACAGTGTTTTTTTTGGTTTTCCTCTAATTTTAACAATCAACAAGCAAAAAGTATCATAAATCGCTAGAGGCATGAAGAATGGTATTTTGGTCATCAAAAGGACAGTTTTTTTTTTTACGTGTTTTAAAGTAGGATGTAATTTTTGGCGTCCTGTGTTGTTCCAAGACGGACATAATAAGTGCCATTTTGTTGCATCCAAAACGCTGTTCTAACACGTTCAAACCTGTGTGTCAAAAATGCTGGTTTTTTGAGTCATTTATGGATGTAAAAAACACAGTTATGTTTGAATAAGCTAGCTGTTAAGTCAGCAGTACTTTGTTTTTTGGTGTGCGGAAAGTGTGAGTTCAACTCTCGGGCATATATCATTGGATTCTCTGTGATTATTGTATTTTTCTTTTGCTTTGACAAAATTAATGTCTGTTAATATTTTAAGTAATGAGTGTTGAGTTTTAGCAAAAACAAAATAGAATAAATTAAATATCAAAGCTGAGCAATAGCAGAGCACCTGTGGGATTCGAACCCACATACTTTTGATGAAAAAAAAATACAAGCTCAGTGTAACCAGCTTTCACCACTCAGAAACACTGATGGCTGTTTGGGAATGTTTATTAGTCAAGAAAGACAGCCACCCAGAAAGTGCTGTGTTCTGAGCTCTGGTTATCATAAAAGATTTGTTCATCCATAGACTTTTCACTATTTTGAAAAAGGAATCAGTAATTTGATGATTACTGAAAAATAGCTTTTTATTTTCAGCGTGAAAGAAAGCTTGCTTTGATACTTTTAACAGTTTATCAATAAAACACATTTCTAAAAAATAGAAAAGAAGAAGAGAAAAAAAGAAACACTAACTACAATCAAAACAAGGCTGTCGCTAAAAGTTGGCATAAGAAAAAAAATAAAAAGAACACAAAGGAATTACATATGGGCCTTTTTGTCGCCTATTTGTGATTCAGCAAAACAGCATTTTGGACGCACGGTTTTGACCACGCTGGAACACATAGTTCTGTACGAGATAAAACACCACTTTCTGTGCCCATCAATACTAGACAGCATAAATTACGTGCTACTTTTAAAACGTGCGTTGAAAAAAACTGCGCTCCTCATGGCCAAAAAGCTTTTCCTGGCAATTTGACACCTTTTGCTTGCCATAGCTGCAATGACATGCACATCTACTTGCTCTGGATTCTTCTCCTGAATCTCCATAACACAGCGCTGAGAAGCTGAGCCCCCGAGCTTCCAGGATGGCAAAGTTCTCCCAAAAGGTGGGCGCAGATGAGAAGGCAGTCCAACCAGATTAATACAGACAAAAGAGAACACGATGTCATAATACTTATGCAGACTGTTTAAAAAGTCAGTGAAATAAAATTTGCTGAAAACATTCAGTGCATTCATGTCATAAGTCTACTTCCTCAATTCATATTTATTTTACAAATGATCAGTTTGTGGATTTTTTAGAAATTCTTAAACTGAAATGTTTTATACGTTGTAATTGCTGCTGACATAAATTGGATGCATGTCGTTCAAATGTACCTATAATTAATTTATTAATTAATATCTATGGCTACATTTTACATTATTTAGATGTTTTAAATTTGCACCACTGCATAGTGTGTTTCATATGGTTTATGCATGGACAATTATTAAAACATAAAAAAATATCTTATTACATATTTGAATGTAGTTTTCTGGATTAGTTTTTAACCTAGTAAGAAGCTTAGGGTAAATTTTACTCAATTTTCTCAGCCTTTGCTGTCACTACTTAAGGCAAAATTTAAGAATTACCGAGTGTAATATTTTTTTCCTGCTGCTTAAAAAAATGGAGCAATTTATTAACAATTTAAATGTATAACTACAACCCTGAAAAGTAAGTTTTTTAAGTGTACCACACTTCAACATCTCTTTCTCTTCTGACTCTGACAGTAAACACAGTTAAAAAGTACAATCCATTGACAAAACAACACATTTAACTCTGGTGCAGCAGTGCAGCAGCTGCAGCAGCTGCAGCAGTGCAGCAGCAGCTTTCCTGATTGCTTTCCTGCAGCGGAGCATCTCAGTTTCACACTTGACTGTTCCTATTCTTGATGCTCGTGCTAACACATGGGCGGGGGACCTTTGACATTTCTGCTGCCGATGCTGCCGTTCTCTGCTACATCAGCATCCTCACAGTCTGGCTCCGAGGGACCCAGACGTGGACGTACGTCATGAGAAACTTTCTGAATCCTTCGTGTAACTGGAATCCAAATCGTTTATTTCACATGTACCGGTAACAGAACGCAGTTAGTCAATATTTTGTTCTCCAAAACGTAGCTGACCCCAAGTACATCGCTGGCCGAGAGAGTGGCAGCGGAAGACTCGCGTGCACACGCACGGTGACCGGTGGAGGTCTTGAGGTGAACAACCCCGGTCCCGATGCCCCCCTGAAGCGGTTCTTCCTCTGCAGCACGGAGGATGTCGGTGCGGTTCTGTATCCGCAGAGATCCCCACCCGAAACCCGGAGGATGCAGATCACACGGGCCTGCGAACTCCAGAAAGAAACGGACTCTGCGGCGGTTTTCTTTTTATTGGTTTACTGTTGTGGTATAATAGTCTCTGTTCACGTGATTTAGGTCACAAAATGGACATTTCAGAGTGTGAAGGCTGGTGTCTGGGTTGTTGTCTGGTTTGCTGTCTGTTTTTTTTTTTTTTTTGGTTTGTTGTCTGTTTTTGTGGGTTTGTTGTCTGTTTTTTGGGGGGGTTTGTTGTCTGGTTTTTTTTTTTGGTTTGTTGTCTGGTTTTTTTGGTTTGTTGTCTGTTTTTTGGGGGGGTTTGTTGTCTGTTTTTTTTTTTTGGTTTGTTGTTTTTTTTTTTTTTTTGGTTTGTTGTCTGTTTTTTTTGGTTTGTTGTCTGTTTTTTGGGGGGGGGGTTGTTGTCTGGTTTTTTTTTTTTTTTGTTTGTTGTCTGTTTTTTTTTGGTTTGTTGTCTGTTTTTTTTTTTTTTTTTTTTGTCTGTTTTTGTTGGTTTGTTGTCTGTTGTTTTTTTGGTTTGTTGTCTGTTTTTTTTGGTTTGTTGTCTGTTTTTTGGGGGGGTTTGTTGTCTGGTTTTTTTTTGGTTTGTTTGTTGTCTGGTTTTTTTTGGTTTGTTGTCTGTTTTTTTTTTTTTTTTTTTTTTTTTTTTTTTTTTTTGTCTGTTTTTGTTGGTTTGTTGTCTGTTGTTTTTTTTGGTTTGTTGTCTGTTTTTTTTGGTTTGTTGTCTGTTTTTTGGGGGGGTTTGTTGTCTGTTTTTTTTTTTTTTTTTGTCTGTTTTTTGGGGGGGTTTGTTGTCTGGTTTTTTTTTTTTTTTTTTTTTTGGTTTGTTGTGTGTTTTTTTGTGGTTTTTTGTATGAGCTCCGTGTCATCATGAACTTCAGAAAGTTTGGTGCCGCGCGCAGCATCAGGCGTTTGCCAAACTCCCCAATAATCAATAGAACTACAAGAACAACAATCAGATTACAATCAGTTTACGGTTCTGGTACCGCGTGCTTTTCTGTTCTAACCCGCGGATGGAAATGCGGAATCTCCTTGAGCCCCGATGCTCGTGGATCTGGTTCGGTTCTACAGTTCTGCGCAGTTCAAACTGCTTGTGACGCACGCGAACCTTCTTGTGTTCTAGTTGTTTCTTGTTTTCAATCCCTCCTGTCGTTGTAGGCCTAGGCTAGTCATAATCTGGCTCTTTGTTTTCTTTTTGTAATTGTTTCTTTCTTTGTAAAATGAAAATTTTAAAATTACTTTTGAATTGTTGGTTTTTCGTTTTGGACGCGTAAATTAGTCTCTCAGTGGATTTTCATTTGTGTTTTTTAGTTTAAATTTTTTTTTTTTTATTTATCTTAAAAAACTTATTTTGAACATTAAAAATATTAAATAAAAAAAAGATAATGGAAAATACTGTTGTTTTTCCTGTCCTTAACGTAATCTATGTTTTCCAGAAACGAGCGTTTTAATATTTCTTGATATTTCTGGCAGATTAATTCACTGTTGTCACTCGTAACCGCAGTGGTTTTCTTAACTTGCTGAAAGGTGCAGAAAAACCTGACAATCCTGCAGTTCTTACTGCTGGATGAGGACCAGCTCAGCCTGGTCCGGCCCGGTTTGCGGCTCCTCTCGATTCCTTTTTGAGCTCGTGGGTTAAAGGTTCAATACCAGCACAATTTCGCCACAGCTATTCCAGCACGCGTCTAAGCATTTCAAATCGGACGGAGAACGGTTCGGTTCCGGTCCACGCACCTGCGGGAGTTTAGGGTCGTTGATGTCCCACGAGAACTTCATCCCGACCGAGCACACGCAGTCAGTTTCCTCGCCCTCTTCTGTCCGGGACATGACTCTGTCTCTGGCCCTGATCCCGGTTCTGGTCCTGGTTCTTCTAATCTTTCTGAGAACCGAATCTAAAACTTTGAAAAGTTCGTGGGACGAGCACGTGCTGCTCCGCGAAAGTCACCTGAAAGACTGCGGGGACAGGTGAGCGGAGGAAGCAGAGGAAGAGAGAGAGAGGGACGGAAAAGAGAGCAGTGGGGCGCGCGCGTGTGTGTGTGCGCGCGCACCTGTGTGTGCGTGTGTCATTGCTTTACCAGAAACAAACTGAGACATGTTCCTGAAATAAATCAAACCAATAAGCCAATAATCACAAGAAAGGACTGCAGACCAGGACGAGGACTAATGCTGACCAAAATCCCAACACAGACGAGAACGAACCAGAACCAAGAGCAGAACCAGGCAAGAACCAGGACGAGGACTAATGCTGACCAAAATCCCAACACAGACGAGAACGAACCAGAACCAAGAGCAGAACCAGGCAAGAACCAGGACGAGGACTAATGCTGACCAAAATCCCAACACAGACGAGAACGAACCAGAACCAAGAGCAGAACCAGGCAAGAACCAGGACGAGGACTAATGCTGACCAAAATCCCAACACAGACGAGAACGAACCAGAACCAAGAGCAGAACCAGGCAAGAACCAGGACGAGGACTAATGCTGACCAAAATCCCAACACAGACGAGAACGAACCAGAACCAAGAGCAGAACCAGGCAAGAACCAGGACGAGGACTAATGCTGACCAAAATCCCAACACAGACGAGAACGAACCAGAACCAAGAGCAGAACCAGGCAAGAACCAGGACGAGGACTAATGCTGACCAAAATCCCAACACAGACGAGAACGAACCAGAACCAAGAGCAGAACCAGGCAAGAACCAGGACGAGGACTAATGCTGACCAAAATCCCAACACAGACGAGAACGAACCAGAACCAAGAGCAGAACCAGGCAAGAACCAGGACTTTTTGGGTTGAAGAGAGTAATCTGTGCCATGTGTTGATGTGCTGTCGTATTTGGAAGATCATTTATAAAGAGCAATTTCTTTTTTCAAAAGAGACATTTTTTAAAAGTTGCTTCCTCCCACTTTTTTCAAGCAATTAAAATCTGTATGACAAAAATTACATTTGTTGGATTCCTTGTGTCATCCATTCTGTGTAAACATATAAATATGTTTGTTTATGATTAAAAGTAATTGTAATACAATTTAATTTTACCCAATACTGCAACCGTATCCGTCCCAATAAACAACAGCAGGTTGGTAAACTAAACTCAGCAGACTAAGCTAAACGGGCATCCCTGCGCTGAAGGTGCGTGTGCGTTCACACCACACGTGACTCGCGCAGCCCCGCCCCTCTCTGGAGCGCAGTGAATTAGCGGCTCACCGCGTTCCGTAAACTCATCACGTGGTTGGTTCACTGCCAGCTCGTGTTCATGTGGCGTCAGGAAAGGAGGCCGAACCATCAACCTGCACTGGAGGCAACAGCAGTTGGTCATGCGTCTCTTCATCACCATTCTAGATCTAATTAGGTTCAAACCTCAGTATGGATGTCTTTTACTTTTTAAATATATAGTTACATTTTATTAAGCATAAATTAATTAAGCATAAAGAATACATCCTTTTTACTAAATCCCTATGAACATCTCTGTGAAACCAACAAGAACATTTAAACTAAAGGTTTCATAGACTAAATGTATTTGTGTTAACCATGTATTACTAAAAAAACTCATAGCTGTAAAGAAAATACACTCCAATGACGTTTCAAATCCAAAGAATTATCCTGATGTTTTTTATCAATATTTATTGTACTGTGTGTTAAGTAATTAAGCGGAAAAAATATTAACGAAATACAAAAGCCGGGTGTGGGATTTGAACCCGCAGTTCTTTCAAAAACAAATACTATAACACATGAGGAGTGTCTGCAGTCACCACAGGTACAGCTGACTGCCGGAATGGTTTGGCTTTTATAAAGACCCACACAATGCTGAGTGAAAGAGTTTGCTCTGATTGTCACGAAAGGATCTGTTCATCCGTGGATTTTTCATATTTTATAAACAGAAATTATGTGAAAACCAGAGTCAAATTAAAGGAGAAAAAACATAGAGTTCAGGAGGCCCGAGCAGGCAGTTCATCCCGCAGGGGATCTCTGTCTGTCCACCAGCTCATCTGCCGACAGCCGGCATGGCGACCGTGACCGCTCCGGTCATGGTCACCATGCCGGCTGCAGGAGCCCGCCAGGGGCCCGACAGGAGCCCGACAGGAGCCCGACAGGAGCGGGACAGGAGCCCGACAGGAGCCTGACAGGATCCCGACAGGAGCCCGCCAGGAGCCCGACAGGAGCCCGACAGGATCCCGACAGGATCCCGACAGGAGCCCGACAGGATCCCGACAGGAGCCCGCCAGGAGCGGGACAGGAGCCCGACAGGGGCCCGACAGGAGCCCGACAGGAGCCCGCCAGGAGCGGGACAGGAGCCCGACAGGGGCCCGACAGGGGCCCGATAGGAGCCCGACAGGAGCCCGACAGGGGCCCGACAGGAGCCCGACAGGGGCCCGACAGGGGCCCGATAGGAGCCCGACAGGAGCCCGCCAGGAGCCCGACAGGGGCCCGATAGGAGCCCGACAGGAGCCCGACAGGAGCCCGCCAGGAGCGGGACAGGAGCCCGACAGGATCCCGACAGGAGCCCGACAGGATCCCGACAGGAGCCCGCCAGGAGCGGGACAGGAGCCCGACAGGGGCCCGACAGGAGCCCGACAGGAGCCCGCCAGGAGCGGGACAGGAGCCCGACAGGATCCCGACAGGATCCCGACAGGAGCCCGACAGGATCCCGACAGGAGCCCGCCAGGAGCGGGACAGGAGCCCGCCAGGAGCGGGACAGGAGCCCGACAGGGGCCCGACAGGAGCCCGACAGGAGCCCGCCAGGAGCGGGACAGGAGCCCGACAGGGGCCCGACAGGGGCCCGATAGGAGCCCGACAGGAGCCCGACAGGGGCCCGACAGGGGCCCGATAGGAGCCCGACAGGAGCCCGACAGGGGCCCGACAGGGGCCCGACAGGGGCCCGATAGGAGCCCGACAGGGGCCCGATAGGAGCCCGACAGGAGCCCGACAGGAGCCCGCCAGGAGCGGGACAGGAGCCCGACAGGGGCCCGACAGGGGCCCGATAGGAGCCCGATAGGAGCCCGACAGGAGCCCGACAGGGGCCCGACAGGGGCCCGCCAGGAGCCCGACAGGAGCCCGACAGGGGCCCGACAGGAGCCCGACAGGAGCCCGACAGGAGCCCGACAAGAGCGGGACAGGAGCCCGACAGGAGCCCGACAGGATCCCGACAGGATCCCGACAGGAGCCCGACAGGGGCCCGACAGGGGCCCGACAGGGGCCCGACAGGAGCCCGACAGGAGCGGGACAGGAGCCCGACAGGAGCCCGACAGGAGCGGGACAGGAGCGGGACAGGAGCCCGACAGGGGCCCGACAGGAGCCCGACAGGAGCCCGCCAGGAGCGGGACAGGAGCCCGACAGGGGCCCGACAGGGGCCCGACAGGAGCCCGACAGGAGCCCGACAGGGGCCCGACAGGGGCCCGACAGGGGCCCGACAGGAGCCCGACAGGAGCCCGACAGGAGCGGGACAGGAGCCCGACAGGAGCGGGACAGGAGCCCGACAGGAGCCCGACAGGGGCCCGACAGGAGCCCGACAGGAGCGGGACAGGAGCCCGACAGGAGCCCGACAGGGGCCCGATAGGAGCCCGACAGGAGCCCGACAGGAGCCCGACAGGGGCCCGACAGGAGCCCGACAGGAGCCCGACAGGAGCCCGACAGGAGCGGGACAGGTTCAGGAAACCTGCTGTTCCAAAAGGGGAAACATCAGGTGAAGTTCAGGAGATCCGATCCGCCATATTGGATGTGTGTTCTACCCGCTGTCACTGAAATCGTCACGTGCCCAAAGTTGAGTCCCTGATTGGTTGACACAGATGTGGGACCTCCCCAGAGTTACCGAGGTGAAGTTAGTTAGATACCGGACATTCGGCCAATTTTCTCTCGGGGAACACTACGGAACTTGAGCCGAAAGCAGAGAGTGGATTATTCTAGCAAGAGGTGTCTGCAAACATTAGCATTCAGATTTAGGGACCGTCAAAAAATTCTGTACATTTTTCATGAGCATGTTTGCGTTTTCTTAAATAGCTTTTAGGTTTTTGGCCAGAATCCGTCAAAACACTCTAGAATAGTAAAACTGAATAAGCACTCTCAGGGGCAGCAGTTTAAATGAACTTTTGAGGCTTCTCCCTTTTTTTATTTAATGTTTTTAGTGTACATTTTGGGGTTTTCTTAAACAGCTTTTAGGTTTTTGGCCAGAATCAGTCAAAACACTCTAGAATAGTAAACCTAACTCTTTACAAATCAAAATACAAATTTGAATAACCCTCCAATATTTGATGTTCTATAGAAAATATCGATATTTCATTGAAGCAGATGTTATTCTCTCTAATGGTTTGTATTTTTCCTGATGTTTTTTTAAATGTATTTTAAGTGCGACCAAGCACAAAAACAGATGGAAATTCATGTTTGCCACAAGTAATACGCGCGGCAAAGATGCATAATGCTGCATGGCCACACAATTTAAAGACTAAATGTAGTTGCTTGTTTTAATATTGTGCAGAGGCAGGGTGGTCAGCCTATGATCAGAAGATTTGCAGGTTCGATTCCTGCCTTGCCCGCCCATGTGTCGAAGTGTCCTTGGGCAAGACACTGAACCCCACATTGCCTCTGATGGAAGGTTGGCGCCAGTGTTCGGCAGCTGACTTTGGATTGTCTAGCCTTCAGATAATTTCGGACGTTACATCAGAGAATTTCCTGTTGCCGGGTACACGTGACATCTGTTCCAAACAGAAGCGAAGCGCATCATGGAGCTCGAGATTCAGTGAGTATTTTGATATAATTTTGTTTTCATCTTGGAGGAGTTAGAACAGCTGTATTGCAGTCGCAGGAACATTCAGGCTGAGACATAACGATATCCAGCAACTGTTTACAAGCTTAGAAAAGCTCTCAGGAATTATATATTAGCTTCAGCTGGTTTATGGATACTTTAGCAACATAATTGCAGGTTGTAAAATGTAGAATTACTATAGTAAATTCATGGAGTCATATAGAGTACATATAATAGTTTAGAAAAAAATCATTTTTTTAATTTATCACAATTTACTTTATAAAATGTAACTCAGGAAAAGTATTTACCCACTTCTGATAATAGAATCTAATACATAATTATTTTTGAAAAATGAAAAACAGACTGCAAATAAAACATTTGTCTAAAAATGTTTTTAAAAATGTTTACCTTGTTATTTGAAATCAATAAAAGTGGAGCAAAAGTGCTGTGTTATCATATCCACCTAAGTAGATTAATGTTTTCAAAAATGTATTTTTTCCGTTTTTTTCTCTGCCACACGTCTCCAGGTTACTTCATCACAGTTCACTTTACAGGCAGCTCCTTCCTTCTTAAGGACATTTCATCCTTGCAGACAGTAGATACCTGTGCCTTCAACAGTGTCATTCCAGGGAACGTTCGATTATAGAGCGTGTTTTTGGAATAAAGACAATATTCAGAGTCATCTTCCTGCAAGTGTTAGAGGTGCAGCACACCTTCATACCTCAAGTAAGTTAACACTGTGATTTTTCTCATTTCTTCGGAATACATTTGACCTCATTTATATTTTAAAAGTTGTTGCCACCTGTGCCATCCTTCACAACATCTGCCTCTGTACTGGTCACACTGTGGCCCCAGAGGATGAGCCAGAGGAAGATGCTGATGAGGGGGAGGCTGGTTTGGAGGTCATCAACGGTGTTCTCTGTGGGATCAACTATCTTCAGAGCTGTCTGCCCTGGAGGAGGTACTACAAGACCATGACTACTGTTAACAGTTAACTAAATAATGTAGCTATGTTTTAAAAGAAAAAAACTGTTTTTTTTTACAATGTTATTAAGATTGAGCCTGTATTTATTATGTCCCGTTTATACAGAAGGCTTGGACATGAAGCATTCGTCAACTCTCATTGATGCCAGCGGCGCCCGTGGGGGCTGACTTCATTGTGTTGTTTTATGGTGTGTTTTTAGGAAACTCATTTTTATTTGTTTGGTTTTTATTCTTTTATCCCAGTTTGTTTCAGGAGATTGGGAGCACGAGGTAGGGGGTCGCTGTTTGGTGGTGGGTTTCTCTCCCCCCACGTGTGCAGTGCATCACACTTGGGTGTTTGTTTTATTTGCAGTGTTAGCCACCTTGGTAAGCTCCATCACCTGAACCGCACGATTTTTAACCCGACTTCTGATCATTTATTTTTTTTATTTTGTTATAATAAATTATTTTTTAAACTGACTGCAGCCTCTGCCTGTGTTAAAGTAAGACTTATACGTGCCTTGGTTTTTGTTTCATTCGTAGGGCCGAGCAGCCCCAGGTGGCGTTGTTGGTTCACCCTTTTTCTCGTCAGTGTTGCCACATTCTGGCGTTGTTGGCAGGATCTTTAAACATTGTAGGCAGAGGCTGGTATTTTTAAAGCCATTTTGTTTTTTTATATTATTGTGCTTTATTGTTTTTATTAAGGCAAAGCAGCAGCATTTTTTTTTGAGTCCTCAGGGTCTCCCATATTCTTCAGGTGCACAAAATGGAGGAGGAACTCAGAGAGCTGAGGAGTCTGGTTGCCCAGCTAAAGGCTGACAACGAGAGACTGCGTCAGGAACAGCCTGAAACTACTGCAGGTCCGAGCAGCGGGGTGACAATGGACTCTCCTCCCATAGCTTCAGGACCGGTAACCTAGAGACTAAGTTTTGTGCCAGGGATCGTAGGTGCCCTACGTTTAGTGGGATGTCCAACCTTCCTCTTGAGGAGTGTTGGAAGAGGTACAAGCCTGTAGTAGGGCCAGACATTTGTCTGTCTCTGAATAGGCCTTTTTATGTTTGATCACCTGGAAGGGGAAGCACGTGCAGAAATAAAGTTTCGGCCTGCTGCAGACAGATGTGACCCTGTGAGGATAACTGCAGTATTGCGAGAATTGTATGGTTGCTCACAATCCTATGTCTCGTTGCAGAAGGCAGCAGGATGGAGAGAGCTTGCAGGAGTTTTCATTGGCACTGATGAGTTTGATGGAGAAGGTGAAACAGCAGTCGCCATGCATAATGACCAATGCAGAATCACTGTTGCGGGACCAGTTCACTGAGCATGTGCTGGATAGTCTGCTGCTCCGTGAGTTAAAAAAGTGTATCTTAAACAGATACAGTTCTGTCTTTTCTGCTCATGATGGGGATTTGGGGTGTACTAACTTCATTTCTCATGACATCCCCCTCCTTGATGATGCACCAGTTCGGCAGAGGTACAGACGGATTCCGCCCTCTGAATATGAAGTGGTGAAAGAACACATTAACCAGTTGTTAAAAACACAGATCATCAGGGAGAGTAGCAGCCTATCCGCCTCCCCACTGGTACTGGTAAAGAAAAAAGACAGCAGCCTCCGGATGTGTGTGGACTACCATCCCCAAAATGGCAAAACCCGGAAGGATGCCTTCCCGTTGCCACGCATTAAAGAGACCTTAGATTCTCTTACTGGGGCTTGTTGGTTTTTGACACAAGATCTGGCCATTAGTTACAACCAGGTGCCAGTAACTGAGGCGGACCGTCAAAAGACTGCCTTTTGTACCCCATTTGGGTTATTCCAGTGGAACAGGATGCCTTCTGGGCTTTGCAATGCCCCCAGCACCTTCCAACGCTTAATGCAGGGACTTTTTGGTGACCAACAGGGCCAGACCCTGCTCCTATATCTAGATTATATAGAGGTCTTTTCATCAACCATTCCCCAACATCTGGAACGGTTGGAGGTGGTGTTGAGACGGCTGCAGCTGGAAGGCCTTAAAATAAAACTGCCAAAAGGCTCTTTTCTTCAGCGTGAGATGCATTACTTGGGGCATGTCATCTCTGACAAGGGTGCTTCCACTGACCCTGCAAAAGTTGAGGCGGTAACCAAATGGCAGCGTCCAAGCACTGCTAAGGAGCTGCGTTCATTTTTGGGGTTCGTAAGCTATTACAGGCGAATTGTGGAGGGTTTTGCCAAGATGGCGGCAACCCTCCATAGGTTGGCAGCTGAGTGGGGTGAAAGAAAGCCCAGCAGGAAAAATCACCAGACTAAACCTGGTGAATGGACAGAGGAATGTCAGCGGGCCTTTGACAGTTTGAAGGTAAAACTGACAACAGCTCCAGTGCTGGTATATGCCGATTTTTCGTTGCTCTTCATACTGGAGGTGGATGCAAGTTATGCAGGACTTGGGGCTGTGCTTTCCTAGGAGCAGGACGGGAAAGTGCGACCAGTAGCATATGCTAACAGGGGCCTAAGGCCCACAGAGCGAAATATGTCCAACTTTAGCTCCATGAAACTTGAGTTTGTGGCCCTTAAGTGGGCCATGACCGAGAAGTTTCGGGACTATTTGTAGGGTCAGAAGGTTGTTGTCATTACAGACAACAACCCCCTCAGTCACCTGTCCACAGCAAAGCTTGGCGCTACAGAACATCGTTGGGCAGCACAACTGGCTGCTTTTGACTTTGACATAAAGTACAGGCCTGGTCGTAGCAACAAGAATGCAGGCGCGCTGTCACGTCAGCACCCTCTGAACGGTTTGGATGTTGAATCTGTGGTTCCAGGTACCTCTGTTCCACCGGTTTTACAGCAGGGTTTGAGGCCCTTCTCTGTTGATGCTGCTCATGCTCCAGTTGCTGCTTTTGTTGAGCTCCAGCAAGCTGACCCGACAATTAAGGCGGTTCTGGACTGGTGGAGACAGAAGAGACGTCCCGATGCAGGGGAGTGGAAGCAGGTGTCCTCCTCTGCCTTGTCCCTGCTGAAGCAGTGGGATCGGTTCAATTAAGTTAACTGCTTTTCACCAGAGTCATGTATGCACACAAACTCGAACTTGTTAGCATTAGAATAAAACTTTCAGAAGAGCAAGTGCAGATTCTTTTTTTTTTTTTGAGAATTCTGACAGATTTGAAAGTAGAGCTTTTCTGTGTGCTGTGAAGACAGTGTGTGACTGTGTGTGTGCTGTTGACCTCAGTAGAAGATCCTTGACCTTAGCTTAATAACCAACTTAGGTTCAGTCAGCAGATCAGCACACGGTGGCTGCAGAAACTACACAGTGCACATTCAAATGCACATCATAGATGGCAGATTCTCCTGTGGGACATTGGCATCTGCAGTTTATTTTCTGTTCACTGCACAGAGCTCCAGCACTGACTGTCAAGTCCTCAAAGGTTCAAACATCTGCAGGTGTCTGTTTCCTCTTAAGAAGTGATTGTAATGCCAAGATTTGCAAGTAACAGGTTGTGAAACCTACTTTAACCTCAAACACCTGCATCTTCTTCAGAAAAATGCAGTCAGAGGGCGCCCTCTGCTGGTCGACAGGCACCAGAAACATCCCAGTTGTTTTCCTGCTCAAAGATAGTGAGTGGTCAAGGAAATAAAAACCGCATGCATAAAAAACAATGGAGGAGCACACACCTGGAAAATACTCTTCATCTGCTCACCTGAAACAACAACTGGCAAATTTTTAACTGGTAGTACTCAACAAAGTACTAACTAGGTCAGTGAAGGGCCTGTAATGTACTAAATTGCCAAATAGGTTTTATTCACAGTCAAAATCAGCTAACCGATTTCCTGTTACAACTGTTTACATGATATTTCATAAATGGATTATTTAAAAACTATGCAAAAATGTAGTATTTTCAGTGGTAGTACGCTGTGAAGTACTGAGCATTACTTTACAGAATTGATGAGGTACTAAATTAGGGTGTCATTTTTTTATTATTTGCTTAATCACTCATGTCAGGTTTAATTCACAACCATAAATGCAAACTTTTGTCAAAGTTACACCTTTCATACATTTTAAATGTGGAATTCTGGGAAACCATAGAGTAAAAATTCATGTTTTTCCATATTTTCGGTGGTACTACTCTTTGAAGTACAATGTAAGTATGGAGAGGAATGATGATGTACCAAATTGAAGATCAGGATTTATTTTTAGACAAAATAACTAAGTTTTGTCCAGGTTACACATTTTAAGATGTTTCTTAAGTAGATTACTCAAAGTGTACACAGAAAAACTTCATGTTCTTAGTGGTTGCACTCCATGAAGTACAAAGCAGGTCTGTGAAGAATTTCTAATGTACAAAAGTGAGGATCAAGATTTATTCTGATTTATGTATACATTTAAAAATATATATTTTACAAGTGGATTACTCAAAAATCATACAGAAAAAATATTTATATTATCAGTACTAGATTTATTCTTAGGTGACGTCAGCAAACTTTTTTTGAAGTTACATATTTTAATTTTCACAAGTGGATAATGGTAAATGGCGTATACTTATATAGCGCTTTGCGCTTCACTGTCATGGTCCCATTTAACCATTCATTCACACACTGATGGCCAAAAAAAAGGCTCTCTGGCAGGCTGTTCCACAGGCGAGGACTACAATGGCAGAACCAAGCCTCACCGTAATTTTTGGGTCTCCCCTTTGAGACAACTAAAAGCCCAGCGCCGGAGATTACTATAATACTATACTGTAGTAACAAAATATTATACAGGATTGATGAAATACTTAATTGAGGATCATAATTTATTCTCAGCCAAAGTCAGCTAATCTTTTCCTAGGTTACACATTGTAGTGGCTTACTGAAAAATTATACAGTAACTAACTTTAGATTTTCAGGAGTAGTATACTCTTAAGTACTAAATAGGTCTATGAAATAACTGTGAAGTACTAAATTAAGAATCTGGATTTATTCTCACCCAAAGTCAGTGAACAGATGTCTGGGTTACACCTTTTAATGATAATTCATAAGTGGATTTCTCAAAACCAAATAGTAAAAACACGTCATATTTTCAGGAGTAGTATTCTTTGAAGTAGCCCACTAAGCGAGTCTGTGAATGTACTAAATTGAGGATCCAGATTTATTCTAAGCCAAATCAGCTAATTTATACATTTTACGAGAATTCACAAGTAAATTAGTCAAACACCATAGGCCTATAAAAAACTTCCTATTTTTAGTGGTAGTACTCCATGATGAACTAAGTAGGTATTTTAAGGGATGGTGAAGTAGGCCTACTAAATTAAGAATCAGAATTTATTCATAGACTGTTTTAAAATTATTGTTACAGTTTTTAGGATAGTCTATTATTTATAAGGTGATTTTTCAAAAACCGTAGTAATAAATAAATAAATAAAAAGCGTGGAAATTTCAGAGGTATTACTGCATTTAATAACAGGCAATATTATGAAGGAATAGCGATGTAATGGACTCAAAGTCCAAATAAGGAAAGGAGCTCTTCGGTTTTTTTGTATTGCGTTTCATTTGTGAAGATTTCCTAAAGTGTACAGTTAGTTTCTGAGTCACTCATGAGGTCATGAAGTTGACCTTCCCCAGTCCTGCTCCCGTAAGTCTCGTGAGACTCTGGCCGTTCAAATCCCATGAAGGCTGGTTTGACCACAGGAACTCGAACGGCGGCTCACTTGACCACAGCCTTTCACTGTATCTTCCAAATGTTTTGCTGGACTAAAGACGTCCTAAAGCTCCGACTCCTCCCTCCGCCGAGTCTCCCCCGCGGCTGCGCGGCCTCCCCCGCGGCTGCGCGGCCTTCCCGCTGATGACTCATTGGAGACAGGAGTGTGCGCGCTCACGAGGATCTGGAAGGAAGCGGAGAAGAGACGCACGCGATGGTAAACAAACCTGCTGACAAATGACCAAATGTGGCTAATAACGAGTTTCGTTTGTCTATAAAAACTAAGAAATGGACACAAACTAAACTCACAATCGATTTTCTTTTCAAAAGAAAACTTGCCTCTAAATCAGTTTGATGAACTCTGTAACCTAAAGGCATAATGCTAAAATAACAACCAAATGCCAAATTAGCTAAGAAAAAGACAAAGCACGGTTAGACACTGCGGTAAAGTCAGTTTGAGGTTGGACTGACGGTCAGCCCGGATGTCCAGCGGCCATATGATAATCATAAGAAAAGCAACAAACGAAATCACTAGATACTTAAGCAGAAATGTTTTGCAAAACGAAATGGATTCAAACTAAACATTTTTTAATAATCTTTTTATAGGATCCTCTTTATTAGTCTTTAGACTGCTTTTATACGACTTTTTTCAAAAGCTTCCAAACCATGAGATCTGAAGACTTCAAAAATATCCCAAATTGTGGGCCCTCCTTATCAGACACACCACTTTATTTTGCAGTCATAGGTGAGGAATATTTGACATGAATTTTTATACTAAAATCATTGCAGCAGATGTATGAATTTTGATGTTTACTTTAAGTAGCGGTCAAACCATGTGACTCAACGAGGTGAAATGTAGGCTGAATCATGGGCAGTACTTTCTTTAACATGATTGGCTGAAAGCCTGTTTTGCTGATGAGTTTGACAGATTTATTAGGGAACAATTTTACAATAGATTAAAGTATAGATGGAGTAGGAGTGTAACATAACAGGGAAAAAGTGCACTTACTCTTCAACAGAAGAACAGGTTAATTAGAAGATGTGTGCCTGCGCATATGCCAGTAGATGTGTGTATTTGTGCATTCATGAATCTGCATGTGCAGTCTTGTGTTTATGTGTCTGTTAAATGTTGCTTGTGTGTTAATCTATGTGTGCTTCTCAGTTGGAAATGCAGGTGGATAACTGTCTGGCCCACGCAGACCTGGCTCGTCTGGTGTTGATACTCCGCTCAGAGGGTCTCAACAGAACCACACTCATCAGGATGGATCAGCTGGTTGCCGAGGTAACAAGTTGGTGAAGCCCTGAGTGATGCAGCTGTGCGCTGGGTTCTAAGGAAGAAAGCTGTTATTTGCTGTTTGTGATGTTGACACCCTGGTTTTTATTTTAGGATTTGTGTCGGTGCCATTTTGGCAGAGTTTTGCTTGTGTTGAAGTCTTTTGGCATTCTGTCAAGGAACACGGATGAACTACAGGAACTTATTGATGTTGGACTGACTGCAAAGGTAATCATTAACCTGCTCAGTGGTATGATTGGTTTGACTCATATCAACTGGTTCTGACCTGGTTGTTTGGCACAGACGAACTTCCTCATTTCTGAAGCATCTGTGTTTTTCCAGAAACTAGTGAAGGACCTACATAGTGCAAAATAAAATGTTGTATGGAGGTCCACAGGGGACGAAATTAAAAAAAAATTAATTGTTAAATAAATGTGTAATTAATTATTTAAAATTGGTAATTAATAATTAAATGTTGAAATACGTGGCATTAAAATATTAATGTTGCTATTAAAAAGCACATTTAAATATTGAATGACATATTTATTTATTTCATGGCCAGTGTGGGATGGAAGAGACGATATGAAATAACTATATACAAAATTAAATTGTTAAATAAAATGTATTTATATAAAATTATTTAAAAAGGGAAACAATTAATTAAGTGTTAAATGTGTCAATATTTTATTAAAATTCAATTTTTAATGATTTAATGTCACATTTATTTATTTAATGATTTAACGACACATTTATTTATTTAATGAGTTAATGACACAGTTCATGGTCCAATTTACACCATTTCATTACGTGATCTATCAAACTGTCCCATCAAACTCAGGGGGCATACTTAACTGTTCTGGCGTGGTCTGAACCTTATCATGGCGGCTTCAGTGAAGGAAAATTTTATGATTTTTTTTTTTCAGCGGCATAGAGAGAAGTTGAAAGGACTAGTCATCTCACGAAACGTTTTAAAGGTTTTGTCTGGTACCTTGCACACATTTTCTCCTCCTTCCACGGGAACTCCGCGGCACCCCCTATTTCCTGATGGATCTTCGGTGCTTGTCAGGCCTTGAAGCGGGGCTCGCCAATAATTCCTGGCTGCAATATGCAGTGTGTTTTGGGGGGAAACTGGGTGTAGAGGGAGGAGCTACAGTCCTGCTTCTCTCCCTGAGTGTGGAAGGGGCTCAGTTCAGTTCAGGAGCGTGTTTTTGCTGTGTAAGGAGAGGTGGGATTCTGCCAGTGCGATGGCTGTAAGGGTCGATGAGCACTACTTTCAGTTCCCTGGGACAGAGCCAGAGAGACAAAGGAAGAAACCTAGTTACCCCCAAAAAACACACACTTCACACTGCAGCCAGTAGTACATGACGAGTCCCACTTCAGGGCCAGACAAGGATCGAACCGCCATGAGGAAGTAGGCTGTGTCCACGTCGGACTTCCCGCGGACTTGGACGGAGAAAGAAATTTGACTAAGCGACCCCCATAAAAGATCTTCATTCCACCAAAACAGTGTTTACAGCCTGTATGTGTGTGACATACCAGCGAAAACCCTGAGGGTTTTAATAAATCCCTGAGTTTCATGAGATCGGCAGTACTGCGCCACAGAGGTGTGGACTCGAGTCACATGACTTGGAATCGAGTCAGACTCGAGTTATAAATTTGACGACTTTAGACTCGACCTTGACTCTTAGAGCCCTGACTCATGACTTGACTTGGACTGTAACCTCAATAATTCGTGACTTGACTCGGACGGTAACCTCAATAAGTCGTGACTTGACTCGGACTGTAACCTCAATAATTCGTGACTTGACTCGGACGGTAACCTCAATAATTCGTGACTTGACCTGGACTGTAACATCAATAATTTGTGACTTGACTCGGACTGTAACCTCAATAATTCGTGACTTGACTCGGACGGTAACCTCAATAAGTCGTGACTTGACTCGGACTGTAACCTCAATAATTCGTGACTTGACTCAGACTGTAACCTCAATAATTCGTGACTTGACTCGGACTGTAACCTCAATAATTCGTGACTTGACTTGGACTGTAACCTCAATAATTCGTGACTTGATTTGGACTGTAACCTCAATAATTCGTGACTTGACTCGGACTGTAACATCAATAATTCGTGACTTGACTTGGACTGTAACCTCAATAATTCGTGACTTGACTTGGACTGTAACCTCAATAAGTCGTGACTTGACTCGGACTGTAACCTCAATAATTTGTGACTTGACTCGGACGGTAACCTCAATAATTCGTGACTTGACTCGGACGGTAACCTCAATAATTTGTGACTTGACTGGGACAGTAACCTCAATAATTCGTGACTTGACCTGGACTGTAACATCAATAATTTGTGACTTGACTCGGACTGTAACCTCAATAATTCGTGACTTGACTCGGACGGTAACCTCAATAAGTCATGACTTGACTCGGACTGTAACCTCAATAATTCGTGACTTGACTCGGACTGTAACCTCAATAATTCGTGACTTGACCTGGACTGTAACATCAATAATTTGTGACTTGACTCGGACTGTAACCTCAATAATTCGTGACTTGACTCGGACTGTAACCTCAATAAGTCGTGACTTGACTCGGACTGTAACCTCAATAATTCGTGACTTGACTCGGACTGTAACCTCAATAATTCGTGACTTGACTTGGACTGTAACCTCAATAATTCGTGACTTGACTCGGACTGTAACATCAATAATTCGTGACTTGACTCGGACTGTAACATCAATAATTCGTGATTTGACTCGGACTGTAACCTCAATAATTCGTGAGTTGACTCGGACTGTAACCTCAATAATTCGTGAGTTGACTCGGACTGTAACCTCAATAATTCGTGACTTGACTCGGACTGTAACCTCAATAATTCGTGAGTTGACTCGGACTGTAACCTCAATAATTCGTGACTTGACTTGGACTGTAACCTCAATAATTCGTGACTTGACTTGGACTGTAACCTCAATAATTCGTGACTTGACTCGGACTGTAATCTCAATAATTCGTGACTTGACCCGGACTGTAACATCAATAATTCGTGACTTGACTCGGACGGTAACCTCAATAATTCGTGACTTGACTCTGACTGTAACCTCAATAATTCGTGACTTGTCAGTAATTCGTGACTTGACTCGGACTGTAACCTCAATAATTCGTGACTTGACTCGGACTGTAACCTCAGTAATTCGTGACTTGACTCAGACTTTAAGTTAGTTTGATCCGACAATCCAACCAATCAAATTGGAGAAAAGCATTTCTCCCCAAAAGCGTGACTTCCTGTTTGTCTGTGTTTTTAAGTTTTGGTAGAAAAGTTATGAAGTTGTCAACAAAAAACGGCTTACAGTTTTTAGAACATGTGGATAAAAGGATTACTGACAGAAACTCAACAATGACAAACTTCATTGACTCTTGATCGGTAAGTTCTGTAAAAGCTGACGCTAGCTTACCGGCTAACCGCGAGCTGCAGTTAAATGAATGGGACGGTCTGTTAGCGTAAATGTTACATTGTGTAGGTGTACAGCCAGCTCAGCGTAATCATAGTGGCCACAGATGATTTTGACATTTCCCCCGTTTAGATCCTTACCTGGGATCTGGGCGGGATGCCATCCTGGGATCTTAGTTGTTTCTTGATATAAATCCAGAAAACTTTAAACAGAATTCACTGAGCTCGTGCATGAGGATTTTTTAGCACATTTTGCTGCTCTTTGTGGTGTTGTTTTTTTTTCACTGCGTTAAGGGTTTTTAGAATGCATATGTGGGTGTGTATGTTTTCATATTTTAGTGTGTTAGTGCTTCAATATTTGTCCCCAAATTTGTTCTATAAATGCAATTTATATAATTGCAATCCATTTTTTAATGAATGTACTCAAAATCTCAGTATTCTGTGTATTTTCTGTCCTTTACTTCATGGGGGCAGTTCTACACTTTACGGAGGAATATTACTTGTGAGCGTTATTCTACCTTCAGTACTGTCATAATAATGGGCAATTTTTTTGTGAGTTTGTGCTCTTTCCCTATTTTGACCCTAACAAAACAGGGTTTATGGAGAAAAATAGTTGTCAACATAGAACGCTGTCTAGTAATAAATTCTCTTATTCACAACAGGAATGTTAAACATTAAAATAAAAGTTCTATTCATTCACATTCATTTTTGTTTGTTTTTTAGAGTCATGCTGAACTGCTGTACATATAACATTCTTCCTCAGTCCAATATGTGTCTGTATGTTTATAAAAATATGCTGATATGGGATATGAAACACAATCAGTAGTCAGTAAATATATGTTGGTTCATTTTCTTGTAAATCTGACTCTGAAAGAGTCAGTGTCTCATCAGCCATAAACTGGTCTGTGGTGAGAGGATTTAATGTCCAGACTTTACCTTGATTCTCTTCTGTCTTCGGGTACCATCATTACAAATGTGTTGAAGTGGGTTTTTGTTAGAGAGAAATCATTTTGGATTTATGAAGTGGGGGTTCAGAAGACATTTACCCAATGTGCTTCTATCATGTTGATAAATAAGTACAGTTCCTAACAGTACACATAATATGTGAATATTATTACTCTGTCATTGAAATGACTTGAACATTCAATGGTAGGACTTGTGACTCGACTTGAGACTGGTTGGACTTGACTCGTGACTCGACTTAGGACTTGACTGCTTTTGACTTGGGGCTTGACTCTGACTTGAGTTCAAAAACTTGAAACTTACTTGTGAATTGCAAAACAATGACTTGGTCCCACCTCTGCTGCACCACGGTTAAATATATTTGTTTCATTTTGTCTCTTCCATCTTACACTGGCCATGCAATAAATAAATATGTCATTAAATGTGTAAATGTGTTTTTAATGGCAAATCTTATATTTTAATGCTGCCTATATTTCAACATTTATTTGTGGATTTCCAGTTTTGTTTTGTTGATTTAAAATTGTATTTGTTTGATGCCAATTTTTAACAATTATTGACACTTTTTATGATTTAATTGTGTATATATTTATTCATTTATTTATATTTATCATTTATGGGGTGGCCATGATGCAGTGAAAAGGGCGGTTGGCCTCTGATCGGATGATTGCAGGTTCGATTCCCACCTTGCCCGCCCATTTGTTGATGTATCCTTGGGCAAAACACTGAACCCCACTTTGCCTTTGAATGAAGGCTGGCGCCAGTGTTCAGCAGCGGAGCTACCATCAGTGTGTGAATGTGTGGGTGAATGGGTCTGTGACTATAAAGCGCTTTGGGCCTTCAATGAAGGTAGAAAAGCACTATATGAGAATACACGATTCAATATTGTCTCTTCTGGCCCTCCATACTTTAAAATCTATTATAATGTATATTCCTCACAAATAACACCCCCAAAGCAGTGCTATGATCCATTGGCGCATCTATTCAATTGATTTCAATTCAGTTTTATTTATATAGCCCAAAATCACAGCCATAGCGGTCTCATTGGACTGATATCAGTGTATGGCAAGAAACAACAAAAAAATCAAACATGTAAGAGAAACCAATAGCTGGTTGTTAAACAGGCTAAGCTGAACAAACATCTCTGTCCTTACACCCTCCTTCTCTGTGAGCAAAAACAATTCATAAGAAAACCCTGTCTCTTTCTGGGGGAAAAAACTTAGAAACCTCAGGGTTTCCCACATGAAGGAGAGATCCTCAACCCCGGACGGACAGATGATGTGCTAGAACTATTAAAGAAAAGTGAGCTTAATTCATTTTATAACTACATGGTTGAATAACAAATATATGTCTAATAAACAAACACGTCTAGATAAACAGCTACAAGTTAAGATAACAGCTAAATATTTAAATAAACAAAGACATGTTTGAATAGTGTAGCAGACGGGCTTCATCCACCTGGAATTGTGGAAACAGCTGGGGTTGCTGGAAGAGTCAAAGGCGAGGTCACAGCCAAAGACAGGAACACAGACGATCCATCTGGAATCAGAAATCTCTCCTGCTCCTCCATAGGGTAGTGGGAAAGAGGGACAACATGTGAATTGTACTGCACCAAACAGAGGCATGATAAACAAAATAAAATAAAGCAATAGCAGATGACAAGTGATGTAATGAAGATTGCAGGTGGGGGGAGTGGGGGTGGGAGAAGGATACAGACACTGGATCCTGGACCCTGCATCTGTGAGTATAACTATAAAAACCTTTGCTCTGAGCACCCGCCGCTCCCAGTCCAAGAAAAAAAAGTGGGTCCTCTCGTTGTGACGTCAAAATTTGGGAAGCAGCCCCTTCCAGAAAGAGTCTACACTGCCAGCACCGCCCCCATGCTAACACACACATAAACATATACACACATTCTCCACAAAACTAGTGGTGATTGGCAAAATGCTGTCATTTTTCATGCACAATTAGCGGTGTCATGTGACAAAAAATGTTTTTAGATTAATGAATCATGACCTGAAATTAATAAACTGAATTAATATATTTTAATTGCTAATAGTTTTAAGTTAATAGTTATGAAATGCCTCATTTTTAAGTAGTTTTATTTAAATATGTGAGATTGTGGCTCAGTCAAATGTCAAATTACAACAAAAAAAGTGGCTTTATGATTTATTTTACTATAACAGGGTTTCATCTTTTCATTTACACCATCAGAAGGGATTTTTTTTGTCTTTAACAAAAACAAAAAAAAAAAAAGTAAAAGGTCCAAAGTGCTCAAAATAAAGATATCAAAAAACAGTAGTAACACGTTTCTGAACAATCCAAAAAATATTGACCACAAAAAGTATCATAATACATATAATGACGTACTTGATTTCACAGTTCATCACAATTGCAAGACAGTAGATAAGACATGAGTTATTTTATAGTTTCCTTTAACCTGTTTAGTGAATTAAATCATTTTGAAGACTGAGATGAATCAGAAGAGAAAGAAAGAAGAGAATATAGGGACGAGGACATGAAACCAGAGAAATTGAACTATTTAGACTTTGGACTTTTGTTTCTTTCAAACAAACTTGTGCTTCTTCATCTGGACAAAAACATGCAGGAAGAGGTGAACTTTCCGTATGAATTGATGCTTTGTAAGTTTTCTCGCGACAATTACTTTGACCAAAGATAACATTAAGGGAGCAGAGCGAGGGTCAGTGCACTGGACCTGTTAAAATGATCATGCGTTTTAAATAGTCACCTTACCATTTGAATTGCCATTTAAACCATTTAAATTTAAATATATATAAATAATTGATTTCATGTGAATATTTTTTTGTAAATGACCATGGTATCAGCGGGCTAATGCTCTTCCAGGTGTGCATTATCAGACAAATGGACTTTAGGGAAGCAAGAGATGAATGAATGAATGAAATGGTTAATTTCAAGCAGATAAGATATATAAGACGTGTAACACAATCAACAACAAAAAGAATTGCATCAGTAATCATGTCAAACATTAGCTAGACATCAGAAGATTTACTGCTTGATAGGGAGAGGGAGGAAGCGAACTTTTATAATCCCACCAAGACTCGACCATAACATTTACTTTACACTAGATATCGACCGGTTCATAACTAATAATCATTAATTTATTTATTTTGTATTCCCGTTTTGTCTTTTAATGTCACAGGGCTGCCGGAGCCTAACCCAGCCACTCATATATGGGGAGAACATGTAAACTCTACACAGAAAGGTCCCCCATTAGTGACACTGTTTCAAGTGCCCAGCTGGGACTTATTAAAAAAGAAAAACTGAAATATCACATGAGTATTCAGACTCTTTGCTGTGACACTCACATATTGAACTCAGGTTCTGTCCATTTCTTCTGACCATCCTTGAGATGGTTCTACACCTTCATTTAAGTCCAGCTGTGTTTGATTCTATTGACTGGACTTGATTAGGAAAGTCACACACCAGTCTATATAAGACCTTCCAGCTCACAGTGATGTCAGAGCAAATGAGAATCATGAGGTCAAAGGAACTGCCTGAAGAGCTCAGAGACAGAATTGTGGCAAAGCACAGATCTGGTCAAGGTTACAAAAAATATCTGCTGCACTTAAGGTTCCTAAGAGCACAGTGGCCTCCATAATCCTTAAATGGAAGATGTTCAGGACGACCAGAACCCTTCCTAGAACTGACCGTCCGGTCAAACTGAGCTATCGGGGGAGAAGAGCCTTGGTGAGGGAGGTAAAGAAGAACCCAAAGATCACTGTGGCTGAACTCCAGAGATGCAGTCGGGAGAAAGTTGTAGAAAGTCAACCATCACTGCAGCCCTCCACTAGTCGGGGCTTTATGGCAGAGTGGCCCAACAGAACCCTCTCCTCAGTGTAAGACATATGAAAGCCTGAATGGAGTTTGTTAAAAAAAACACCTGAAGGACTCCAAGATGGTGAGAAATAAGATTCTCTGGTCTGATGAGACCAAGATAGAACTTTTTGGCCTTAATTCTAAGCGGTATGTGTGGAGAAAAGCAGACACAGCTCATCACCTGTCCAATACAGTCCCAACAGTGAAGCATGGTGGTGGCAGCATCATGCTGTGGGGGAGTTTTTCAGCTGCAGGGACAGAACAACTGGTTGCAATGGAGGGAAAGATGAATGCTGCCAAGTACAGGGATATCCTGGACCAAAACCTTCTCCAGAGTGTTCAGGACCTCAGACTGGACTGAAGGTTCACCTGCTGTTTGTGGAGAGACCTGAAAATGGCTGTTCACCAACGTTTACCATTCAACCTGACAGAACTGGAGAGGATCTGCAAGGAGGAATGACAGAGGATCCACAATAGATCAAAAGGGTGCTGCTACTAAATACTGAGCAAAGGGTCTGAATACTTAGGACCATGTGATATTTCACTTTTTCTTTTTTAATAAATCTGTAAAAATGTCAAAAAAATATTTTTTTTTTTTTGTCAATATAGGGTGCTGTGTGTTCATTAATGAGGAAAAAAAATGAACTGAAATGACTTTAGCAAATGGCTGCAATATAACAAAGAGTGAAAAATGTAAGAGGGTCTGAATACTTTCTATACCGTGTATATATATATGAATATAGTTTACAATGAAAGGCTTAGAATTGCATGATCTAGGCCCTTCAAACCTTTGTGGTGTGCATATGTGTTTGCGCAGGCAGGTGTGCGTTCGAGGATGACATGTTTTCAGAATTCCCGCGGGTCATGGGATTTCCATGGAATGGGAGTCATCTCTGCCATTGATCACGGGACCGGGACGGGAGCAAGTTCTTACAGGAGTGGGCCCAAACCAATTCAGTTGCAAATGAATCGGCTCTCAGGGCGTCTCTTCCTAGTGAACGACATCCTCTTGTTTTTTTGCTTGAAGCCGTACGTGATTGATCAATACATACGTAATTTCGCCTATGGTTGATAGGGTAGTCTAGAAAGGAAGAGTGTAGAGTCTGCACAAAAGTAATTTAATCTAGCACAGGCTCCACAACCAACCTGTACAAACGCATGAAAACTGAGAGAACCTTCTTCAAAACTGAATTTCTAAATGCAAACCTTTACTTTTAATGAAAGCCTTTTTTTGTTCTTGTTTTTCACATTTTGTATTTATTTTGTATTTTGTTTTGTGGTCATAATGTTTTCTGTTGTTTTTGCTTCAAATTTGTTTAAAATGAAAAAACTAAAAATGTGTTTAGTTATAAGTAGAAATAGTTGTTTTTGTTTATATCATTTTTTTTTGTACATTTTATCTAGGAGTAAATAGCATACACATATGATACACTTGTATGAATAAAAAGGAACACTTTTTTACAGTAGTTATTTATTTTGTGCATAATTTTATATAGTTGTTGATAATAAATACAATTAAGCAACAAATTAACCTAAAAAGCTGTTTATAAGCTGTTTATAAGCCGGCTCTTTTTTGTGAGCCGATCCCAAAGAGCCGGTTCTCTAAGAAGAACCAGAATCCCCAGTAAAGATGAAAGACTTCTGATAAGTTCAGAAAGCTGGTAGGAAAGTCAGACGGAATAAAAAAAATGAGAGCTGAGTGTGATGGTGATGCAACGTCATATGCAGCTTGTAATTAAAAATTACAATGTAATTTACTTTACAAATTCAAACCCAAAAACATCACTTTAAAATGACAATTACATAGAATTATTATTACTGGGAGCATTACGAGACAGGATTGTTTTTTAAGTCTGGGAGGGTGACGGGATGGGATTACTCTCTGTGGGAGCGGGACGGGACAGGAGTAAAAATCCACTCCCGTGTCAACCTCTAGTTCTGTGTCCTTGAAGATCGTGGAGGTAAAGAGGGAGGCTTTCACAAGAATCATCTCAGCTTCAGAATTATTTTTGTCCCCCTTAAACACTAAAAAATAACTTGTTCCCTAACTGAAGTAATCAGATTTCTACTCCATTTGGCAGAAGCGTCGTTTCTTCTGATGTTTTTTCTTTACAGCAGCTTTCATGAACATAATTCTAGGTTGTCATGAACTGTGAAAACAGTGATGTTTACTCATTTTTCATGCAGGTGGTGCAATGGTTTCAAACAGTTCAAGAGCTGCTGACCTCTGACCTCCACAGAGGCTCTGCCCCTCTGATGAACCTTGTTGAAGAGTTTTTTGACTTCTTTGTGGTAAGCGTCATCAAAGTCTGCCTTTACAGAATCAATATGTCTGATAATGGAGGGTGTCATTGAATAAAGAGCCACCATGAGGTTCAGGTCTAGAGATCCACTTTTTTCTGTGGAGATCCCCTGGTTCTCACAGGAGTTCATGCTCCATCATCGCTAGGTGAGCTCTTTTTAGTGTTCTCCCTATCTTCTTTTCGTCTTGTTGTTCATTGTATCGTTCTTCAGGAGGACACCTTGATGTGACCTGTTACCTCTTCCACAACATGCTCAACATTTACCCTATCCCCTGACTCACTGACATATTGGGTGGTGCGCAGAACATTTTAAATATTCAAACGATACAAATTATTACAAGGTTTGCTTATAGCTTGTAGATTAATAAAATGCAAACTTGACATTGTGGGCAAAAAAAAATGTGCAAGATTTCCTAACCAGAATGAATGTTATACACGGGCAAATTTTTTCTATAGTAGACAAAATAGTTACACAGATTCTGAGAGAAATGACAAAGCAAAAAATATTGGCTTTTTTTTTTACCTCAATAAAATGTGCTGCTGTGTGATCTCATGAAAAGGGTTGTAAAGGACCATTCAAACTCCTATAGGGAGTTTTGGTGGAGTAAGAGGGTTTGCAGGGCAAAAGAGAGGTGGGTGTGAGGGGTTGGTGGGCTTAAGGAGATCGTGGTGTGAATGTGTTTTAAAAGAGCCCCCAAGCTTGAGTGCCCAGGACCCTTCAAGGAGTCTTTATCCTGCTTTGCCCATCATGACTATCAAGGGGCTTTTCAGGCCTGTGCAGACGTGTTATGTGGCAGCTGGTCAATAAAAAAAAGGGGGGGGGGGTAAAAACGACATAAAAGCTGTACGAAAAAGATGAGTTTTAAGTTTTCTTCTTAAAAACCTTCACAGTGGATGAAGCCCTAACATTCTCAAACAGGCTGTTCCACAGGCGAGGTCCATAGTGCTGAAATGTGGCCTCGCCGTGGGTTTTGGTTCTGACTGAATCCAGCCTGCATCAAAAACTACTGCATCTTGTATTTTATATGAGCAGCGTGATTTTGAAGGACACCACCGAGTCTTCCAGACATGGAATGAACAAGTTGGAGACATATTGCAGCATCGATCTTCTTCCATTCTTCCAGAATAACCTCTTTTAGGGTCTGGATGCTGGATGGAAAGAGATGATCAACTTGTCGCTTCAGAATTTTCCACAGGTGTTGGATTGGATTCAGATTAGGAGACATACTTGAACATTCAATCCCCTTCACCCTGTTCTTCTGCAGAAATGCAACAGCAGCTTTCCATGTGTGTTTTGGATCATTGTGGTGTTGGAAAAGTGCATGTCGACCACGTGCACAGAGTGATGGCAGCATCTTCTCCTTCAGAACATTGTTGAGTTCATGATATCATCAATGAAATGCAGCTCCCCAACACCAGCAGCCCCATGCAGCCCCACATGAGGACACTACCACCACCGTGTTTCACTGTAGACACCATGCATTTTACTTTGAAATCCTCACCTTTGTGACACCATACAGTTTAAAAGCATTCGTTCCAAAAACAGATCTTTGTCTCATCACTCCAGAATACAGAGTCCCAGAAGTCTTCCTCTTCTTCATCATGGGCCCTGGCTAATTCCAGGCCTGCTTTTTTATGCATGGACTTTAGGAGAGGCGTTCTTCGTGGACGATCCTCATGCACGCCATTCCTCTGCAGTGTGCGCCGTATGGTGTCACAGGAAACGGTCGCTCCAGTTTGGCTTTCTACTGCTTTAGCTAACTGCAGTGAACTTGCATGGAGATTTTCTTCAACCTTCTCATCAGAAGACGCTCCTGTTGAGATGTTAACATCAGTGGACGTCTCTGTAAGATGGTTGCACTTCCATCTTTCTTACATGTTTGGATCACTTCTGCTGCAGTATTTTGACTGATATGTAAAGCTTTGCTGATCTTGTAGCTTTCACCTTTTTGTATAAAGAAATGATTTCTTTTCTCAGATTTTGTGACATTTCTCTTCCATTAGAAGCCATTTCTGACAGCATGAAATAGGAAGGGCTTTTCTTTGATAAGTGATGCTCTTTTAGAGTCACATGTGTCCTGGACACATCTTTAATGAATCATTAGACTCACCTGTGGTTGAATGCCTGTTCATTACAATTTTGTAATCTGAAGTGTGGCTTTTCTCCTAAGACTGTACTTGGGGAGTACTCATTTTTGCAACAGGAGCTTGAATGAATTCTTTGGAAAAATCACTTTTTTGTGTGTAAATGAACAAATCTAGTTTGCAATCAATGGTCCACATTTGTGGAGTATTTTGTAGTATAAAATCCCATTGAAAATGTTGATTCTGAAAGGACACTAAAGGTTTTCTGAAAAATGTAGTGGGGTGTACTTATTTATGCTCAGCACTGGTTGCTCATTTTGTACTTAGGGGCCCAAGGTGTGCCAAGAAAATATCCCCCACACCATTACACCACCACCCCCCCAAACCACTGATACAAGGCAGCTCGGATTCTTCTTTCATGTTGTTGAAGACACATTCTGACTCTACCCTAATGTTGCAGCTTAAATGGAGACTCATCAGACCAGACAACTAATTCAAACTCAATCATACTCCTCTGCAACCAAAGAATGTGATCAAGGGAAGCGTCACAATGGTGGACCATTTGCAAAGTGAAAAAGAAAATGTGGAGAATGGAAGTTGTATTGGTCCTTTCTCAGTGAAATCCTGCTATATCTTTGGGTCGATATCTTTTAGCCCTTTCAAGTGAGGGAAAGAAGGCATAACTTGACATCAATTGCAGGAAAATGGCGACTTCCATGGTCGCGAGAAATTCAAAATTACTTTTATATAGCAAATATCATGAATGAATCAATAAAATAATGGCATGATCTTCGCTAGTACTAGTCAATGGCTAATGGGAATTTTTTTGTTGGATGGCGATAGTCCTTTAATACTTCGCATTTTGTTTGAAAGTCCAACTAGTTTTAAAATTGTATCCACTATTTTTGCAGTCAGAGTAAAAGACAAAATAACGTACTTATGAAACCTGTTCGTTGAGGCAGTGCTACCACCCTTCTCACCCACTGTCTTTTCATTGCGTCTTTATATCAAATTAACGATTGACAAATGTGAAATGTATTGCAAAAATAAATTGAAAGTATGCACCTGTAAGAAAAATGTCAATACATATACTTTTTAAACATTAAACTTAGTATAACATTATTACCATTCCCTGATTAAGCAATATGCATGTAGTCAAACCAGTTTGAATGGGATTGTATAATCTGCCGTGAGGTACAGCTCAGTGCTGCCTCCTTTTGCAACCTGTGCTGTAATTATACAGGAAATACACACAAAATACATCACATATATTAGGGAAAAAATGATAATCTTACATATAAATTGCAATTTTAACACAGATTCGATGGCAATAATTTCATTATCAGTATACATTTTATGATGGCAGGTGAGGATGATGATAAGTGAGGCACTGCCTCCCCTGACTGCATGTCCCTGCTGCACATCACTGTTGAAGGTGACTTTCCAGATTCTGATTAGCCTTGATCCATCTGGGTGAACATAGGTTTAGGTTTGTTCAGAGATTCTGGGTTCAGACAAGACGTATCAGCCACAAGAATCCAACTTTATTATCACCACAATGGTGATCATCACGATTATCATCATTCAACATCATGGTGGTCATTACTAGCATCATCATTATTATATCTCGTGTTTAATCATTAATATTTTGGAGAAATCATCATGTGTCAAAGTTTCACTACAACAAAGTAGGTGTCGTCTTATTCTGAAAGCAAAAATCACATATTATAGAAAACTTTGAATTGAGCACGTAAATCAGATGGAGACGTATGGCACTTGCTGCAGGTGAGGCGTTCAAACATCAGTCATGAACACAAGTGCAGAGCAGTCCATGAGTCTGACAGCTGAGAACAATAGTTTAAGAGATTACAGTTTATGCATTAAGCAAATTCATGAACAGTCAAAGTTTGTTGGTTTTTTTGTGCTACTTCTCTTAATACAGTTGGAAAAAGTCCCTCCAGTTCCTTACTTTTGTCTTGACTCCCATAAGCCAAGATGTTGTAACATTGGTAAAATGATTTTATGTAAGATTTAACCAAAAGCACATGACTTACAATACAACACAATAAAGTCAATCTGTGACAACTGCTTCCAAAAGAATGACGTAGTGACAAATGTATAAGAGACAAGATTCACTTTGTAATTTCGGTCGACAAAATGTGCTGCTGTACAAAAAAAGTCTTGTCTTTAAAACTTTGGCAGTTTCCATCAAATTGTTGTAGTTAGTGGCTTTAGTGTCTCATTGAGAGGAAACCAAAGTCTGTAAAAACAAGATATGATCAAGCAAATGCAGATAGTAGTAAAAAGTCTTGTTCAGGAAGGTTGAGCTGTACAACCTTTGGAAGCTTAAAAGTTAAGCTTTCAGTAGTTTTGTGTCCTACTTCACTGGTCAGGAACACGCAGAGCTCTTGCTTTATTCCTGATATGGTGAATTAGGTATTAGGGTGAATGATTTGTTTTTTGATTTTTTTTTTTTTTTTCTTTTCACAAAATACTTTTCTTATTTTTGTTAAGAAACATCCTACAGCAACTGAAGTATCTCTGCAGATCCAGAGCTGACACAAAGACCAGCATGCAGTGGGTGGGAAAATTTGGCTTGGACTCTATGGAGTAGTGTTCTGGATTCAGACACACTATAAAAGCACAGAATTCCTGCTCTGTAATCCAGGTACACTCCCACTCTGGAAGATGGAGAGCTTGTCAGGACGGTGCACATGCTGTTGTGTATGAATTTATTATTGTGGCAGTATAAAGCCCAAGACTTGTCGTTGTCTCCAAATCCACTTGCTTGTCCTTTTCTGTTGATGTTGTTGTATGAAACGGCCACTGAAACTATTCCCTCCCACTCCACCTCCCAATAACAACGGCCAGTAAGACTCTCTCTGCTTAGAACCTGAAACCGATCTGCAAATCTCTCTGAATGGTTGAAGTGCCACTGCTTTTTCTTGTCACGGGTTACTCTTCTGTTCTCCCCAGAAAGAGTCAGAGATTTGTTCATGGTGTTTGGATCCAGTGTTATTTGGCATGAATATTGCAGGAAGTCCGTCGTTGTTTTGGGCTCATGTGGTGATAGATAAACTGGAGCAGCGGATAAAGTCTTAGCCTCTTTAATTGATGGGTTGATTTCATATGGCAGAAGCTCACCTGGAGATGTTGGTGAAGGTTTTTTAATGGATCCCTTTTGTGGCTGGTCAATTGTAGCCGATGGTAAAATCTTAGATTCTGTTGACCCATGGGGTGAACCTGACAGCGAGCTTACAGAGTCTTTTCGGGGTAGGGGAAGTAGACTTGATGCAGAAGAATCACTCTCTTTTGGGATAGAGTAAACTGTAGAAAACTCTGAATCCATGCATTTCTTTGGAGACTGATACATTGAAGCCGAGGGTAAGAAAGAAGTAGACTGTGGTGACGTACGAAGAGGATCTGAACTTGAGGTCACCGATTCCTGTTGGAACTGGTAAAATTCAGCCAAAGAGCCAGAGGAACCATTTTGTGATTGGGAGATTGTAGCTGATGGTGATGTCTTAAACTCATCAGTTGATGAGTGACCTGGACAAGATTGTGAAGTTATGGATTCCTTTTGGGGCTCACAGTCGTCTAAAGAGTATATTGGTGGTGGTAAGGCTTTGGACTCATCTGGGGTCAGGTAAACAGAGGGAAATGGTAACGATATATTGGGTGATACTCCTGAAAGACAAGCTTGAAGTGAATTTAAGCCTTTGTCCTTGTGTGTTAATAAAACATCCACTTCAAACTGTGAGATTTTGGTCCATTCTAGCTTCAGGACATCGTAGAACTTCTGCGTTACCTCAGACACAGCAGCCATTAGCTTCTCAAAGTATGTCAGCGATAGGCTCTTGATGTTGGGAAGGTCTGTGGAGGTGTTGAGTGAAGACAGGGAAGGACATTTCAGCAGAAAGTGGGTGTTGTCCTTTGTGTGTAAAAGCTTCTCCAGTTCTAGGTCTTTCTTTCTCAAATCAGTTATTTCCTGCTGGAGCTTTTTCTGAAGCTTTTCAGCTCGACTCACTTCAGTTTTTTGGTTGGATCTGATGGTCTGCTGCACTTCAGAGATTCTTACATTCAGAAGTTGAACCAAGTGGTTGAAAGTACTCTGGCTGTCTTGATCTGCTTTGTCAGCAGAAGTGTTGATAGTCTCCACCTCCATCTTGAGCAGATTTATCTCAGCTTCCCTGTTCTGAATGCTCTCCTGGATCAGTTTACGGCTAAGGCTGAGCTCTTCCTGCTTCCTGGTCCTTTCTGTTACAATTGAGATGGTACTGTGACCTTGATGGTTTTCCACTGAGCAGAGATAGCAGATGAGTTGTTGATCGCTGCGACAGAAGATCTCCTTCACTTTGTTGTGAAGAGAGCAGATGCTCTCGTGAATGTTTGCAGATGCTTCCACAAGCCTATGTTTCTGGAAGGTTGGGGATTCATAGTGAGGCTGCAGATGGAGTTCACAGTACGAGACCAGACACTGCAAACATGACTTGGTGGCTTTTAGCTTCCTACCGGTGCAGAAATCACAGGCCACATCCCCCGGTCCTGCTGAGCAATCAGATTGAGGAGTTTCTTGGTCTTCAGGCTTCTTCATGTCTTCTACTAAACCTGCTAACACAGTGTTCTTCCTCAGTACTGGTCTTGGTTGGAAGGTCTGCCGGCACTCAGGACAACTGTAAACCATCTTGTAGTCCTCTACATTCCAGTGGTTTTCGATGCAGCTCATGCAGTAGCTATGTCCACATGGGATGGTCACTGGCTGTTTTAGCAAATCAAGACAGATAGAGCAAGTGAACTTACTTTTGTCGAGCTGAAACTGAGCCATTTCGTCAGAGCAGAAATCTTAGCTGAGCACTTGTGGCAGTTTACTATCAAATCAGTGACAGACTGAGGATATGTTTTTCTGAGCTCTGGAGAAGGAACTGGAGGGAGGAGTTTACAGGTCAGACTTCATTCCATTTAGTGAAGCAACATGTTTAGATGTGTTTACTGGAAGAATACTACTAAGTAAGAAAATAGCAAGACATGTGTAGGCTTCACTTTGAATTGAGTGTTTGTGCATGCTTATATTAGCTTATATTATGCTTATATATGCTTATATTTGCATGGTTATATGTGTGTATGCTGCTGGTGCGTGTGAGCGCCTAGCATGGTTATATCAGTTGCCACACTGCTCACATGATTTATAAATGGTGGTGCATTTCACCCAGAGACAAAACAATGAAGACAATGAAGGAAATGCTGAAGACTTCCCCCTGAACTCCAGTCTGACCTGTTTGACCAGTCCTTGACCTCACAGCACTATCTGCATTATCACTTATAATGGTGTCCTAATGCTTTGTATGTTTTAACATATGCTGACCATATTACCTAGAAATAGAACATTTGATCTGGAGTTCAAAAAGAAATGGTCTCGCCCTTCAGGACATCAGTGAAGAATCTTGGCATTTGTAGTTGTCATGCTCCCCTGATACACCTCCAGCTTCATGCTGCTGCTGCGCCCAACTTTGATAATCATTTGTCATTGTGGTTCTTTGTATTCTTACTTGCATTTCAGTCAAAAGTGCCAAGCTGAAGAATGAATTATGATGGTTGATGCTTTCTTGTTTGCTTTTTGTTCCCAGCTCCTGGATCAGGCTTGTCTTCCAGGTTTGTGTCTAAGCTGTTTTGTGGTTCTGACTCATGGAAGTTATTGTAATGTCTCAATCTTGGCTGTTTTACAGTGAGTCAGCTGTCTGTGATTCTTCTTCAGCTGGCTCAGCTAGCTACGGAGCCAGAAGTTCACTTCCCACTGAGACTGGAGGTAACATAGCAAACAGCCCAAACATTTGTTTTCTACTTGCTGCTCTCTGACTGTCAACATCCATGACTTCCTGGTTTTGTCTATTTCTGGTGTTAGAGGTGGGCTTTCCTTTTATTTCAGGCCATCCGAACCTTCAACATCATATTGGAATCAATGAGTCGAGAAAAAAGGAGGCTGATCCAGCATGAGCAAAGCCAAATTCAACTCCTGTAAGGAACTTGCAGTCCACTGTTGTACTGCTGCACAAACAGACTACTTATGATCAAAGAAGACATTCAGTGACTAGAAATAAAATGTGATGATGTGATTTTTTATTTTTTCTATTTACATGACTGACAGGTTCCATCTTGCAGCAGCAATTCTGACAGCTGGAGGTGAGGTTTTTTTAGCAGTCTTTTTTTGGAGTGGTCATCATTGTAGCGCCACTAAAACACTTAGGCGTTCACAAACAATAGTGGCTTTGTATGGTCCTGATTCTTATGTCTCAAGGTCTAATCTCCTGTTGAGCCTTGCTCTTTACCGCTTTTACTTAGCAACTTTGGCTTCGTTGTTGACTTTCTTAGAATTATTGGAACTCTTTAACTGATTACGCAATTGACATAACTATGGAGAGAACATAGTCTCAAAAGATTTGTGTGTGTATTTCTTGATTTGTAACTGGTGTCTGCATGTTTGTGTGTAACTTTGGATTTATGTTTGTGTTTTTTTTTTGATTCGTAGATCATAAAATACATTCTGCACTTTACTCTGTGTACTTGTAGCTGTGTATTAGGGCTGTCACTAACGATTATTTTAAAAGTCGATTAATCACTGATTATCTTTTCGATTGGTCAATTAATCAAAGGGTATTGTTTACGTAGGATGATGTGAAATTTTTTCCCAAAAGGGGGTGGTGCGGGTACCGATCATGGAGGTTCCCGTCATGTATGGCACCACTAGTTCTCAGCATTTGCTGCCTTCACAGAAATTGAAAAGTTACATGTATAGTTCATGAATTTCAATTTCACTTTATGAAATATGAAAATCCACAGATCCAAGGTAAGCTAGAACAAAAAAAAGCCATTATTGTCTCTCAAAATAAATGTTGTACTAAATCATTGGCTAAACTTCCTGTAGAAGTAGTAAGCATACATTTTTTATGAACATACACAGCACCCCAATCATGTCTTTAAATCCATCCTCTTTTCTCATTTCTTTTAAAAACACATTTAAGATGTTCTGTTCAAATGTTGCAGCTTCTGAGAGAACTATTTGGTCCAGTTTCTTACTGTCAAAGGAGAGCTTCAATACCCCTCTACAACGTTGATAAAATATACATTTTTGTGCCAAGGCAATTTATTTATGACATGTAACTTTTAAATAGTCATGATAATTACACTAACAGTGTTAGATTTTTTAAAAGGCTTTAGAATGATTTTACTTTATTTTAATCTAAATGCCACACCTCCAAATCATTTTCAAAATAAAATTCAGAGTCAGTAAAGACCCCCCTAATGCAGAAAATGTACTTGCACTTATTATTGTGCAATTCTCTCACTTAAGAACTTTGCTTCTGAACAGAAACTATAGATACTGCTGTGCAGCAGAAGATAAGAACATGTGTTTTATGCTTAACCCAATAATGAACAGTTCTGCCAATGGAAATTCCTTTTACTAAGACATCTGACATGTGTATTTTGGAGGATTGAAAAAACACTTAAGGACTCTTAACTTAGTGTCATGTCAGGAGTGGTCAAAACAAATTTACTTTACTATTCTAAGATCATCTCATTAAGAAAAATAAAGTTAAATACGGTAACAAAATGTAACAAACAAACCCATTATTGATACACAAGAAGAAACAAATAAGGCTTCTGTGAAGCTCCGTACAAAAACATTTTAGCAAAAGAACAATTTTACAATCAGAACAAGTCAAACTTGTGACTAAAGATGCAGACTGACTTAGCACACCCCTTCCCTGCCCCCGCCGCATCGTCCTTTCCTCCTCCAGCCCCTCCCAGCTCATTCTTCTCCTCTTTCCTTCATTCATGGAGGTACTTTTGAATGGGGTGTTCAACTGCTGGGAAGTTAGAAGGATGAGCTTGTTTGAGCATTTATGTGAACGTCGAAAGCTCATGGAGAGAGGCAGGAAAAAGGAACGTTCTTGTTGTGTTTTGCGATCCACAAAAAAAAGCGGGAGAGAGAGCGACGCCTTGACTCCCATCCAGCGGGAATCCCATTACCCATGGGAATCCTGACAAAATGTCATCCTCTACTCCAAACCCATGGTCAATAAAAATCAAGAATTACACACACAAATCATTTGAGACTATTTTCTCTCCATGTGATTCTAAAAGATTCTGAAGCTGAGCTAAGCTGTTTTGCACTGCTATGCAACATTTTATAGTAGTTAAGGGTTTACACAATGTTAACCACTGTAAACCATTTGGATGCAGAGAAAAGTGGCTTTGCGCTCTTATGAATATTGGCATTGGTGCAGACTAATTTTCCCTCCATCAGAATCTGTTGGGATTACATTAATTGCGCAAACGGTTTAAGATTTACAGTAGTTCAACGAACGTGTGTAATTTTTCTGTCACTGGTGACAGCTTCTGTGTTAAAGGGCTAATTCCTTGACAAAAAGGGAGACTGCAAATTAAAAGTGTTTATTAAAGAAAAGCTCCCGTGTTAGCAGGTTTACTCCCACTGTGTAAGCTTATACCTTTTGCTTCACTGCAGCGGAAATATCTCTGATGAAATCACGACGGACAGCCACGTCTTCCTTCAGCCTTTCACTGGCTAATATTTATTAACAGGCTCAGAAAACAGACATACGTCTTGCTCCGCACGAGTCAAGCGTAAGAGAGATCAAGAGGAAGTGAACGTTCTCCTTATAGGCTGTGATTTTTTTCTACATACATAGTGAAACAGCGCCTCCTTCAGGTCACCAAACAGATACAATTACAAACAGTCATAACTTTATCAACATCCCGAATGTGTGTCACACTTTTTCCTGGAAAACTGGCGATGCTCGCCCAGAAGACATGAACACAACCTTTTTCTTGTTTTCTTTGGTCCCAGACTATGAACTACAGGTCAGCCTATCGGAGGCTTTGTGCCGTCTGACTCCTCGCAGAGACAGAGATCAGAGAGCTAATCAGTGGTTTTCTAGCAGTGAGGTCAGCAGAGCTTTCTGTGACATCAGAGATGCAGACTTTGAGGTGGTAAGTGTTTCACTTGTCTGTGTGGCTGTCTGTGTGCCTGTGTCTGACCGGCTGTCTGTCTATTCAGGACTGCCGACGTTTCCTCAACTTTGTCAATGGTTGCCACGGAGACCAGAGCAGGTAGAAGCTCCTAACCCCTCTGTTGCTCCTGATGGTCCTTTCTTGCTGTAATGAACAGAAAGTTTTCCCTCTCAATGGTGAAAATGTGCTAACTTTGGTTGTTTTCCCTGTGACTGTTCTCTCAGGGTTTATACCTTTGCTTGCCTGCAAGCATTTCTTGGCTCCACCCAGGTAAAACCGAACCTATTTTTGTCAGACGTTACTTTTTGATTGTGACCACAATAACCTCCTGTTTTCTTTCACAGCTGTTCTGTCCAAGAGATGACAAACTGGACAGCTTCTGGATTGATTTCAACATGGGTTCTGAATGCCTCAGCTTCTTCATTGATGACCCCCAGGTCTGAACTCAACTGCTGGAGTGTTTCTTGTTGTTCTGCTCTAAACAGGTTCCCGGGCATGTTGGAACTGGGTTTGTCAAGCTTGATCATGTTGGTGAATCTAGAAAGAATAGTCACCACTAGTGCTCCAAAAACATTCTTTCCTGATTACAGACAGCATTATCTGGATTTACCTTAGTTCTAAAAGTTTAAAAGATCCAACAATGAAGATTCAAATTATTACCAGGGGGGAACGTCCATTATCTTCATTCTTTTTAGAATTGAAAACTGGAGAGCAAGTGTCTCAGTAAGAATGCCAATAATCCAATTTTCCACCTCCTCCACCCATAAGAGAACATGGAGACCAGGAGAAAAATGGGGTGTATTCAGACTGGACACATTTGGTCACCTTAAAGTGAACTAGAGTTTGTTTCCCCCAATAATCCTGAACATATTTTTCAGTCTAAACGCACCCTGGTCTGAGACCAGGAATCGCTCTCTGACCCATCTTTTGAGGTGGTCTTGGTTCGTTTTTGATCAGACTGAGCTTCAGTTCACGCTGGATTCCTCAGTTTGAATACAAAGCGCTCTAGGAGCATAATAACTGGACTACAACGGCAACAGTAGCTGAAAGTAACATGATGTAAACCGATTATGAATTAAGCGACTGGTTGTGCACAAGCTTTGGTCCAAAACAGAAATCTCCCGTAGACTGGCGTCTATGGGAGAGTACAGAGCAAACACAATCTTCAGGCCTCGATCTGAACCAAATTAGGTGGACTTGTTCTGAAACAACGGACTTTCCCAGTCTGAATACATCCATAATCTCAGCTGAGTGTTCTGGGTTTCCTGGAATGTCTTCTTGTTAAGCAGGCATGTAACGCTTCTCTAAAAGGTCATCAACTTGACATTCTCCTGATGGAGAAATCTACACCTGAGTTCCTGCTTTATGTCTGAGCTTCGCCTTTTTCTTTAAGTACACCCCAGTCCCCCTGAAGGATGCTAATTTCTACTGCAGGTATTGTGAACCTTTAACTGCCGGTCATGGTCACGGGAGAGGAGGCGGACATTGATGGACTGGTCAGCTTAGAGATCTAAATCAGATCTCCTTGCACCACAACAGACCAGAGCTGAGCCCACATCACAGCAGATGCTCCACTGATCAGTCTTTCACTCCATCCTTTATCACTGTGAACAAAACACTTGTAAATACTTTTTTTTCTAACCAAAAAAACGTTTTACCGTTTTCTGGCCAAGAACCATTATCTGACCTCTGAGTTAAAACTGCTTATTTTCATTTCAGCTGATTTCTGAAAACCTCAGAGAGAGCTAGCTTTAAGTCCTAAATTTAAGTCCTAAATTTATTCCAAAGAAAAACTAGTAAAGAGGGGAGAGCTCAGGTTCCTCCTTTTTAAAGAGCATGTTTAGAAACAGAAAGCAGAATATCCAGAACTTGTGAAGAGCATACCAAAAACATAGTTGTATTGAAAACCCTAACCGACCACTCCTTTTGGAAATCTAGTTACAGAGAGCTAAACTATCATTTGTACTGCATCTGCAGTGTGGACTTGAACATCCTTCATTGAACTGGACTCGGACCTGACCAAATTCTGGGAGCGTTGCACCCATTTCTCTGCCTCACTGTGGGAGGAGACTAGCAGGGTTTAGGCCAAACGCTGATAGCAAAGACTGGAATAAGGTTACCAGAGGAAATATAATCTCTAAGCAAATGACTGGTGTCATTCATGTTTTACAACCACCATGCCATTAAAGCTTCTTATTGGCTTAAAGGACCTATGTCATGCATAATAAACTTTTTGAGCTTTTATGTGAATTATGTTAATTCTGCACTATACATAACCCCAAAGCAGTATTTTTGATCGATTCACGTTTTACTGACTATTCCTTTAAAAACCTGGATTCTGTGCACCAGCTCCACCCAATCTCACATTCATTTGTATGAAAGTGAGAGCAGCCCCTTCTAGGAAGTCTCTGCTGCCAGGACCACTCCCAAGCTAACACACACAAACACACTTTCTCCGTGGTTCTAATGGTGATTGGCTAAACGCTTTCATTTTATATCTACAATGTGCACATCCATCTTGGCAAAAGTTCAGATGTTGGCCGAAATGCTTTCTTCCCCCTATGGCTACTAATTGTAGAAGGTTTTTACGCTCTAGCAGTGTCCAAACTTGTTTTTTTCAAGGGCTAGCTGTAGGCCTTGTGTAGCTGAGGTAGCAAAGGTATACCTCCATCGTTGAGGTGATCTGCGTCACATTAAAAACCCATTTCTTCATGTGGGTGTGCTCTAAAGCCCTCAAGTTTACATATGCAAATGTAATACCTTTTTGGTTTTTTCATGACTGTTTAAAGGTATAAAACCATTATTGTTATGTATTTTCCAAGCACTGGCAGCTAAGTGCTAATGCAGATGACGGCAACTATTGATAACATCATTGAGGGTTAGTAACGGCCGAATTTGTAGGAGTAGGGGAGGAATGTGGATCTGATCCGTTGTTTGTTTTCATGGGCGAAACCAGACACGCTCACACTGCCAAGGCCACCTCTAGGTTGAAGTCATGTAATGGGTGGCACCCACAAGGAGCATATATATATATCTATATATAGATATATCTATATATAGATATAGATATATATAGATATAGATAGATAGATGGATAGCTTAAGAAACCCTCAAGGCCTGGATTTGGCCAAGATCAATGGTAAGGAAGTTGCAAAGGCTAATCTTCTCCAGATCTTTATCCTAGGTGTTTGTTTAGACTTAGCTGATCATTCAAGGCAAACTGGACCTTTTTGTGTGTTTTATATGGGTAAATTTACGCATGACTTGTCTGTTTGTCTATGTAGGGATTTCTTTGGGGCTCGGTCCACCTTCTGGGGGAAGAGGTGAATCATTACAGCATCAAAGTCCAACAGGAAGGTAAGGAATTCGTTTTCATCTAAAAGTCTCAAGAAAATTCTTGTCTCATTTAGAAGGAAGTGATTCAGTTCAACCTTTTTTTTCTTTTCAATGTGACTTTATGTCAGATCTCAGAAGTAAATAAGTGATAGACATTACCTGTTACAGTGGGGTAATTAAGTGTTAGTCAGCCATCAGTTGTGCAACTTTTCCCATTTAAAAGGTTGAGAGATCTCAACCCGTGGGGTCAAAATGATCACTAGAACAGTGAGCAAAAATCCCAGAACCACATGGGGGGACCGAGTGAATGACCTGCAGAGAGCTGGGACCAAAATTACAAAGGCTAGCATTAGTAACACACTACACCACCAGGGATTCACATCCTGCAGTGCTAGACATGTTCCCCTGCAAAAGCCAGTACATGTGCAGGCGGGCCTAACGCCTGGTTCACACTGTACGCAGAAATGCCACGAAGGGGTGCGGAATGGAGGCCACTTCCATTCTGCGCCCTTGTTAACCTATGGTGTAATTCACACTGACCTCCGCCGGCTCACATCGTGCAGCGGAACGTTTCAGCCTCTTGTCTATTTTTTGCACAAGCTGCAAGCGATTCGCATCAATACTGGCAGGAAGTTACGCCAGGACATATGAGAAAATCCGGTCAATTTTTAGAATATAACCACATTTTCACTATAAAACAATGCGATCATACTTTTGTATTTAAACAGACTGTAAAAATGATAATAAGCACACAACACACAAAAAACAAACACATTCACCCACACAGGCAAGGCAAGTATGTTTGTTGTGTTTTACATAAAACATGAAAGAAAGAAAACAATCAAAAGAAATATCAAAGGTGTGGTTATTACAATAAAATGTAAAGAAAGTTCAAAAGAAGTGAATTTAAAACAAGCATAGATAAACAGTGTGGATTTAAACTTTTGAATCCAAATGAATCAAATGCAGCTGAGAACAGCTGGGTCTTTAACTGGATTTAAATACTCTGAGTGTTTCAGCTGATCTAAGGCTTTCTGGAAGTCTGTTCCAGATCTGTGGAGCATAGAAGCTGAATGCAGATTCTCCATGTTTAGTTTGGACTCTAAGAACTGACTAAAGACTGGATCCAGATGAGCAGAGAGGTCTGGCTGGTAGATACTGGGTCAGGAGGTCAGTCATGTACTTTGGTGATAAACATTCAAAGCTTTATGAACCAGTAGCATAACCTTAAAGTCTATTCTCTGGCAGACAGGCAGCCAGTATAAAGACCTCAGAACTGGACGGATGCGGTTCTACTTTTTTGGTTCCTGTGAGAACATGAGCAGCTGAGTTCTGAATAAACTGTAGTTTCCAGATTGATTTTTTTGGTCGTCCTGTGAAAACACTGTTACTGAAGTCAAGTCGACTAAAGATGAAAGCATGAACTAGATTTTCCAGATCCTGCTTAGACATCAGATCTTTAATCCTTGAAATCTTTTTTGAGATGATCGTAGGCTGATTTTGTCATTGCCTCAATGTTTTGTTCTGTGTCCATCACTACATCCAAGTTTCTGGCCTGGTTGGTGGTGTTAAGATGAATAGATTCAATCTCTGATTGATTCAACTGTTCCCCTTAACCCCCCCCCACCCCACCCCACCCCAAAAAAAAAAAAAAAAAAAAAAGGCCAATAACCTTAGTTTTGTTCATGTTTAATTGAAGTAAGCTGTGATACATCCAGTCATTAATGTCCTTGATGCATTTACCAAGAGCCTGTACAGGGCCTCACACCTGTCTATATAAGACCTTACAGCTCACAGTGCATGTCAGGACTGACGCCGGGATCTTTGACACTTGTTTGAAAAAACTTGTGGGTAGAATATCCAGACAGCAGGACCAGGAGGAGTTCAATTGACATAGACTGTCCTCCAGGTCTTTACTGTTTATGGATTGAAACTAAGCCATGGGGTTTAGATTGGTTTCCAGTGGGCCCTCCAGTACCTCCAGTACCCTTGACAGGGTGTAGAGCTGATCCACAGTTCCACGGCCAGGACGGAAACCGCATTGCTGTTCTTGAATCTGAGGTTCGACTATTGGCCGGACTTTCCTCTCCAGTACCCTGGTATAGACTTTCCCAGGGAGGCTGAGTAGTGTGATTCCCCGGTAATTGGAACACACCCTCCGGTCCCCCTTCTTGAAAAGGGGAACCACCACCCCTGTCTGCCAGTCCAGTGGTACTGTTCCCGACTGCCACGCAATGCTGCAGAGACGTGTCAGCCAAGACACTCCCACAGCATCCAGAGACTTGAGGTACTCAGGGCGGACCTCGTCCACCCCCGGTGCCTTGCCACCGAGGAGCTTGTTGACTACCTCGGTGACTTCAGCTTGGGTAATGGACAGCCCTACCTCAAAGATCTCAGCCTCTGCTTCCTCAACAGAAGGCGTGTCAGCAGGATTGAGGAGATCCTCGAAGTATTCCTTCCACCGCCCGACAATGTCCCCAGTTGAAGTCAGCAGCTCCCCACCTGCACTGCAGAAAACTGCTTTCCCCTCCTGAGGCGCCGGACGGTTTGCCAGAACCTCTTCGAGGCCAACCGATAGTCCTTCTCCATGGCCTCACCGAACTCCTCCCAGGACCGAGTTTTTGCCTCTACTACAGCCTGAGGCGCCGCTCGCTTAGACTGCCGATACCTGTCAGCTGCCTCTGGAGTCCCACAAGCCAGCCAGACCTGATAGGACTCCTTCTTCAGCTTGACGGCATCCCTTACTTCCGGTGTCCACCAACGGGTTTGGGGGTTGCCGCCACAACAGGCACCAGAGACCTTGCGACCACAACTCCGAACAGCAGCAGAGACAACGGAGGTGGAGAACATGGTCCATTCAGACTCAATGTTACCAGCCTCCCTCGGTACCTGTTTGAAGCTCTCCCGGATGTGGGAGTTAAAGACTTTCCTGATGGAGGGCTCAGCCAAACGTTCCCAGCAGACCCTCACAGTCCGTTTGGGTCTGCCAAGTCTTTTCAGCCTCCTTCCCCGCCAACGAATCCAACTCACCACCAGGTAGTGATCAGTGGACAGCTCTGCCCCTCTCTTTACCCGAGTGTCCAAAACACACTGCCAAAGGTTGACTGAAACGACTACAAAGTTGATCATTAATCTCCTGCCGAGGGTGTCCTGATGCCACGTGTATTGATGGACACCCTTGTGCTCAAACATGGTGTTTGTTATGGACAAACTATGACGAGCACAGAAGTCCAACAACAAAACACCGCTCGGGTTCAGATCAGGGAAGCCGTTCTTACCAATCACGCCCCTCCAGGTGCTACTGTCATTGCCCACGTGGGCATTGAAGTTGCCCAGAAGGACAATGGAGTCCCCCCTCGGGGCGCTTTCCAGTACCCCTCCGAGAGACACCAAGAAACCTGGGTACTCCGAACTGCTGTTCGGCCCGTAAGCTGAAACCACAGTCAGAGACCTGCCCCCCACCCGAAGGCGATGGGACGCAACTCTCTCGTCCACTGGGGTGAACTCCAACACTTGGCGGCTAAGCTTGGGGCTCACGAGTAAGCCCACCCCAGCTCGCCGCCTCTCACCACGTGCAACTCCAGAATGGTAGAGTCCATCCCCTCTCGAGTGACTGAGTTTCAGAGCCCAAACTGTGCGTAGAGGTGAGCCCAACTATATCTAGCCGGTACCTCTCAACCTCTCGCACAAGCTCAGGCTCCTTCCCTCCCAGAGAGGTGACGTTCCATGTCCCAAAAGCCAAATTCCATGACCGGGGTTTAGGCCGCCAAGGCACTCGCCCTCGACTGCCACCCAAACCACATTGCACCGGCCCCTCCTGAGCTCTCCTGCAGGTGGTGGGCCCACTGGGGAGTGATCCCACGTCAACCGTTCGGGTTTTACCCGACCGGGGCCCGTGGGAGGAGCCCCAGCCACCAGGCGCTCGCCTGCGAACCCCAAACCCACGCCTGGCTCCAGGGTGAGGCCCCGGTAACGCCAATCCGGGCGACGTAACTGGATCGGTGATGTGCTTTCTCATAAAGGAGTTTGTGAACCGCTCTTTGTCTGGCTCGTCACCCAGGACCTGTCTGCCATGGGAGACCCTACCAGGAGCTGAAGCACCAGACAGCATACCTCCTGGGATCCCTCGAGCACTCAAACCTCTCCACCACGATAAGGTGGTGGTTCATGGAGGGGTCAGGTATACGTATTATGAAAATAAGCCTCTTTTTTAATTGGGAGAACTTGCACAATTGATGGCCAACTACATTTTTTTTTTGCCCCACTGTACATCTCATGTCACACCATGGACCAAAGTGCTTGTGGGGGATATTCTGCTTTGCCCCCACTACCCACAGGCAATATGAGATTCCCTGTTTGGAATGGAATCTCATTCTAGCTGTGGAGATCCTTCTGTTGAGTCCCCCTGGTGTGAAAAAAAAGCTTTAGCAGAGCAACCCAAAAGGTCTGCTTCCTCACAGCTCTCAACTGTTTACAGCTAGCATATTCCTCTGGGATCTTTGTGTATATTGAAGCTTCTTGGCTCATTTCTGTGCTCATCTTGACATTGAATGAAAAGCCTGCTCATGTAAACATGGAGCATCTGTGAACCTTCTGTGTTTCTGGTCAGCTCCATTTGCACCACAAGTCAGCTATCCGCCTGGAGAACTTCCATCTATGTACTGACACACAAAACCCTGTTTCTGAAGAGGCCTGACTTCCATCATCTTCTCATACTGACTTTCTTCTTACTTTCTCTTGGTGGACCTGAGCAGAGACGGTCCTCACAGTCAAGCTAAACAATCCGATCATACTTCAAAACAGCAGAAGTCAGACGGTGGAACTGAGCTTCAGCTCCGAGCATCACAGAGACTTGGAGGAGGCAGTTGGGAAGGTCTTCCAGGTATTTGTGCATTTGATTAAATTGGTACTGCATTAAAAACACATTTGAAATAGAGATTCATAGATGCTTGGTTTATTATGCAGGTCTCATGAAAGTGACTCACATACTTACCTTAGAAAACAAATATTTCTACAGATCCATTTGTTGGGTGTGTGACAATGAATAAATCTGTTGCTGCTCCAGTCAAAACTAATCTACATTTGATTGGTGGCTATTTGTGGTGTCATTGTGCTGAGCTGAGTTGGGGAAAGGGGGGTAGTGGTTTCATTCATAGGACAGGAAGAAAGGGAATGTGAGGAAGAGTGAAGGGATCCAAAACATAAATGTAAAAGGGAAAAATAGAGCTGGCTCCACAAACAACTTTCTCAGGCACATGATAATACACACGTGGACAAAATTGTTGGTACCCCTCAGTTAAAGAAGGAAAAACCCGCAATTCTCACTGAAATCACTTGAAACTTACAAACGTAACAATAAATAAAAATTGATTGAAAATTAAATAATCAAAATCAGCCATCACTTTTGAATTGCTGATTAACATAAATATTTAAAAAAACAAACTAATGAAACAGGCCTGGACATAAATGATGGTACCTCTATAAAAGATTGAAAACTATTTGACCAGACTGACATGATTAACTCAGGTGTGTCCTTTAATTGACATCACAGGTGTTACCAAACTCATAATCAGTCAGTCTGCCTATTTAAAGGGAGACAAGTAGTCACTCTGCTGTTTGGTGAAAAGGTGTGTACCACACTGAACATGGACAACAGAAAGCCAAGGAGAGAATTGTCCCAGGACATCCGAAAACAAATGATAGATAAACATCTTAAAGGTAAAGGCTATAAGACCATCTCTAAACAGCTTGAACTTCCTGTGACAACAGTGGCTCATATTATTCAGAAGTTCAAGACCCACGGGACAGTAGCCAACCTCTCTGGACGCGGCCGCAAGAGGAAAATTGATGACAAATTGAAGAGACGGATCATTGGAATTGTATCCAAAGAGCCCAGAACAACCTCCAAAGAAATTAAAGGTGAACTCCAAGGCCAAGGTCCATCAGTGTCAGATCGCACCATTCGTCGTTGTTTGAGCCAAAGTGGACTTCATGGGAGACGACCAAGGAGGACACCACTGCTGAAAAACAATCCTAAAAAAGCCAGACTGGAATTTGCAAAAATGCATGTTGACAAGCCCCAACGCTTCTGGGAGAATGTCCTTTGGACAGATGAGACCAAACTGGAGCTTTTTGGTAAGGCACATCAACTCTATGTTCATAGACTCAAAAACCAAGCATACGAAGAAAAGAACACTGTCCCTATGGTGAAACATGGAGGAGGCTCAGTCATGTTTTGGGGCTGCTTTGCTGCATCTGGCACAGGGTGTCTTGAATGTGTGCAAGGTACAATGAAATCTGTAGACTATCAAGGCATTCTGGAGAGAAATGTGCTGCCTTGTGTCAGAAAGCTTGGTCTCAGTCGCAGGTCATGGGTCTTCCAACAGGACAACCATCCAAAACACACAGCCAAAAACCCCCAAGAATGGCTGAGAGAAAAGCGTTGGACTATTCTAAAGTGGCCTTCCATGAGCCCAGATCTGAATCCCATTGAACATCTGTGGAAGGAGCTGAAACATGCCATTTGGAGAAGACACCCATCAAACCTGAGACAACTGGAGCAGTTTGCTCATGAGGAGTGGGCCAAAATACCTGTTGACAGCTGCAGAACGCTCATTGACAAATACAGAAATCGCTTCATTGCAGTGATTGCCTCAAAAGGTTGTGCAACAAAATATGAAGTTATGGGTACCATCATTTATGTCCAGGCCTGTTTCATTAGTTTGTTTTTTTTAATAATGATGTTAATCAGTAATTCAAAAGTGATGGCTGATTTTGATTATTTAATTTTCAATCAATTTTTATTTATTGTTACTTTTGTAAGTTTCAAGTGATTTCAGTGAGAATTGTGGGTTTTTCCTTCTTTAACTGAGGGGTACCAACAATTTTGTCCACGTGTGTAGTTCATCCATCAGAGCATATAGAAGAAAAAAGGAAACCAAGAGAAAGAAACACTATTAGTTATGTGCCATTGTGTCTTCTTGAACTGCATCTGCTGCTGCAGTGTCTAAAACAGTTTAGTACAAATACAGTACAAATCCAACGTTTTAAGCCCATTTTCCAAGTCTCCATCAAGGCATCACAAGTGATGAAGAACTGGCTTAAATGATTCTTTAACTTCTAGTTATACATTCTGTTCACTAAAGAGAACTGTAATTTGGATGTTGACCCCCCCCCCCCCCCCCCCCCAAAAAAAAAGATTTTTTTTTTTTATCTTTTTTTTTTTTTTTTTACATATTTTAATTTATATAATGTTGTAATTCAGTAAGCTTGTGAATGCTGTCTTACCCCAAATATGTTTATCTGTAAAAAGCTAAAGTTTCAAATAACTTAAAGTAAAGAAAAGCCTTGGTATTAAGTGTTAGGTATTAGGATGTTTTGGAATTTTGCCACATCTTTGCTCTTACATTTTTTTGTCTTTTGTATTCAGTTCTTTGACATTGCCCAGATTTCAGAGATTGAACACTATCAAGTTGCATTGCAAGGACTGTTCTGAAAATCTCTGTCAAGTTTTCTAGCTCCCTGTTATCCATCATGAATCTCTTTCTCTAAGCTGAGGAGTTTTCTCAAAAAAAATTCTTCCAACAGTTCATTAGGGTCATTTGTCAAATGTTTGATTTTGCACTTTCAAATGAATGATTTAAACACTGTATGTATAAAAAAAGTGTATTAACAATGGCTTGTAAAAGTATTCATATCCCTTGAACTTCTTTCACATAAAATTAAATAAAAATATATTTATGTTGTGGTCATAATGTGAAAAAATGTGGAGAAGTTCAAGGGGTAAGAATAGTTAATAGTTTAAACTTACAAAGTTTAAAATACTTACAAATGACAAATTACTTACAAAAACGTATACATTCATGATGTCATGAAGAAAAAAGTTCTCTTTTCAAAGAAATGGATGTCATAACAGAATGGAAAAATACATGACTGTTGGTTTTCAAATTTTGTAAAAAGTTCAGACTTTCCTTTTATTTTTGTTTCTGTTCTTAAAAGGAAACGTAAAATACCAAAAAATACAGGGACCCAATTCATCTTGCACACAATCATGCTGGTCATACATTTAACTTAAAGGACCCATGTCATTCAAAATCAACTTTTTTAACTTTTATGTGTAATATAAAGTTAAGTATTATATATATATATATATATATATATATATATATATATATATATATATATAATTATATTATATTAAAGCTGACCTAACAGTGATTGGCAAAACACTTTCTTTTTAGATGCACAATATTCACATCCATATTTGCAAAAGTTTTAATGTTGACTGAATTGTTTCCCTACCTCTACAGTTCCTCCCTTTTGTTGTACTTGAAGGGGCATTAGGAGTTTTAGCTGTGTCCAAACTTTTATTTTTTGAAGGGTTAGCTGTAGTGGCATAACTCTAAAGGGATCTGTGTCACATTAAAACACATGACTTCATTTGGATGTGCTTTGAAGCCCATAAGTTTACATATTTAAATGCAAGTAATACCTTTTTGTTTTTTTCATGACTGTTTAAAGTTAAAAAACCACTATTGTTATGTATTCTCCAAGTGCTGGCGGCTAAGCGCTAATATAGATGACGCCCACTATTGATGACGTCATTGAGAGTTAGTAACGTCCAAAGTTGAAGACATTATTTTACCATGATTCTCCACTTTGAGGGCTAAATGGAACGGTAGGGAGCAATTTGGATTCAGTCCGTTGCTTTCTTTTCGTGGTTGAAATGCAGATGCTGCCGAGGCCGACTCTCAGTTGAAGTCATGAAATGGGAGGCACCCACAAGGAGCAAACGGCGGTGGCTCAGAGATCAAGGTGTCTTACTTCTGGGTAGAAAAAGTACTCATATTTCAAAAAAATCAGTTCATTAGTGTGCCAAAGGTACTATATTATTTTATATGTGGAAAAAGTTTACTCTGAAAGGCTTAAGAATAGCATGATTTAGGCCAAGGCAGGCCAATCCTGATGCCCCTGAGCCATAACCCTGCATGTTTTTGTGCTCTCCTTGGACGTCTTGATGCTGACCAGATAAATCAGTCGTGTTTAGTCAGTCAAGATGTGGAATAGCATGACTCAGCTTATCAGAAAGATCTGAGAAAGTTCTGGGAGAACTGGAAAACAGGAAGGGTTAGGGTTCTTGAGGACCTGATTGAGGCCCTATAGGAACCAAATTTTAGTCACCTAGGAGCCAAATAAGATGGCTCTTTTTTGTAAGCCCAGGGAAAAGAGCTGCAATTATCATAACTACTGCCTGCACACCCGTTAGAATGCTGCTCAGATACTCTTCTTTTACAGAAAGTACCACGTTTTCCCCGACTGACCGAATGTGGTACTGCCCAGGCCCTCCCCTCCACAGACACACACAGAGCTCGTTCGTACAGCCGAAAGAGGCCGCCTAGAAAGAGTCTGCTCAAGAGTAAGTTTTTGACTTTATCTCAGACATGCTAAACTAGCAATCCATTTAAATTCCTGTCAGTTTATTTATAAAGTGCCAACCAAACAACATAAGTTGTCTCAAGGTGCTACACAGAAATGTTGAATTTAACTAAATTGCTGCGGTCAATAAAAAAATTAAGCAGATTAATCAAACTTTTGGGTTGTGATTTATCACAATAAATACCAATGTTTTACTATTTAAATGTTGTACAGTAATATGTGGCCTATGAACAAAAACAGGCCAGTGAGAAAATGTTTCCCTTAGCTTTTATTGTTTGAGATATCTCTGAAGTGTTAACTCAGAAGTTTAAGTTGTGTTCACAAAACACATCAACAGTAAGAGAAGCAGAACTGTAAAGAGTTCAATGTCTGCAGTTTTGCTCCAACAGAACAAAGAGGCTGATATGCAGCCAGAAGAAACAAACATTGTGCTTTTGCATTTTAAACGGTCTGGGTGAATACTCATTTCTGATTGACTGCTGCTGGCTGTTCATGCACATCTAAAAAAGAAGTTCTGATCACGAAGCTCCATATGTGCAGGCTTCTTTAAAAACAAACTTCTGCTTCATCTTCTGGGCAAAAACAAGCAGTAAGAGGTGAACTTCCTCTCTGAACTGATGCTTTATTGAACTCATCGTGAGAATTAGTATATACACACGTGGACAAAATTGTTGGTACCCCTCAGTTAAAGAAGGAAAAACCCACAATTCTCACTGAAATCACTTGAAACTTACAAAAGTAACAATAAATAAAAATTGATTGAAAATTAAATAATCAAAATCAGCCATCACTTTTGAATTGCTGATTAACATAATTATTTAAAAAAAACAAACTAATGAAACAGGCCTGGACAAAAATGATGGTACCTCTATAAAAGATTGAAAACTATTTGACCAGACTGACATGATTAACTCAGGTGTGTCCTTTAATTGACATCACAGGTGTTACCAAACTCATAATCAGTCAGTCTGCCTATTTAAAGGGAGACAAGTAGTCACTCTGCTGTTTGGTGAAAAGGTGTGTACCACACTGAACATGGACAACAGAAAGCCAAGGAGAGAATTGTCCCAGGACATCCAAAAACAAATGATAGATAAACATCTTAAAGGTAAAGGCTATAAGACCATCTCTAAACAGCTTGAACTTCCTGTGACAACAGTGGCTCATATTATTCAGAAGTTCAAGACCCACGGGACAGTAGCCAACCTCTCTGGACGTGGCCGCAAGAGGAAAATTGATGACAAATTGAAGAGACGGATCGTTGGAATTGTATCCAAAGAGCCCAGAACAACCTCCAAAGAAATTAAAGGTGAACTCCAAGGCCAACGTACATCAGTGTCAGATCGCACCATTCGTCGTTGTTTGAGCCAAAGTGGACTTCATGGGAGACGACCAAGGAGGACACCACTGCTGAAAAACAATCCTAAAAAAGCCAGACTGGAATTTGCAAAAATGCATGTTGACAAGCCCCAAAGCTTCTGGGAGAATGTCCTTTGGACAGATGAGACCAAACTGGAGCTTTTTGGTAAGGCACATCAACTCTATGTTCATAGACTCAAAAACCAAGCATACGAAGAAAAGAACACTGTCCCTATGGTGAAACATGGAGGAGGCTCAGTCATGTTTTGGGGCTGCTTTGCTGCATCTGGCACAGGGTGTCTTGAATGTGTGCAAGGTACAATGAAATCTGTAGACTATCAAGGCATTCTGGAGAGAAATGCGCTGCCTTGTGTCAGAAAGCTTGGTCTCAGTCGCAGGTCATGGGTCTTCCAACAGGACAACCATCCAAAACACACAGCCAAAAACCCCCAAGAATGGCTGAGAGAAAAGCGTTGGACTATTCTAAAGTGGCCTTCCATGAGCCCAGATCTGAATCCCATTGAACATCTGTGGAAGGAGCTGAAACAGGCCATTTGGAGAAGACACCCATCAAACCTGAGACAACTGGAGCAGTTTGCTCATGAGGAGTGGGCCAAAATACCTGTTGACAGCTGCACAACGCTCATTGACAAATACAGAAATCGCTTCATTGCAGTGATTGCCTCAAAAGGTTGTGCAACAAAATATGAAGTTATGGGTACCATCATTTATGTCCAGGCCTGTTTCATTAGTTTGTTTTTTTTTAATAATGATGTTAATCAGCAATTCAAAAGTGATGGCTGATTTTGATGATTTAATTTTCACTCAATTTTTATTTATTGTTACTCTTGTAAGTTTCAAGTGATTTCAATGAGAATTGTGGGTTTTTCCTTCTTTAACTGAGGGGTACCAACAATTCTGTCCACGTGTGTATATTTATACATGTGTGAGTATCTCTCTTTCTCTCTCTCTCTCTCTCTCTCTCTCTCTCTCTCTCTCTCTCTCTCTCAATATATATATAGATCTCTCTCTCTCTCTCTCTCTCTCTCTCTCTCTCTCTCTCTCTCTCTATATATATATAGATCTCTCTCTCTCTCTCTCTCTCTCTCTCTCTCTCTCTCTCTATATATATATATAGATCTCTCTCTTTCTCTCTCTCTCTCTCTCTCTCTCTCTCTCTTTCGCACTGCATGCTGGGAGGTTGATGGATGTGTGTGTGTATGTGTGTGCCGCGAAAGCGGGTGAGGGAACTGCTTTGGAGAGAAGTTTGATACTGGTTTCCGGCTGCTTTTAGTGGTTTTTTTTTTGGTCTTTCTTTGTTTGTGGTTTCCACACCGGCGAGTGTCGGTGGGGTCCTGTGGCCTGACCCCGACCGCGGGAGAGGGTGAGGGCGGTGAGGTCTGCGACCCGGCTGCTGGGGAGGGGAAGAGCGGGGAGCACTGCCCTCTGGCCGCTGATACTGATCTTGGGGGGAGTGGCAGCTGTTATCCCAGAGTTAGCACAAGCTGCTACAGAGGCTACTGGAGCTGGTCAGGCTGGCATTGGCCCGGATCAGGACTGTGTAGCCGGGCAGGGTGGTGATGTCGAAGGTCCAGAGGAAGAGCTGAATGTTTCTACGGTTGTTTATGGGGCTGGAGTTGAAGTAGTGGCTGAGCCTGTCTCTGCTCCTCCCTCGGACATGGAATGTGACACTGATTCAGACTGTGTCTCCTTGGCTGGTTCACAGGCTGCTGGAGAGGATCTATACACCTTTGAGGAAATTAACAATTTTCTCGATGATTCTTATGGTAAAAAGGGAAGGTTTATACAGACTTCAGTGACCCTTCAGAAAATAGTTAATCTTGACGTGCTGGATGAAAAGAAACAGTTTAGATTAAAGAAACAGGTAACAGCATCACGTAAACAGCTTAAAGCAGCAAAGGGTTCTAGACGGATGAGACTCACCAAGTGAAGTGATGAATGTGTGGATGGAAGAGCACTTCACTGTTTCTGTCACATTATTTTTTTGATCATGCATAAGCTTGGGGTGGGTTCTTTAAATATTAATGGTGGGAGGGGTAGGGAGAAGAAAGTACTAGTTTCTAATATGTTTAATGATAAAGATTTAAATGTTTTGTTTCTACAAGAAACTCATAGTGACGTGTCTACTGAGATAGATTGGGCTTTGTGGTGGGAGGGGCAGTTTGATCTCACGGCACCACTTTGTCTGCTGGGGTGGCGGTCCTGTTCTCACCTAAGCTGGACTTCAACATAATTTCTACAACTGAGGTAGTTGCCGGACGATTGCTAGTTGTTTGGGTGGAAATTGCTGGAGTTCACTATTGTTTTATTAGCCTATATGCACCTACTGTGGGTACAGGCAGGATTTCAATCTTCCTGAAGCTTCAGGAGTTTTTGACACAGTGTGACCAAGATGATACCATTGTGCTGGGGGGGGGATTGGAACTGTAATTTGGATAGGTCAGGTGCAGAACCTCACCTTCGGTCTTCTTCTGTTTTGTCAAAACTCATTTCTGACCTCTCTCTCATTGATGTATGGAGGCTCCACAATCCCCAGACCAGACAGTACACTTGGGTTAGGGTATTAGACGGGATAGTGAGTGGGGCACGGCTGGATAGGTTTTATCTGACAGCCAGCTCTACGAATAGGATTTCCCAACGCTCCATATTTCCCATTGGATTTAGCGAGGGGCTCCCACAGCTGAGTGAAGCTGACAGAGTCAGTCTGGATTCTCCAATCCTGTTGGATAAGCTAGCGGCGGCTGTGCCTCAGATGACATCTGGGTCTCCAGGGCTGGACGAGTTACCATCAGACTTTTACAAGCATTTCTGGAGGTGCATCGGCCCGGATCTACTGGAGGTGGTGCAGGATTGTACGAGGACTGGCACGCTGCCTTCTTCATGTCATCATGCGGTTCTTTCTCTCCTGCCAAAAAAGGAGATTTGACTCTGCTTAGGAACTGGAGACCTCTTGCTCTGCTGTGTACGGACTATAAGTTGATCGCAAAAGTTTTATCGAACAGGTTGAAGAAGTGTTTGGAACAAATCATTCATAGTGACCAATCCTATAGTGTCCCAGATCGCACCATTATGGATAACCTCTTTGTTGAGCGTGATCTGTTTGATATTTGTAAGTCCTATGATGTCAATGTTGGGCTGATCTCTCTGGATCAAGAAAAGGCCTTTGACCGAGTTGATCACTCTTATTTATTTTCCGCTTTGAAAGCTTTTGGTTTTGGGGAAGGTTTCATTTCTCTTTTGAGTCTTTTGTATAGACAGGCTTTTTGTTTGGTTAAGGTGGGTGGGGGGTTAAGTCGTCCTGTGTCGGTCCTAAGAGGCATTCGACAGGGATGTCCTCTTTCAGGTCAACTATACACCATTGCCATTGAACCCTTGCTCATTATGTTGCTGTCCAAGCTGATGGGGTTTGAGCTGCCTGGGCTCCTCCGCAAGCCGTCAATCGTGGTTTCTGCCTATGCTGATGATATTTCCGTTCTTGTGCGCCATCAGAAAGATGTCAGTCTTCTTTGTGACTGCTTGAGTGTTTATCAGAAAGCGTCTTCAGCTAAAGTTAATTGGGAGAAGAGCACTGCACTGCGTTTAGGGCACTGGGTGGATGCATTGTTGCCGATATTACCCGGGGACCTCAATTGGGTCTCTGATGTTATCTCATTTTTGGGGGTATTTTTAGGCATGGACGATTATCAACAAAAGAATTGGGAGGGTGTCATGGAGCGGGTGTGTGCCAGACTGTCTAGATGGAAATACCTGCTACCACAGCTTTCCTATCGGGGTCGAACTCTTGTTGCCAATAATCTGGTTGCCTCGATGCTCTGGCAGACTGACAGTACTGTCTCCTCCTGCAAGCCTTATTTCAGCAGTTCAGAAGACCTTGGTGGACTTTTTCTGGTCTGGTCACCACTGGCTGAGGGCAGCCGCCCTCTATCTCCCAGTTGAGGAGGGCGGACAGGGACTGGTTGACATCGATCCCTGTGGCGGCTTTCAGGCTGAGGACTATTCGGCGTCTCCTCTACCGTCCTGGTCTGCCATGGACAGATACTGCCCGTGTGCTGCTGCGGAAAGCTGGCAACCTGGGGTATGACAAACACCTGTTTCTGATTCAACACACGCACTTGGATGTGACTGGAGTTCCACCATCAGTCCGTCCTGGATGCTTGGAGACTTTTGCTTTGCCAAAGGAGTGCTGCTTTAATACCTGGACTGTGGCTGTTTGAGGAACCACTGTTCGGCAGTGGGCTTCTCTCTTCACATACATTGTCATCTGTAACCATGGCTGTGTGAAGCTCGGACATCTCCTGGGGACATCCCTATCTGAGCTTGCTGCGGCTGTAGGTTTCCATTCCATCAGGACGCTGCAGTGGATAGTGGATGAGGTTTGCCAGTCCTTACCTGAGAACCTGCCATGGTTTGTGAGAGATTTTTCAGTCGTTTCACAATGGGTGGATAGGATGGATTTTCCCTTCCCTTTAATGCAGGTCTCTCCATCCAGTGAGGAGTGGGTGGAGGATGGAAGTAGACTGTTATCTTGGACATCCCCACGGATGGGGAATGTGGAGACAATGGGAAGGAAGACCCTCTACCTAGTGTCCGTGAAGGTTTTAAATGTGCGCTCCCTTGTCGACGTCAGAGTGTCGGGATGGACTGGTTTTTTTGGCGCCGGGTTTTCCCCGAGGGGCTGTTGGAGATCCCTGTACAAAGCTGGAAAAACTGGCAGGTGACCTCCAGTAGAGGGTCGTGCATGGGATCATAGCCACGAACAGATATGTGACACACGTCAATCCTGGCACAGGGGATGGGTGCCGTTTTGTTCAGTTGGCGAGTCGGTGGTCCACCTGTTTGCTGAATGTCAGCGTCTGACGAGTCTCTTTTCTTTTCTACGGGTGTTGTTTGAGGGGTTGGGGGACGGTTTACTTTGGTTTGCTTCATTTATGGTCCCAAATATGAGACTCGGAAAAAGAGCGTTCACATACTTTTGAACTTCCTTTCAGCTGAAGCCAAGCTGGCTGTTTGGATGTCCCGGAAAAACCGGATCCAGGGGACCGGGTCTGATGATGCTCTGTTTCTCTTTAAAAGACGTTTGGTAGCTCGGTTGGGAATAGAGTTCTGTTTTTACAGTCTTACCAATTCACTTGATGATTTTGTTAAAATTTGGACCATTGCAAATGTTTTATGTTCTGTCAGCAGAGACTCTTTGGTGGTGAATTTTTGATTTCATTTGTTTACCTGTTGTGCTTCTTGAACTCTTTCCCTGTCCGTGTAATTTTTAATTTGTGAAGTGCTGACCAATTATTAAAGGTTTTTTACAACTCAACTCTCTCTCTCTCTCTCTCTCTCTCTACATATATATATATATATATATATATATGTATATATATATATGTAGAGAAAGAGAGAGAGATCTCTCTTTCTCTCTCTCTGTCTCTCTCTCTCTCTCTCTACATATATATATATATATATATATATATATATATATATATATATATATATCTTTCTCTCTACGTATCAAATAGTTCACCTTTTGTGAAAAATTAATCTAAACATAAAGAATAAAGTGCTAAAAACTGATTAAGCATTCATTTATTTTGTAAGTGACCACGTTATATAAGGGGGATAATGCCCGACGAAGTGTGTACTTATCAGCGTTAATATAAATTACGAGTTTAACAATAAAAATTTTTTAACACATTAATGTTGACAGCTCTAATCTAAGTACATAAAAGGTTTTTAAAGCTTTCATACTTTCATCTTTTTCCACCGTTTTAGTAATAAACCAGTCTGCTTAGTCAGAAGGCTGCTTGTACTTTTGATGTTGAAATGTAATATGATTATAAAATACACATAAAATATTTTAGCTGGCGGGCCATAAATGAAATAAAGAGTTCAACTCTTTAATGCAGTTGTCTCCAGTGGTAGCGGTTCATGGATTGATTGCCACCAGGCCACAGAAGAAATAATATATTATTTTGTTTTGAATTCCAAAAATCTTTTTTTTTTTTTTTAACAATAACCGGATTCTCTCAGCTACACCTTCGATGACTTGAGCTGTAAAGTTCGGTCAGGGGAGCAAAATGACTAATTCCGAACAATCTTTTATTCTGAAAAATCTTTTGGTTTTGAAAATTAACTGGATTCTCTCGATTATATTTCTGTTACTTGAAAGCTAAAAGCAGTCGGGGAGGCACGCAACACATGAACAGTTGTATGTGGAACCTTTCTTTGCAAATGGGATCAGTGCAGGAACAGACAGAAGAACAGGAAACAACTTCAAGACAAAAAACATAGTTGACATAAGTTGTGAACACACAATTCATGTAAGAACCTGTTACTAGGTTCTTGCAAGAACCAAGAATTGTTATAATTATTGCAGCTTTTTGTAACAATGAAAGTAGAAAATTATATAAAAAATAAAAATCGTTATTTAAATTTAAACCAAATAATACAACTTACTTTTAAGTCCGTAGGATTCAAGAAAGGGTGCATAAGTCTTGAATAAACCAAAATCTCAGTATTTACGCATCTTTGCCCAATGTCACATGTTTGCCCTCATCAGGACTGATGTGGGCACCGTTTTTAATCTTTATTCATGGTGACCCCCATCTGAACTTCTGATCCTGTCTTTGTATGGACCCTTCTGGTGGTACCAGACCCAGGGCTCGGTGCGCACTGGTTCAATCCGGAGGTTTTTTTCTTCTGCTTGCAGTGGATCATGTTTGAGCAGCTATTTGATAAAGTGTTTTGATGGAAATTTGTTATCCAAGCCACAGTACAGAGTAGATCCTGACGTTTTTCCATCTGGTTACATCTGGTAACGCTACATACTTGTGCGCAAAGCTCTTCTCCACCTTGAACTTCAATAAGTCCAAGTACAGGTTCAGATTTACTGACAATCATCTTGAAGCCAAACTAAGGGTCTCTGCTGCTTCCTCCTTCAAACCAAATGTGGCTCAGCTATGGAGACGAAGCTCTGGCAAGTTCAGAAGAAAGTAATGATAGTAATGAATAATAAAAGAAGAAGTCATTCCTGTAGTCTGTGCTCTTTAACACTGGCGCGAGCAGTCCTCGCAGCTGACACTCCACAACATCCCGTCTTTAGTCCTGAAACTCAATGTCCAGTCTTAAACACAGTCCTCTGTTTAGCTTTTGAAAAGCCTGATGCTAGCAGACTTTTGTCGCTGGTTTCTTTTCCAACACGAATTCTACGGTCAACTTTCCTCCTGGAATGGCTGGTCCAGCAGTTTCCTTAACGAAAGATGGATCCTCTCCCAAGACGGACAGGCAATGTGCTAGAACTGTTTAAGAATTAGCTCATCTAACTCTACAGATACATGTTGCAGATGGGCCTTATCCAGATGAAACTGGGGAACAGCGAGGGATTAGAGACTGACATGAGAGTGGATTTTCACTCCTGTCCCGTCCCGCTCCCACAGAGTAATCTTGTCCTGTCTTGCTGCCAGTAATCTGACTCCCACTCCTGTCTAACCCCCTTTCAAAATAATCCCCCCCTATATAGTTTTGTCTTTTTTCGTCATTATGTAAAACATTGGGTTTGAATTTGTAAGGCAAATTACATTGTAATTTTTGATTACAAGCTGCATATGATGTTGCATCAGCATCACACTCAGCTCTCATACATTTTGTTATTCCGTCTGACTTTCCTACCAGCTCTCTGAACTTATCAGAAGAGGAAGACTAAACTTCAGGTTGATGTACGTACGATATCTATAGAGAGAAACTTCACTTTTATAATTTACAACTGAGCAATGTAAGGAAGTCCTATTTCTCTGACATCATTACCAAAAACTCTCCTAATTCTTGGCCGTTATTCACTACAGTCGACAGGCTGACAAACCCCCCTGTGTTGATGACACCAGAACTTTACTCCACTAAATCTTGTTATGACTTTGTTCAATTCTTTAGAGAGAAAATCAAAAACATAAGGCAAAACATAAGGCAAACCACAGCACTGAGACAGCTCTGACCAAAGTGACTAATGATATACGTTTGAATACAGACAGTGGAAATATGTCAGTTCTAGTTTTATTGGATCTCAGTGCTGCATTTGATACAGTCGATCACGCTATATTACTCAAATGACTGGAAAACCGGGTGGCTCTCACTGGGCCAGGACTAAACTGGTTCAAAACATACTTGGGAAACAGAAAATATTTTGTCAGTTGGTATCTCCACATCAGAGCCGACAGAAATTACATGTGGAGTTCCCCAAGGCTCCATTCTGGAGCCACTTCTATTTAACATCTACATACTCCCACTGGCCCAGGTTATAAAGAACAACATTAGTTACCATAGCTATGCAGATGACACACAGATATACATTACAATGACACCAGGACAGACTCTTTGTAAATGCATTGAGGACATTAATTCTCACCTCAGGATATCAACCCAGATGTTTTCTCAGGCTCTCAAGGATTTAGAAAGAGCAATTCTATTCCCAACACTTTTCATTCAGGATGGATTTAATGTCCTTTGTAAACGCAGGGTTTGTTGTTTGTTTGACCATTCACATTGTTGGGATATTGGAGTCTACACAAAGTTAATGAGTTTATGAGTTCAGTTACTCACTTTGTGATGCTGTCTTATGTTCTCTACATGGGGTTCACACAGTACATTTCAGCATGTGACCTCAAACCAGCTCTGTAGTTTCTATTAGACCTGCTTAGACCATCTCTGAATGGACTTGGTGGTCACAGGCTGCCTCCTCACCAGCGGCACACAGGTGCACCATATCATGACCTGATCTTCCCAAGGGGGAGAGATGAGAAGCTGTAGTTCTCCTTGGCATTAGCATAAAGTTTGTCCAAATCCTCCCTACACTAGTTGTATAGTCCACATACTGTGTGAAGGCTGATGGTGAGGGTGCTTGGGTAAGACATTTGCAGCTCTGCCACTGCTTACATCTGTGGATGACATCACACGCAGATGTAAGCAAAGGAGGAATATAAACAGTTACTTTATTGGTGTTCAAGATTTCCTTGGGCAAGTAAAAAGGGTGCAGTCCAACGGCTAAAAGTTCAACATCCGGTTAAACATTCACCCTCAGTTCTTCCTTAATTTCTCGTGGTTTGAGCAATGAAACAAGCCATGAATGCAGTTTTTATTTATATACTTAGCTAATTTAGCCTTAAGCTTTTATGCCTACCTTATGCTGGCTCATTCATTATTTTTCTTCTTTAGATAACTCTTTAGCTTACTTAACGTTTAACAGTTGGCTCCAATATCTTAGCTTGCACTTACAGTGTTCTCACTTGCATTACCTGGGAAGCATCAGCTTGTTGCATATGTGACCAATAACCAAAAAAAAAAGAGTTTTTACAATTTTGTAGCACAGTCTTGAACGCATCAAGGCTTGCATAGAGAACAAAAGATTAAAATAGCACATTAACAGAATTAATCAGTTTATCAATCAGACTTTAAAGATGTTAACTGTGAGTTGTCTCCTAGTTTTACCTGTGTCATCTCCATGCAGCAGTGATGACGCCTCTCCATCTATGGTAATTACATTATTACATTAAAACAAAAGGCTAACTGCTTTGGTAAAAAATCTGAATTATTGTTCTTTTCAGCTCCTGGGCAAAAATAGAGCAGAGATCCTGTTTGATCAGATCAGAAGCTCAAGTCCTACCTTTAATGGTAAGTCCAGAAATATTTATGTCATGAACCATGAATAGCAGAGATAACTATGTCCAGGTTTAAAGGGCTACTGTTCTCCTTAAAAATCTTCTGCCCAGCAGACTCAGTTTACCACTAAGGCAAGGCTATCTTTATGAGAGTGTCCCTTGTTACCACTTGTCCATCCCCTTTCAGTTGCAGTTGATGAATGTGGATTATGTATTTAGGGTTCTAATTGCCTTTTGTGATTTATGACCTGGTTAAGTCAGATATGGGTGTGCATCATGGGGCGCCATCTGTGGGCTTTGGATCTTAAGCTGTGGGTTGTTGTGTGTTGACTGTGGACCATGGTGGGTGGGTCATGGATCTTGATGTGTCAGACATTGCCTGTAAATTCTAGGGCATCTGTGTGGATCATAGTCTGCTTTTACAATGAGCCAAAATCTTGTGCTTCCATTTTTTTCTGTACAGATTCAGCTGGTTTCCAGTTGACCTCTGATCTCACTGACAATGGCAGTGTGTCAGAGCATCACCTGTCGGATGCTCTACAGCCTATGTCACACAATGGTGAAACGGCACACCTTCACATCTCACAAGACCAAATTGTGGACTTCCAAAGAAGCATCTCTCCTTTAAAAAATGTAAATCTCTCTTTTCTTGTCTGTTTGCTAAAAGCAGTTGGAGTATGTTATACTTATATATACCTATATTGCAGGACTTGTCCAGGAAAAGAGAAGCTCCAGACTCAGGTATTGTTTAGCCACCTGCTAACACTATGCATAGAACGCTGTTGTGAACAGTTGGTACAGTGCAGCGTTATAGCAGCTAGTTTACTGGAGCATGAATACCTTAATGTAAAGTGAGAAAATGTTGTAGTGTTCAAGAATAGTACAGTATTTTAATGTCTTTTTTTATTGAAATAATTCTAAAATGCAATTAATTTTTTATTATTTATCAAGTTACTTAAAAATGGCAAACGGTGTAGACTAATGTAGAGTCCAACCTAAATACATTTGTTGAACAGGAGGGGGGTTTGTTTGACTTTTCTTTGACCTGCCTGTATTCAGGATACCTTACAGACCAGACTGAAGGTGAACCTTCACATAAAAAGCACACTGAACCACCTCAGAATGGGGACCACTCACAGCACGCAGGTCCTTTGGCTTGTCTTCCTATTGAAAGAAGAAAACATGTTACAGATTTGAAGCAATGCATGCTGGTTATCCTTGTTTGACTTTCTAGGACTGATTCGTCAGCATGCTGCTGTTGAGCACTCATCTGAAGGTAGAAAGGTAAGAGACGGCTCCTTTATTCAAAGAGTATGGTCATTAGACAACCAGATGCAGTCTGTGAATAAGGAGGGAACAGAGCTAGAGTCGCATGTATCATCTGGGATCAAGGCGGCATTTAAAGACTTCAGAGATCAGCTGGAGCAGAACTTCACGGTCGGCAGGCATACATGTTGATAGACTGTTGATTATTGGTCTGATCAACTATGAAATGGTATACATGTATTTCAGAGCTGCTGGCAAAAAGTTGAAGCTGAGGTTCTTCTGTCCCTGGAGGAATGTCAGCATCATGTGTCCTCGCTTCTTGCAACTGTCCATCAGCACAGGTAGTGCCATTTTCCACTCACCAGTTCACCGCTCAAATCACCTGTACGTCGGCTCAGGCGCCACCTTTGCCCAGTCCAGTTGTCCATCAATGCTGCTACCCCCCAAACTTTGTTGGTGGGTGGTTTCACCTACCTCCATTCAGCTGTACAGCAGCTTTCCTTCCTCCGTCTTTTTTCAAATTTCCATGAGCCGAGATGCGTCCTGCTCACAGCCCTGCTACCCCAACCAACATTCAAAAATCTTAGCGCCAAGGTAACACTTCAGCCAACCTCTACTTACCTGTCCATCAACCCAGACACTGGACCCATATTACTATGTTCACCACTTGCACTGGCACTGCCATCCCCCGTCACCTGTTCACTATTGTAGATGTTTACCCTCAGTTACCTGCTAACCAGCCCTGCCATTACCCCTTCATTTAAATTTCCATCAGCCCAGGTACTGACCACCTCCCACATCTTTGTGTAACAGCTTAGGCTTCACAAACCTCCGATCACATAAGCCTATGCTACTCACTAGGCATATAGGAAAAAATGGATTCTGTGAAATATTGTGATATTTTACTCGACAATACTGAAATCAATTTAAAATGGTCCCAAAACATTTTCTAATCATTTTTTATAAGCGTTTAGTGGAGCGTCTTACTTTTGAGTTCCATTTAAATCCCTGACTATTGCAGTGCACCACACTAAGCCTTTTTCAGCAGCTCTCCACCATACCAAAAAACCAATATCTAGCAAGAACCATTTTGTGGTAAATTTAGTCAGATTCTTCTGGTTGTTGTTATGCCTGCTTCACACTGGACACAGCACAGAACGGAGTGCTCGCGGCCTCCACTTTCACTTGCAGACGCTTTTTTTTCGCGGCGCCTCTGCAAGAGCTTTTTTTTTTTGCCATCATGAGTAAGTTAATATCCTATCTCTCCTAATGCCCCTGTTGCCAGCTGCTCTCTGCCTTCCTCTTGATTGTTTTTTTTACATCCAACCCCCCCCCCGCTCCGTGGTCGACCCATCACGTTGATCTGAGTGTGTGCATGTGTTTGTGTCTGTTTGTTTTGTGTGCTGGTCTGTTTAGATACAAAAATCTGATCACATTTGTTAATCGCCGTGTTTTATTGTGAAAATCTGTTGTTTTGGGGTTTTTTTTTAAATTGACTAGACTTTCTCAAGTGTCTTGGCGTAACTTCCTGCCAGTATTGACGCGGATCACTCACAGAAAAAAATAGACCAGGTCCCAAAATGTTCCGCTGCACGGCGCGAGCCATCGCGGAGGCCTGTGGCGCTCCGCGTCCGATGTGACCTGCACCATAGGTTAACAGGAGCACCGAATGGAAGCGGCCTCCGTTCCGCGGCGCTTCCTCGTTCAGTGTGAACCTGGCCTTACACAGCTCAATGGCACAGATACAACTCAGTTTAAACTAAATGGGCATTTTGCCATGTTATAAACTGTTCATTGTTTCTTTAGTTGTTCAATCCAGGAGCCATTTTCTACCCCATAAAGTACTTTTGGGTGGTGTTGGTAATGTAAAGCATGCTTTAAATAACTTATTGGTTAAGACACATGTCCATCAAAGACACACAGCTTTGGGGGTTTTTTTTGCAGTGAAAAAGATTTTTTTGTGGAAACCAGACAAAGTTAAGTGTTGATATTTAAGATTTAATTGATCAAAAAAAGCACTTGGAATTTTCTATATTTTCTAAATTAATTTTTACGGTTTTGTTCCTGTGAAAGGTATTTTAATATTCAAAGTTGTTTTAAACTCTTAAAAAAAAGTGATATATCATCTCTATTGGAGTCTTGGGATTTGTTGGGATAGATTTTATGGTGACATGTATCTGTATTGCCAATGCCCAGCTTTACTGCCCACCATCACTTTCCTGTCAATTAGTCCAGGTATTTCACATTTTCAGTTATCTTTTCATCATCTTGGGTACCCCCTGCCACCAGTCACTTGTACATCAGGCCTGGTATGATACCATTGATTAGATTTCTGCTTGGAAATGGCGTAAATGCTATGTTTGTTGCTAGTGTTTGTTACCAAAGTTATGATTAATAAGTGAAAATTTCATGAGAAAAACTAAGCTTAAGCCTTCGACAAGCTCAGTGTTTAATGCATTAAAACCTTACGACTTGTTTGTCTGTGTGTGCATACATGTTTGTGTGTGTGCAGGATGCTTTTGCTGCAGCAGTTTGAGAGCACCATTTCTGACGGACTGAAGCATCTGGAAGAAAGCACAACTACACTGAACTCCATAGACTCTCAGATCCTGGTACCTACCTGCAACCCACAGATGTGTACAGGAGCTCAGCACGACAATACAGAAACACATTTGTACATTTGACAGAGTGCAGACTTTCAAAAGCAAAACGACTTTAGAGGACAAAATATCGTTTTGGAAACGCTTTATAACAAGAGTCCTGAACACGCTATATAAACAGATTAACAAGCATTATAAGTGTGTTTATAGGGTGTTAGTAGGACATTTATTAAAAAATGTTAGATATCTATATTGCCAATAAATGTATCGATGGCATCCTAAAAACATATTAATAATGTTTGTAAATGTGTTAACTAAGTATTTTAAGAAACCTTATTTGGATTATTATGCTAATAAATGTCCTAAGGTTTAATTTTTTTTCTAGATCCTTAGTGCTTTGTCCCTAAATATGACAGATTACCTAAGTGGTAAAAAAAACAAAACAAAAAAATCTTAAAAAAAGTTTAATAATAAAATATTCAGATGGCCAAAGAGATCAAAGATGCTCACAAACAACTTCTCAGGTCTGACTCAAAGTTTTGGTACTCTTTGCCCTGCAGAGTTTTTTCCAGACAGAAAAGCAACGCTTTGGAGGCTTCTGTGAGAACCTGCAGAAAAGGTGGGTCTGACCTGTTTGTAAGTATTTCTGGAGACCAGGCCAAGTCAGTGAGGTGTTTAACCGGTTTAGACAGGTTCATACCATTAGACATTCAATATCCTGTCGGTTGTAACGACTGGTTTGACATATATGTACAGATAGTAATCATTTAGTTTATCACTAGTTTCAATCTTTATGGAAGCATATTGCATTCAATTAAAAGAAGTTGTATTCCTTTTGTTTAATTGAATGATATACTTTCATAAAATATGTTTAAAAATATCACAAAAACAGACCACAAGCGACAAAATTGACCACACCCACAACGTGAGCGTCGAGCAGGTCACTTACGGAATTTGCGACTTTGTGCCCAACATTGTCGTAGGGATTGACTCACAAACCAAAAAAGAAAAAAACAGTTCATACTGATCAATATTTAATACTTCCCCAACATTTTGCTGTGTAATCTTTGTAGGTAAAGTCAATGTTTTAACAAAAGGTATGTGTTCATAAAAATAAAGTTCAGAAATCAGAAGTATCTTTTATTAAACCTGGCATAAGACCATACTTTCAATTTTATCAGTGCTTTGTTTCTGCAAGAAAATAACTAACATTAACTGAAACTTTATAAATAAAAGGGAATAACTTATACTTGAAATGATTTTTTTCCTGAGAAATATTTGGCTAGTAGAAATGTAATTTGGCTGGTAGAGTTTGGATATTACAGACCATCTCAGTTAGTAACCAAAAAAGTTTATTTAGAGCCCTGTATGTAAGTAGTTGTTTGTGTGTGTGTGTGTGTGTGTGTGTGTGTTAAGTATTGAATGCTTTTGTATATATTTGCACTCTTACTCTTCAGATGATTCATTGCTCTATCTGTACTTGTCGATGTTGGATGACATCACAAGCGTATGAGCCTGGATGGAGACGTACCTGTTCTGTGTACAATAAATATGCCCAAAGGAGGCTGAAGTTTTTACCTGCGCCGAATCTCTTCTTTCATCTATCCACCATGTAGGGAGAAAGACCACAGCTGCGCAACACTTACCTTAACAGGTTATGGGCCCAGGCAGCACCGGACTCAAGTAAATTTGGATGGAAGAAAAATGGCGCGAAGAATAACGCAAAGCTTCTGCTACTTGTGAACCAGCTCAGAAATGAAAAGAAGTTGTTGTCTATATGCGACGAATTACGCATTACGGAATAAAGTTGCTGGCAGTTAAACGAAACAAAAACTGAAAGAGAAAAGTAAAAAATGGCTGGCAGGATGACGGGGATCATGGCGCTGCAGCTTTTCTTCGACGGATCAGAAGATAAATATTACCTGTGGGAAACAAGATTTCTGGGTCACCTACATAGTCTAAAACTTAAAGAGACTATTTTACAAGCACCTGTTGATGCTGACGCAGAACAACTTGAAAGAGATAGCCGAAAGAACGCTGACTGCCATGCGGAGCTAATAAGGCTAATACACACGTGGACAAAATTGTTGGTACCCCTCAGTTAAAGAAGGAAAAACCCACAATTCTCATTGAAATCACTTGAAACTTACAAAAGTAACAATAAATAAAAATTGAGTGAAAATTAAATCATCAAAATTAGCCATCACTTTTGAATTGCTGATTAACATAATTATTAAAAAAAACAAACTAATGAAACAGGCCTGGACAAAAATGATGGTACCCATAACTTCATATTTTGTTGCACAACCTTTTGAGGCAATCACTGCAATGAAGCGATTTCTGTATTTGTCAATGAGCGTTCTGCAGCTGTCAACAGGTATTTTGGCCCACTCCTCATGAGCAAACTGCTCCAGTTGTCTCAGGTTTGATGGGTGTCTTCTCCAAATGGCATGTTTCAGCTCCTTCCACAGATGTTCAATGGGATTCAGATCTGGGCTCATGGAAGGCCACTTTAGAATAGTCCAACGCTTTTCTCTCAGCCATTCTTGGGGGTTTTTGGCTGTGTGTTTTGGATCGTTGTCCTGTTGGAAGACCCATGACCTGCGACTGAGACCAAGCTTTCTGACACAAGGCAGCACATTTCTCTCCAGAATGCCTTGATAGTCTACAGATTTCATTGTACCTTGCACACATTCAAGACACCCTGTGCCAGATGCAGCAAAGCAGCCCCAAAACATGACTGAGCCTCCTCCATGTTTCACCGTAGGGACAGTGTTCTTTTCTTCGTATGCTTGGTTTTTGAGTCTATGAACATAGAGTTGATGTGCCTTACCAAAAAGCTCCAGTTTGGTCTCATCTGTCCAAAGGACATTCTCCCAGAAGCGTTGGGGCTTGTCAACATGCATTTTTGCAAATTCCAGTCTGGCTTTTTTAGGATTGTTTTTCAGCAGTGGTGTCCTCCTTGGTCGTCTCCCATGAAGTCCACTTTGGCTCAAACAACGACGAATGGTGCGATCTGACACTGATGGACCTTGGCCTTGGAGTTCACCTTTAATTTCTTTGGAGGTTGTTCTGGGCTCTTTGGATACAATTCCAACGATCCGTCTCTTCAATTTGTCATCAATTTTCCTCTTGCGGCCACGTCCAGAGAGGTTGGCTACTGTCCCGTGGGTCTTCTGAATAATATGAGCCACTGTTGTCACAGGAAGTTCAAGCTGTTTAGAGATGGTCTTATAGCCTTTACCTTTAAGATGTTTATCTATTATTCTTTTCCGGATGTCCTGGGACAATTCTCTCCTTGGCTTTCTGTTGTCCATGTTCAGTGTGGTACACACCTTTTCACCAAACAGCAGAGTGACTACTTGTCTCCCTTTAAATAGGCAGACTGACTGATTATGAGTTTGGTAACACCTGTGATGTCAATTAAAGGACACACCTGAGTTAATCATGTCAGTCTGGTCAAATAGTTTTCAATCTTTTATAGAGGTACCATCATTAGTACAAACTGGCAAGTCCACAGCCCCTCTAAATGGAGCTTTTAGATTTGCAGACTGATTGCAGTGTTAAGAGAGCAATGAGAATCCTCTCATCCTGACGTGTAAGGGCACACATATTGCACTACTAGGAAGCAAATTTATGTGCAATCTTTTTTCACACTTCAATGTAGTTCTGTTTATTTAAATATTTTTGTGCAAAAATGAAAAAGAAATACTTGTTGAAACAATAAGCTAAAAAAGTTATTTGCCAATCTAACTACACATTGCCATTAAAGAAAGGAACAGAAAAGTGAATCATCGTCTAAATGTCTACCATCTGGTCTACCAGGGTTCCAACAGTTCCTGAACCTCTTGCCAAATTCGTTGGGGACCCCTGATCTAAACTCACTGCTTTGCTTCCGTTATCTTTTTTTTTTTTTGCGCTGTGTCTATTGATTATGTACAGAAATGGACCCCGTAATAAAGACTGCTCCACATGATATGGCGTACCTTATGGTGCATAAAATACTGTACTAAACATACATGTTCTGCCTCTCCTGGAGGGCATTAGATATAGTCCGTGCTTTAGCATTACACATTATTCCCAAAGCAAATTGCTGTGCTTTACACCACAAGTGTTTACTTTAAAAAATGTCTCCTTAAAAGAGTTTGGAAAATTCATGCCTGTGAGAAAATAAAGCTGTTCGTTTAGTTAGCAACGTATGTTTAGGACGACAGACTGTTAGCATTAGCCATCCTATGGGAAATGTTATTATGTGTTGGCATCAAGCTAGCGGACTTCGGCTTTATGCCGATTGATCTCTACTTTTATGGATTGCTTATTGATCTATTGGGCTTAGATTGATTCAGATCGATTAATTGATTTTATCAAGCCAAACTGACTCTTGACCAGTGAGAGATACGGAACACATGTTATGCCGGCTCAGACATCCCCTAGCCAAACACGGTCTGCGTCAGGTGCTGGGGAACCAGAGCACCTTGATGGAAAGTGGGCTGCTGGAACAAGATGGAAATGGACTAGATGTAAGAATACAAGGTTCTGTTGGAATGCTACTACTCAAGTAATCCTACTCAGAGAGGTTACATGCAGAAAATGTGAAGTAAATGAATGTTTCGAAACCCACAGTCAAGGCTAACTGACTGGCAACTATTAACTAAATGTTCCAACATCCACAGACAGCAACTTCTATCACAACTTGAGATTGAAGTGGTACAACACAACTGTATCACTACAGGAGAGCCACAACACCAGGTCAGAGAGGAGGCTATACCATACTCCCAACCAGAACTTGGGAACACAGTCCCAGTAACTGCTGTTACGCTGAGCGAGGCAGCAACTGACCTGAAAGAGAAAATCAAGTCTAGAATAACGCTAGGTAGCCCCAACACTAACGACAATGCTTGAGTGAAGTACCACCTGAAAGTCTCCTGGAAACTGTGAATGAAGCATTGAGGGCAATTCCTACCACAACAATCACAGAAATCAACGAACGGGTTTACACTTCAGCAGCAGTGATCCTTAAGATGCTTGGCTTAAAGAGCAACCGCAGGAGAAAACCATACCCACCATGGAAGAAAGGGTTGGAGGCTAAGATGAGGACAGCTCGGAAGGAAGTGAGTCAACTGACAGAGGCCCAAAGAGGTGCAATGAAAAAGAGTGCAGAAGAGATACAGCCAGATGTCCATACCTGTAGCACTGGAAACTGCCAAACAAAGGCAGGCACACAAGACACAATGAAACCAAGCGGATAAACAGGCAGATTGATGGACGTCTGTCCGTCCATCCGTCAATGTTCTACACAGAAGTTGACCGCCCTACCACTGCACCATGGGCAACAAATCTTTTTTTTCTGAACCCAGGAGAACTGCCCATCAGTTGGAACCTGTCTGTCCATTCTCCTCTGACCTCTGGCATCAACAAAGGCATTTCCACCCACAGAACTGCTGCTCACTGGATATTTTCTGACTATTCTCTGTAAATCTAATAGATGGTTGTGGGGAAAAATTCCAGTAGACCAACAATTTCTGAAATACTCAGAGAAGCATCTGTCACCAACGGCCATGCCACGTTCGAAGTCACTTAAATCATCTCTCTTTCCCATTGACCCTCGGCTTGAACTGCAGCAGATCATTTTGACCATGTATGCATGCCTAAATGGATTGAGTTACTGCCATAGGATTGGCTGGTTAGAAATTTCATTTACAAGCAGTAGGGGTGGGTGGGTGGGGGGGTGCCTAATAAAGTGGTCAGTGAGTTCCATCTGAAAGAACTTCTGCGTGTGATGCATCTGTTTATTCCCAACATGGTGAACAAACACATGAGTCACAGTTGAGTTGCATGTCATCATGTGACTGACGATCTGCTGGTGCAGGATTCCTGTTGTGTTGTGATGCTAAAATACTTATGTTCATTAGAAAACTCTGATTAGAAATTTGGGAAATGAGCTGTTGGACAGGGGTGCGTAAAAACATGGCCAGTGAGTGTACGTCTGTCATCTGTCTTCATGAGTCATATTTGTAAAGTTTATTTTTTTTTTCCCATCAAGTGTTCCTAACTCTGCTGTGTCATTTCACAAATATTTTACAACTGACTACCTAGTCATGAACTTGTACATTTGTTTGATCCTGTTTTAACCGAATAAGTAAAGTTCAACATTTTTTGTTTCTCAGGTTAAAGTCTCTAGATGATGGCTGGGCAAATGGACCTCAATCCTCGTGAAGATATAAATTACCTCTTATCTTTAATTACTGGAATTTGTGTTTTGAGTTTTTAGAATTATTTTTTTGTTGAAAAAACTATATAAAGCAGAATATAAATCTTAATGCTGTCCCGTCTGGTTCCCATGGTGTTGCCTTGTGGAGCTGAGGAAGATCAGCAGAAAAGGACAAAAATGTTTGCCTGCTCTTCCAAGAAAGAAATGAAAGAAAACAAAATAAAGATTCTGACAAAAATGAATGCAAGATTTAAGATAATTTTGGTTTTCATGTTCACTCTAACCCTGATTAATATACCCCATGCTTTACTCTTTAAAGCTGATAAAAGATTGCTTTCTTGAATAATTGTGTATTCTGGTGGTGGGTCCACAAAGCATTTTCTTCAATTTCTTCATTGATTTTGAAACGAAATTCTTCTGAAGATCCTTTTCATGCATTCATATCTGAATAACTTTCAGAAAGAACACCTAGAAATAAAAAAAATCCTCAGGATCACTACATTAAACAGAACCAAGCCGCTCACCTCAAAAGACAGAATGTGCAGATTTAGAACCAGCAAGAATGTCTTTTTGGTCTCTTGGGTCGTGTCTGGTTCTGCACTGAAATCATGAGGAAACAGGTTTGTTTTTGTCTCCCATTGCTGTCGTTAGGTACCTAACTGACATAAGAGGGAAAACAGAAATCCCATAAGAAAAGCAGGAAGACGACTAATGAGGCCCACGGACCCCCCCCCCGGGGGTGGGGGGTAGGTGGGACGTGGAGCTGCTCAGGTGCATCGCTGCTCAACAACAGACTTTTGAGAGCAGCAGCAGTTGTCTGGCTCTGTGGTGTGTGTTTTTTTTTCTTTTATTTTATTGGACTTCATGGGAAGCGGATAAACAGGTCTGGCTGGACACTTGGAACTGTGACGGGTCGCTTATCAAATACAACTGCAGGTCAGTGAACAGGGCCTGAACTGAGAAGGGCTGCTGCTGCTACACTGGCTTTACTGGGTTTCCAAAGCTCACAAGTGCACAGACCTGCATCGACTGTCACTTCACGGGAGTTTCATTCTTTTCTTTTCCAGCCTTTCTATTTTACTCTGCCGTCTCTCTTCTGATATCTACATTGAGAATGAAAGCTTGTCATTCTGATGCCAACATTGATAAAGAGTGGCGGGGGAGGGTGGGGGGAGAGTTCTTTGGTGGTTTTAAGATGGTTTTGTTATTGATGTGCTGATTTCAGGGTTTAGGGTAAGATGGGGTGCTTGGGAGGAAAGACCGATGAAGAACGCCTTGATGAGAAAGCAAAAAGGGAGACCAACAAGAAGATTGAGAAGCAGCTACAGAAGGAGAGGCAGGCCTATAAGGCTACCCACCGCCTGCTTCTGCTAGGTGATGCAGCTATCTTTCTGACTGACTGTCCATTTAACTCTGCTCGCTTCATCATCTGTATGTCTTTTTGTAGGTGCAGGAGAGTCTGGTAAAAGCACCATCGTGAAGCAGATGAGGATCCTTCATGTGGATGGATTCAATGCTGAGTAAGTTACAAATGTCTTCTGAGGCATGGTTCCTCTGCCCCTCATTTGGAATGTTCTGTTTTCTATAACTTCCAAAAGCCCCATACTGGATTGGGGTCCAGAATTTGTGAGCTGTTTTTTTTTTCTTTTTTTTTTTTATTTAAAAAAACGCTACCTTTCACTGATTCCCTCAATCTGGTTTGATGAGACAAAAAACAACACAAATGGCAGATTTGGTGAAATACGTGAATACTGATCCTTGAGGCCTGGAGTTGGTTACTTGTGATCTAGAGTCTAGAATGTCTGTGTTGCATCATAAATGTTATGGGATAAGTGCATGTTACACTTCACATCTTGTAGGGCCTAAAACTTCTGTGTTGAATCTTATCTGATCTAGAAACTTTGTATCAAATTAAAATGTGTGTTAGATTTTTTTGTCACCTTTTTTTTCTGCATACAGTGGGGATCGAAAGTTTAGGCACCCCAAGTCAAATGTTCTGATTGAAAAATCTTCTAAGGGCATCAGTTTAAAGATGAAACATCCTTATAATATGCCTAAAAAATTTGGTTTTATTTCCATCAGTTACTCTTTCAATGTAACAGAAAACAAAACGATGGTGTATACAAAAGTTTGGACACCCTGCAGAGTTAGTACCTTGTATTTACCTTGGTAAGTATCACAGCTTATAAACGCTTTCTGTAGCAGCCAAGAGTCTCTCAGTTCTTGTTGGAGGTTTCTTCATCCATTCTTCTTTCCAAAAGTCTTCCAGTTCTTTCAGATTTCTGGGATGTTTGTTCCACACTGCTGTTTTCAGGTCTATCCATAGATTTTCAATGATATTGAGGTCAGGTGATTGAAGTTCACTGTAAAACCTTCAGTTTCTGTCTCTTAATGTAAAACAGTGTGGATTTGGAGGTGTGTTTAGGATCATTATCATTTGGAGAAGTCATCCTCTCCAATGTTTTCACAGATGGCATCAAGTTAATATCCAAAATCTGTGGAAATTTTGTGTAATCTATTCTTCTTCTACTTGTGAAAGGTTTCCTGTGCTGCTGGCTGCAATACAGTTGGACAGAGATTCTTTTTCATTAAACTCTGTACCCTTTCTTCTCCATACGTACCTTACTCATTGTGGCCAAAAAGTTAAATTTTAACCTCATTGCTTTCTCCTGCTTTGTGAACATCAACTACCATATATCTATCAATAGTAGCCTGCACGTTTATTTCAAAAAAATTGTCAGCCGGCCCAGTGTTTATTATTTATTTCATTTATTTGTTAATTTATTTGACAGGGGCTTTGCACATTAAAAAGCATTGCTTCCAATGTACTAGAGTTGGATACAAAGCTATTTTTCACCCGCTGTCCCTGGACTGCTGTTGAGATTGCCTCCGTAAAATGTGTTAGTTTAAACTGTATTATCTATAGTAGAGACAGGCGTCCATTGGAGACTGGCGTTTCATCACAGAGAGAATGGTAATGGTTATTGGGTTCATTTTGCAGTGAAATTCAGTGACAAAATGCAGAGAAAAACCAGATGAACATCTCAGGATTTATTGAAATGATGAAAAGATTGTAATGTTCTCATTACAATGGCTGTGTTCACTGTCTGTGAACGTTTCTTTTCTCCTTGAAGCGTCATCAGTCTCCAGATCAAAAATCCAAATGCAGATCATTTTCCTGGAGACGTGCCCACTTTTACGTCTTTGCTCAATAATCCATGTTCAAACCAGTTCTTTAAATTCATCTCTCGGATACGTTTAGAATTCACCCCAGAATGTGGTGCAGATTCCTCACCAGAATGTTCTTTGGCAAATTCCACCTCACAAAGTTTGAATAAAATGAAATGAGCCTGCACTGGCCTACAACATAAATGGCACAGACACCCAGCCTTTGCATGACTGTGTGCACGGCACATGAGAGACCAGCGTCTAAAACAACTAACACCTATTAGACCTGCCGATTAATGGAGACGGCATCTATTAGATATCAGCTGCAATTGGAAGACATACGATATTTTCAGTTTCAATGTTCTGGACAACTGCTGGAAGAACCCCTGATGCTGATTGTTGGGGCGAGGTCACATGACTCTTTGCAAACCATGATTGTGAACAATCCATGAAACTGTCAGGTCTCAGCTTTTCCAAAGGGAGCAGATCATACTATAAACTCTGCAGGGTGCCCAAACTTTTGCACACGCCATTATTTTGTTTTCTGTTATTTTGAAAGGGTAAATGGATGGAAATGAAGCCTATTTTCTTTTTACGTTTTTTTGGATCTAAAAGTGTGTTTCATCTGTAAACTGATGTCTCTAGGAGATTTTTCAATCGTTTCTTGGGTTCTGAATGCACATTAACATAATATTTTACCTGGGATGCCCAAACTTTCAATCACCACTCTGTGACGCTGGGAAGCAGTTGTTCAGTCTAGAATCTCATTTGGATTGAAATCTTGTTTCTTCAAAAACTTCTGTGCTGTGTCGTTAAAGGGTAACACAACAGGACAGTTGGAAGCTGACTTCACCCTCAGTTCATATTTGAAAAATGCAAAAAAAAAAAAAAAAAGGGGGTGGGACTAGGGCAGGTAGGCTGAGAAACTAGAGCTGCAGAGCATAATGACGTTCAACTTCTAAAATGATGTGTCTTACACTGCTTGACCAATCACAAAATTCAACTCTATAACCTCATTTAAACCTCTAGAGGGCAGCGCACAGACTGATTTAGACTATATTTTCAAGAATTAGAAAAAGGTTCTTTTTAATTGTCAAAAATGTGGCAAGGACCAACAGTCAGCACGTTAAAAGCCCAATTTTTACAGATAAACGGGCCAAAAAGTTGATTTACTGTTGTGTTACTTTTTAATTTGGTAGTGTCCAGAATCCCTGTGTTTAGCTTAGATGTGGGGCCCTGCAGCTTCATCTTAAATATTGAGGGAGTCTATGGTCAATCATAGTTGTGGAAGGGTCAAGAAGCTCTGTCTGATTGAAGATGTTTTAGGATCTAGAACTCTAGTGTCAAACTGTACATTTTGTAGGGTTGGGATTCTAAAATCTCTGGTGAAACCAAATTACGTAGGGTTGAGAATTCCTGTGTATGCTGTCAAATCTATACGCTGTAGAGTCAAGAATCTCTGTTCTGAATTTCATAAGGTTCAGAAACTTTTTTTTTTGGTTCTGTGGCATTCAGAACTCTTTTTAAACGTAGATGTTGCCCAGAACTTTTGTGTTAGATTTTAGATCTGGTTGGATCCAGAGAAATCCATTTCAAATTATAGATGTAATTGAGTTAGTAAGTTCTGTATTCCATCAACTCTTATGGTATCAGTATACTTTGGTTACCTAAAATGTAGATTTGCTGTTGTTAAGCTAATGTAAAATTCATACATTTTAAGCAAATTGTTTTTTTGAAACTTTTTCTAAACTGTTTATTTCCCAGAGAAAAGCAGCAAAAGATTCAGGACATCAGAAAAAATATTAAGGACGCAATTGTGGTAGGTCTCTCTCTACTCAAGCATACTTTCTGTGTTCAAGTTCAAAACTGTTCTTAAATGTTGTATGAAAGACTGATTTCTACTTACAAGATCCACTGTAGGGGGCAAAGCCCCTGATCAATCTGCACATCCTCACTCCCAAGTCGTCACATATTGACACAGCCCTCTGCGTCACTCTTTGACGCTTTGCGTGCCCTCAACTACTAGTTTTTTGATGCGCCCGCTGTTCCGTTTAAATCAGGCGTCCATTCGTTTTGTCTGATGCAGTACCAAATGTGGACCGAACCGAGCTTAGCCCAGTCCGTAGCTAGATGCATCCAGCCCAGTCCGCACCTGGAACTGGTATCGATCTGCGTCCACTACCGGGTTAGGGTTGGAATATCTGGTTACGGTTAGGGTTAGGGTACCTGTGCGGTGTAGTACTGGACCAGTACTGGTTTGCGGCATGGATAAGCCAGTGCATCAAAAATTGACGCTTTAGGTGTCCCCAACTTGTCATTTTTTGACGCGGAGGGCTCCTTACCCATGTGTCAATACGTGACGACTTGGTAGTGGGAATGGGTTGTTGCTGGAAGACGGACCACAACTATTGAATGGTTTACGTGGTCAATCATGGCCTGGCCAAAATCCAGACCTCAGTCTGATGCCCTCTCATGTTTTTGTTGCTCAGGAAAAACAGTGCTGTCAGCTTGTCCTCTGAAGATGTATTCGTTTCTCAAGAAGTTGACAACATTAGAAGTAGAGAAAACTGTTTTATCCTAATGTTGCTGCCTTTGACACAAGTGTTGTCCCATACAGTTTATTTTTCTTACCAACTCCCACAATGTGTTTCAGACCATTGTATCAGCAATGAGCATGCTGACTCCACCCATTCCTCTTGGTAACCCTGCCAATCAGTTCAGATTGGACTACATAAAGAGCATCGCTCCACTGTCAGACTTTGAATACAAAGAGGTAACCCAGTGATTCGTAAACACACCCACATCTGTGCTGACGCATTTGTATGTTTGTCACAATTTCAAGATTTGTTGAGATTATTATTTAATGCAAAATGTGTGTATCATTGCTGACGGTGATTTTGACTCTATGGCTCAGTAATTTGAACATAATCCTACAAGAATAAACCTCCAGGATTGGATCCTGATCTGAAATTTAGTTTTTTATATGAAATTTACGAATGAAGATTGGGATTTGAATTTGGAAATACAATCCTGTCTTTAATCAGTGTTATTGGCCTCTGTTGGGTATTTCAAAATTTTGGATTAAATACTGAATCAGTTTGACCCCGAAAATGAAGAATTATTCTGATCCCACCTCAGAGCAGGGTTTGAGGCTAATCCTGTGTTTGCTTCTCCTTGTAATGTCTGGATCCTCCTCCGCTGCAAAAAGAAGAGAAAATATGTGAATTTAACAAACCCTTACTAAAACCTAATTCTCAATTATAAAATGTTTAAATAAGCACATTTTAAAACTGAAAAAAATCACAATATTTTGATTGTTTTTTCCTTTTTCTGTTATTTCTAACAGAGCGATAAAGAGAGAGAACTGTTCAAAATGTTTTCCACGAAAAGTCACACATTTATTTACCAAATAAGTTGTAGAATGAAAATAAAATATAGTCAAGACATCAACAAGGTCATAAATAATTATATTTCTTTGAAATATTTTTTGTTCCTTTAAACGTTGCTTTCATCAAAGAATCTTTCATGTGCAGCAATGCTGCAATGAAGACCTTTGGCTTTCTAGCTGTTAGTTATAGTAATCTGGAAAAGTTTGACCCTGCTTTTCTAGAAGCTTGTCCCACAAGTTGGAATGGCTGGCGGGGCACTTCTTGCGTACCATAGTCAAGCTACTCCCCCAACAGCTCAATGGGGTTTAGATCCTGTAACTGCGCTGGCCACTCCATTACACATAGAATATCAGCTGCTGCTTCTTCTCCAAATAGTTCTTGAAGTTTGTAGGTGTGCTTTGGATCATTGTTCTGTTTTAGGATGAAATTGGTCCAATCAAGCACACAGGGTAAGTCATGGATTTGCACAATGGAGTGAAAGCCTTCCTTATTTAAAGTCCCTTTTAACCTGAAAAAATCTCCCACTTTACCAGCAGCAAAGCAACCCCAGACCATCAAGTTACCCCCACCTCGCTTGTCAGGCAGTGTTGAGTAAGTTACTTCTAAAAAAGTAATAGATTACTGTACTTAGTTACCCAGCTGGGACTTGAACTGGGAACCATCTTCCTGTGAGGCAAGTGCGCTAACCACTGCCCCACTGTGCAGCCCATTCATTTCCTATTTGAAAAAGTAATTCACTACTCATTGCTTTACTTTTTTAACACTCATGTATAAATTATCAAGGGAAGAACAGCTTCACACAAGCTTTCATTTAACATTAACATTTATCTATAAAAAAGATTTTTAATTTCAATATGACTCCTGTGGTTAAATAAAAGTCAATAAATAATATAAAATAAATAAACTATATATTTAAAGCAATAACCTTGTGCAAGGTATGAACATAGTTCAAGACATAACCTGCTTCATTTGAATTCAGACAACAGTGTGGAAAATGACACAAAAAGAAGTTATTAACATATGTGGTCTATGCCAATGCTCAAAGTCAGATGTGGAAAATACTGTTACATCTATATTCATCTCTATCAAATCTGTAACTAAGACAGTCTTTGGAAAATACAACAAACTAATAAATGCTCCATGTTCATTTTGGCTGACTTTATGTATTCCTTTACAATGACTTGCACCAGTCTCTCTCTCTACGTCTGTCCTTTGTGCACAGTTCTGTGCTGCTGCGAGACTACAGAACTATGCAAATGTGAAATTTGAAATACTCGTATAAAACTCTTTGATTCGTGTAGTCAAAGTTTTGAAATAACGGGCCTAAGACCCTCTGGTGTGGAGGTCAGGAATGGATGTTGGTTTATGAGTCCTTGTGAAAATGATGCAAAGAAGCTAAGAAGGTTAACCTCCTTCTCCACATTTTCTTTCCTTTGAGTTTATCATCTGTGCAGCTGCAGCTCAACAGAAACCCTTAAGTTTTTGCTTGAAGGTCCCAAAACAGTGCTGCTACAAAGTGAACAAACACCCACACACAAACATGTATCCAAGTTGTTTTGAAGTTGTTGCAAATTTATTAAAAATGAAATTTTTTGAAAAACCTGTAAAATGAAATGTACAGAAGTATTCACAGCCTTTGCTCAGTACTTAGTTGCTGAAAGTTGCAGCAATTACAGCCTCAAGTGGTTTTGAATATGACACCACGAGCTTGGAACACCTTTCTGTGGACAGTTTGGTCTGTTCCTCTTTGCTCCATCAGGTTGATGGAAGCGTGGGTGCACAGCCATTTTCACATCTCTCCATAGATGTTCAATTAGATTTATGTCTGGCTCTGGCCGGGTCAATCAAGGCCATTGACAGAGTTGTTCTGAGGCCAATCTCTTTCCATATCTTGGCAGTGTGCTTGTGGCCAGGAAAAGATTTTGGACATTTCATTGTATTTTGCACACTTGAATGACATGAAATGCGTTGCTACACAGGATTTGAATCCTGATATTGATGAAGGCCAAACCATGTCAGGAGAGAGAGAGAGAAGTTAATTCCAAATTATCGTTACGTTCACAAAGGTTTGCAAGTTTAGTTAAAATGTTCATTGATTTTTCACATTTATAATCTAGGCTGGGTGTTTAGTTTTTTTCAGTAGCTCCCTCTGGAGTTCACTATTGGGATTGCTTCAATGTCAGGTGTATAATATTCTAAATTAAAAAAACAGTTTTTAAGAGAAAAGGCTTATTATTTGAAACCTATTGGTCTCTGTAAATGAATGTGTAATAATAATAATAATAATAATAATGATAATAATAATAATAATGATAATGATGATGAAAATAATATTGATAATAATAATAATAATAATAATAATAATAATGATAATAATAATGATAATAATGATAATGATGATAATAATAATAATAAAAATAATGATAATAATAATAATGATATTGATGATACTGATAATAATAATAATAATGATAATAATGATAATAATAATGATAATGATAATAATGATGATAATAATGATAATAATAATAATAATGATAATGATAATAATGATAATAATAGTGATAATGATAATGATAATAATGATGATAATAATGATAATGATGATAATAATGATAATAATAATAATGATAATAATAATAATAAAAATAATGATAATAATAATAATGATATTGATGATACTGATAATAATAATAATAACGATAATAATAATAATAATAATAATAATAATAACGATAATAATAATAATAATAATAACGATAATAATAATAATAATAATTATTATTATTATTATAATGATAATTATAATGATAATAATAATAATGATAATAATAATAATAGTAATGATAATAATAATAATAATAATAACAATAACGATAATAATAATAATAATAATAATGATAATAATAATAATGATAACAATTATAATGATAATTATAATAATAATAATAATAATAATAATAATAATAATAATAATGGGCTACTATGTTGGTTGAGCCATTTTTTCATCTGATAAAAAAACAAAACAACCACAGGTTGACCATAGGTTATTTTTGCTTTTATGTTACTGGTCTGGCCCACTTGTAATCAAACGGGTTGAATGTGGCCCCTGAACCATAATGAGTTTGACGCCCCTGTGTTAGGCAGTAGCTCCGCCCACATGTGTCTGGAACATCAAGTTTATTTACACATTTTTGGACAGGCGTCCAGCAAAGAATTTGACATTTGAATCGAGTTCGGTGTGAACTCAGCAGTAGAGCCAGGAAAACATGTTCAGAGGTGCAAGAAGTTGGACACAAATAATTCCTAAAACAAGGGTGTTCACATCCACACGAATATGCACACACCTACTGTAGGCACCCTCACTGAGGTGCTCAGACATGCACACACAAGCACATTAATTGCACACATCAGTTGCACACCAAAGCGGCTGAACAAATACACAAATGTGCAAGCACGTGAACACATTAAGCTGTGCTTAAAAACATTGGTAGATACACACACATTTATGTGAAAATACACACATGCTTGTAAAAGCAAAAGCTTCTTTCCCTTTTGGCTTCTCTCATTAGGAGTCGCCACAGCAACACAGCTTCCTCCATCTACCCCTGTCTTCTGCATCCTCTAACACCAGCTTCCTTCATATCTTCACTGCATCCATAAACCTCCTCGTTGGTCTTCCTCTGAACCTCTTTCCTGCAGCTCTGGACTCAGCATCCTTCTACCAATTTATTCAGTCTCTCCTGCGGACATGACCGAACCATGTCAGTCTACCCACGCCTCCATGGCTCATAAAAGCACTAACAAATTTGCCTAAATGCACATGCTGGTACACACACAGTATATAGCCACACACACACAAAGGCACACAAACCTTTGTACAAATAATCACAAGGGTGCAAAAACAGACACAGGTGGATACACATGTTTAGACACACTCAGGCTGTTTTTCCTTCCTTCTTTGTGTTTCCTTTGTTTTAAAACACATGAAACACATTCAAAGGTCAACATCCAAACCCTTTTTTGTCACATAAGTGAACAAAAAAAGGCAAACAAACATACCCACCTGGGTCTGCATCCACACCTAGGTGGAAAAGCATATACATGTTCACAGACACACAACGATACACAAACATTCTCAGGTGTGCAAATAAAAACAGACAGAATGGTGGAAACACACATCCAGGTGCAAGCATAAGGTGACAAACACACACAAATACACACCAGTAATAAAAAACAGACAACATGGAGATGCACAAACACACCCAGATATGTTGTGGTGTCTCCTGGCAGTCAGGAGTACCTGATGCTCCTCATGTCTCAAGAGTCATTGTCAGGTTTGTTTGTTGTAATGATGGTAATGACATGATGTAACAAGTTCACATGAGACACAAACAGTCATCGGGCAAAACAAAGACACTTCTGCCATCGTAGAAACCGTTTGGTTAAGATCATTTGGGTTGTAGTGATTTCACAGCAATACTGTCTGCTGTGAAGTAGAATGCCACTTCCAGTCTGAGATTTTCAGAGTAATCATTATTGTCATCAAAAACCTTTAAAGCTGCAGCACTGAGACTTCTGAGAGGTCAGGCTTTCATCAAAAGGTTGATCTCACGATGAAAGCCTGCAGAAGTATGTCTCATCTTACTGCAGAGTCCTTAAAACAATCATGTCACACAGGTTTGTAACTTCGTTTGGGTCCAGGATGGTGAACACAGCTGTCTGCCATGCTCATTCCTAACAAACTTTTCAGTTTGAAGCTTTCCTCTGATATTTAAAGGACAAATTGTATTAAAATCGTTAAAAACAGAAGACAGAAAATAATAAATCAGTGGTATGAACCTTCAGCTGCTTCTGCGAGTCACAACATTTTTACAGGCTACCTCCAATTTGGACCTGTTTCTGGGAATAGTGTTTCTGACCACTTATATGTTTGTGTGCCAGGACTTTTTTGAACATGCTCAGAAGCTGTGGGAGGATGATGGCGTGAAGGCCTGCTTCGAGCGTTCCAATGAATACCAGCTGATTGACTGCGCCCAGTAGTAGGATAACACACGTGCACGTGCATGCACACCATTTCAAATTTCACATCATTGGTTTTGTTACAATTCAAAGGTTTTTTTGTTTGTTTTTTTGTTCTGTCCAGCAAATTAACACACAGATTACAGCTTAGCCTCTTGTGATGAATATATTAGGCTTTTACATTTGGGCTCTTGTGACTCTTCAAGTGTGTATAAACCCCTGTTCTCTATTGAGTTTTGGCTGCTCGGAAAAGACGAGAGGAGGGCAGATGATAATACAAGGTCACGGAATAAGATGCTAGTCATACATAATGTACACACAAACCATCACACAGCATCCATCCTGTTTACTAAAGATAAGATAAAGAAACTTGGTAACGCTTTATAATAAGTGTCCTTAATAAACTCATTAATAAGTATTAGTAAGATGTTATTAAACTGCTTATAAATACATTCATTAGCATTTGTAGGTGTCTTACAAATGACTTAAACTGCTGTTCTACACTTTCTAAATACTTTGTAAGTTACTGATAAATGTACTCATTGTGTCTTTATAAACAGTTTATTGAGCGTTTTGCAGCTCCCCTCAATCTAAAGCGTGATCAAGGTGGGGTTCATCTTCACAAACCATTTGTAGGAGACACCAGAATCTATTTACAAATAGGATTTATTTTCAGTCGTGTTTTTTTTATATTCAAGTAGATGCTGAATTAGGTAAAGACAGTTAATTTGACAATAAAAAATAATACAGATATAATTTTAGGTTTGTTACTAAATCTATGAAAATAAAACCTGTTCCCATCTCCAGCATGAAGAGACTTTCATTTATGCACACAGTTATTTTCAGTATTTTCTCTCTAATGACTGACAAAACTACTTTGTACTAATATGAATTAAAAAGAATTATAAATACAACTCTCAAAAATTAAAGTTTTACAACCCTCCACCTGGCTAAGAACAAAAGAAGCACTAGCTCTACCGTACCTAAAACTATAATGTTGGGCAACCCAACTAGGAGCAATCATAACATGGATTATTGGAGATGAGGAAGCCAAATAGAACAAGGAGAAGTTAAAGGATCACAGTGATCAATGCTATCCTTCATAGATACAAAATCAATTATTCATTTATTTTTTTCTCTAGACCGCTTTATCCCTTTTGGGGTCACGGGGCTGCCGGAGCCTAACCCGGCTACTCATGGGCGAAGGCAGGGGACACCCCTGGACTGGTCGCCAGTCTGTCGCAGGGGCCACATTCACACACACTCACATCCACACCTAGGAACAATTTAGAATGACCAATTAACCTATCAAGCATGTTTTTGGACAGTGGGAGGAAGCCGGAGTCCCCGGAGAAAACCCACGCATGCACGGGAAGAACATGCAAACTCCACACAGAAAGGTCCCCCATTGTTGACACTATTTCAAGTCCCCCAGCCCTCAAAAATCAATTAACAAAGTGAAAATAGATAACCAATGGATCAAACACACTCTAAACGTTTGCTTAGAAGTTAAACAAAATGCTCAAAGATCCAGGCGCCATCTCTCCAGCAGAAATGTTCATAAGAGACATCAAAGATTTCACACCATCCTTATGGGAAGTAGATTTTAGGAGGTGGGCCGACAAGAGTCTTATTATTATAAATCACCTATTAGAGGGTGAACATGTGAAATATTTCTCCCAGTTGCAAGAACAGATTTCTACAGATATTTACAAATTAGAAGTTATGTCAGAAACCACCAGAAAAAGGAAAGAATTACCAAAGCTCCAAACTGCATAGAGCAGTTCTTAATATTAGTACTAGAGAAACAATTTTCCAATTCTACAAAAGACTGTCACAGAATATGATCTATAATACTTACACAATAAAAAAAAAAAAAAAAAAACGAGAGCTGGGATCGAATAATATAATTGAAAATAATCAATGAAACAGAAGATGTGAAAACATTAATAAAAGTGTTAACAGGCAGCAATGGAGAGAATTTGACTGGAGATATAAAATGAGATATTTCAAAATCTTCAAAACAACCGTCAATGTGAATGTGCTGGTGACAATGTGGAATGTCTGAAGGTCAAACACATATTTTGGGACTGTCCTGTAATAATAGGTTATTGGAGTAACGTTAATGAGGAAATTAAAAAAAATATTTCAGAAGGAAATACCATCTGACACGTTGTTATGTTTACTTGCTATGTTACATAAGACAGGTTATTCATATGCTTTTAGTTATTGCTGGAAAAATAGTCACTTTTATACTGGAAAAGTATTAAATCACCAACAATAAATGAATGGAAAAGTAGACTTATACAAGTCTATGTTTTGGAAAAATGACTGCCTCTCTACATATGAAAATGGAGATTTTTGATCACCACAATATTACTAAAAAGAAGATACTGTATATCTTCCAATAGTGGCCGGTCTCCCATAGACGACGGGTCTCACAGGCGTTTGTTACTCTAGATTCAGGTCTCTTACAGTGGCTGGACTCCTTTAAGAGGACCCACTACCCCATGCACACAGTCATGCAAACACTCATCAAAGCCTTTTAAAAATATTAATCTTAAGCACTCTACTGCTTTGTGGTAGTGGAACAAGTAATCAACAAGCATGGACATATTTTTTTCTTTTGTTTATTTGGTTCACCTTTGATGCTCTTCGTTGTGTTCTAGTGAATCATTCTTGGACGTTGAGTCAATTTCTTTTAATGAGGTTAAAAGAAAACAAAATATTTCATTACCGGTTTTCCTCAGTGTCTCATGTCCATTTATATTTATATATATATATATATTAAAAAAAAAACTCCCCTCTCACCCTCTGCGGGTGATACCTCACCCCAACCTCATGTCCTCTACCAGATGTCTGGGAGCTTGTGGGTCCTACATTATCTTAGATGTTCCTAGTACTGCATTTTTCTTAATAAAAATGTTCTTTAATATAAAGTGTAACAAAGATGGAAGCAAGTGAACGTAAACTTGGTCAAACACTTCATCACATTGTTGCATGTTGCTGGAAAAATAAACAGTGTAAGGCAAGGATGTAATCATCTGTCTCTCTCCATGTTTCAGCTTCCTGGACAGGTTAGAGTGCATCAGGAGGCCTGATTACACACCCACTGACCAGGTAAGACCCCTAGCTACCAGGCTGCTGCACTTGATTGAAGCATTTCCCACATTTGCTCTTCTCCTGCAGGATTTGTTACGCTGCAGAGTTTTGACCTCAGGAATCTTTGAGACCAGGTTCCAAGTGGACAAAGTCAACTTCCAGTGAGTTTGAGTAAATTTTGAAGAACCCAAATGCTCAATTGTACAGGCCCAGTCTGTTTTCTCATCCCAAAATTCCAATGGAAACACAGAAGATGATAGTTTTTGATGAGTAACAATTGTTTTTGTGTGTCAGCATGTTTGATGTTGGGGGTCAGAGGGATGAACGAAGAAAGTGGATCCAGTGTTTTAATGGTAGGAAATCCACAGGGTTTTTTTTCCAATTTGTAAACTGTCACTATGGTCAGAGCTATCTCTGCATTCATCCTCAGATGTAACTGCAATCATATTTGTGGCAGCCAGTAGCAGCTACAACATGGTAATCAGAGAAGACAACTCCACCAATCGCCTCAGAGAGTCACTTGACCTTTTCAGATCTATTTGGACCAACAGGTGAGGTTGCAGAAGATCTCTCTGCTTTGCAATTGGCTGTGGAGCTCTTCTGTGCTCTGTGATTGGCTGCAGAACGCCTCTTTGTTCTGTGACGGACTGCAGATTTCTGAAGACCATCTCGGTGATCCTGTTCCTAAATAAACAGGACATGTTGGCAGAGAAGATTCTGGCTGGAAAATCAAAATTGGAGGATTATTTTCCGGAATATAAAAACTATCAGGTCCCGGCAGATGGTAAAAGGCACCTGATTCCTCCCCCAAACACTTGTACTGAGAGTTACGTGTTAGCTCTGCACCCTAACCGGTAAATCTGTATGCAGGTGTTCCAGAAGCTACAGAAGATCCACAGGTCACTCGAGCAAAGTTCTTCATCAGGGATGAGTTTCTGGTGAGGAAAATGAAGATAGGGATGACTACATTGATCATATGGATGCTAATGACAGTCATAATGATAACAATAATGAAGAGAGCCAAGATAGTGGACGGCAATAATATTGTTAATGTTTGTGAGAAATTAACAGAAGAGAGTTATTGTTATGATAGTCATAGTGATGATAGTAAGGGCTGAGCTGAAAACATTCCTATTAATAGTGCTGTTGATGATGTGAAAGACAGTTATAATGTTAACTAGAATCACAATTCCTTTAAGGAAATTGCATGTGATTGCTGAAAGCAATGCTTTAATTAATCATTAATAAGCTGCAGCTAGTGGAGAGTTTTTTTAATATACAAACTGGTGGATAATAGTGAGGTGGGCGGTCTTTTTTCTAAGAAATTAGAAGATTTCTGTGAGAGAGTTATATGTAAAAAAAAATCTCTAAGACTCATCATTGCTGAGATCAAGTAAAAACATGTACAAATTAGAAAATACTCCAAAGGTACCACAAGGTGCTGCTAAAACGACATGTTTTTCATACAGTTATATGAGACAACTACAGTGTGTGCCAAATTATTATGCAAATTGTATTTAAGTGTCAAAAAGATCACATTTTTTGACTTTCAATGAAACTCATTGATGATATTATGTTTGAGGGGTCTTTCAATCACTGAAATCAGTCTCAAACATCTATGATAATAAGCTGACCAGGTGAGCTCAAGTGAAGGAAACACTACTAAAGGAGGACATTTCACATTATTAAGCAGACAAAGCATGAAACAGTTGAACACTTTGGACAAGATATGAAAACCTTGAACATTTCATGAAAACTTAAGTGTGATCCTCATACTATGAAGAGATGTGTGGCTGGTTCACAGCACAAATGGTTTGGTGCAGGTAAAGGCAGAATGGGGAAGGTTTCTGCCAGACAAATGCATCAGATAAAGAGAGCAGCTGCTAAAATACCATTACACAGCAGCAAGCACTTATTTGAAGCTGCTGGTGTCTCTGGAGTCGGTGGAGTCTCTGGTGTAGGATCCTCCAGAGGCTGCAGTTCTAGATAAAGCTTCTATTGGGACCTCATTAAACAAGCAGAACCGGCTGCAGTGGACCCAGACGTACATGAAGACTCATTTTCAAACAGTCTTCACTGATGAGTGCCCTATGATGGAGTAATGGGTGGTTGGTGGATGTCATCATGTCTCAACAAGGCTGTGTTGTCAGCAGGAAGGTGGTGGAATCATGGTTTGGGCCAGAATCATGGGGAGACATTTAATCAGCCCTTTAGGGTCCCTGAAGGTATGAAAATGACTTCTGAAAAGTATGCGGAGTGTCTGACTGACCACTTTTTTCTGTGGTACAAAAAGAAGAACCGTGCTTTCTGTAACCAAATCCTCTTCATGCATGACAATGCACCATCTCATGCTGCAGGAAAACCTCTGCATCATTGGCTGCTGTGGGCATAAAAGGAGATAAACTGATGGTGAGACCCCCATCCTCCTCTGACCTCAACCCTACTGAGAACCTCTGGAGCATCCTCAAGCCAAATATCTCTGAGGGTGGGGGGAAGTTCCTCTCCAAAAAGCTCTGGATTCTGACATCCTACAAAGAAATTCAAGCAGAAACTCTCCAAAAACTCACAAGTTCAAAAAATGCAAGAACTGTGAAGCTGCTAGAAAATAAGGGTCCCATGTTCAAATGGAACTTGACCTATGAAGATGTTTTCGATTGGAATAGCTTTTGATTTGAGCAAATTGACCTAAATTCAACAAATGACCATTTTCAGTTCTTTAGAATCGATTAAATGTTGTGGAACTCTGTTGTGTGAAATCATGTGGAACAGTGCATTTGAAGGTTTATATGTTTGAAAGAATTCTGTTATGTTTAGGAGGTTTGTTCAACAATATTTAATATAAACTTTAATGGTTGGTGACAAGAGACAGTCATTTGCATTGAAAAATGACTCTTCGAAAAATCATAGAAAAATATGATTTGCTTAATAATTTGGAACGAGCTGTAAAACATCACACACATCACATTTTGTCCCTGTAGATATGGTAGTTTTAGAGATCGGCTGAAGGCAATGGCACCTTTTGCAGTGTCATCTAGGGCAGTTGATATTAAATTTGTTAAGTCTGTCACTTATGAAGGAAGGATTGTTTAAATTTGGTAAAGTTGGGCTGATCTGAGCTCTTGTAGTACTGCAAAGATGATGACCATACCTCCTTTAATCTGCATTACATTTTTTATGATAATAGTCAAGAGTTACCTAAATGTATAATACTTTTTTACTTAAGTTTTTATTGTATCCAAGAAATCGTAGGGAAAAGATATTTTAACTTGAAAAAGTATGTGAGATTAAGGCCCAAATGTGTTTGGTTCTGTAGTTGACTACTTGGTGGTGCTATTGAGGAATCTTTGATCTAGATTGGGAAAATCATTCTAAAGTTATTGGTCACTAACTTACACAACATTACCTTTAAAAGTTTTTGAGATGTTTTGTCCTATTCATTTCGTATAGAAAAAAAAGTTTTTTTAGATATTCATAACAAATAAACAATATGACTAAAAGATAGCAAAAGTAATAGCACACAATTACCAGTCTGCTTTACAAACTACATGTGGTTCCATCTAGATAGCTTTTTTCGAAAAGGGACGAATAAAATATAATAATACTACTACTACAATAATACTAAGAAAGAAGTAGGATAACAAACTGATTGCTTTCAATAATCAGACAATAATAAGTGATGATAAGTGATGATGGTCTCAGGCTGGGGCTAAACCCCCACTAAAAATCTTGTATTTCAGAGAATCAGCACGGCCAGTGGTGACGGCAAACATTACTGTTACCCGCACTTCACCTGCGCTGTGGACACGGAGAACATTCGTCGTGTCTTCAATGACTGCCGTGACATCATCCAGAGAATGCACCTACGGCAGTATGAGCTGCTCTGATTGGCTGCTACTTGTAGAGGCTATAGTAAAACTTGTGGTACGTAATCAGAGTTAATAGGTGATGAGTGCAGGTAGATTTTCATATTGTTGATGTGATCAGTGACATTTATAAATTTGGGACACAGATTTAAAGGAGAGAGTTTCATACTTTCTTTCATGCAGGGCAAAGTTGTGGGTAGTGTGGTCCTAGTGTTGTCATGGTGACACCCTGTTATGTGGGACATTTTTAAAGTAACTGCAGCCTGACCTTTGTAGTTTGCCTCAGCTAGGTTATGGTTTAGTTTCTGCAGTTGTCATCTAAATGAGATAGAAAATGTGTTTTAATTACATGTGTGGTTCTGCAACACAGTACTATTAAAGTCATTTTCTCAGAGACTTTGGGCTTTCTTGAGATTTTCACACTTGAACTTTCATCCAGGAATTGGTGCTTATTGAACCAAAACCTCATAGAGAAGTATACCTGGTATGTGTGTCTATAACTTGTACTTCAATCTAACATTTAGTAGAACAAAAAGTTATTTGTCCAAATACTTAGAAACACTAAGAAGCAACTGGTCCCTAAGTTACAGTGTGAAGATACTTGTTCTATGGCTACCATGAAAAAAGCCTGGTTTTACCAGTCACTGTTGGAAAAAAAAAAAAAACATAAATGGAGTTTTAAAAGATCAGTGGCCTTGTGGCGGAGTGTCCGCCCTGAGACTGGAAGGTCTTGAGTTCAAATCCCGGCCTGCACATGTCTGGATATGCCTAGGGTATGTCTGGGTATGACGTGATTTTGATCGACTATTGTAATTCACATCTAAAAATGATGTTCTTGTCACATAGACCAGATGTTCTATATCACTGTGCAGGCTTCGTAAAGATGCGAATATGCTCATGCATGCACACAGTTTGAAAAGAATCCTGTCACCTAAAAGAATGTTGTAGAACAGTAATTGATCTCGTAAATTCACGTACCCGAGAAGAAATTATGATTTCTTGGTTGTCTTTCATAGAATATAAGTGATAACACAAAAACATTTTTTCCACTCGGTTAGTGGTTGGGTGAAGCCATTTATAGCTAAAAGAAATTTTTGTTTACCCTTTTTAAAGCATGACATCAGTAACTTCCCAAATGACCTTAAGTTTACATACCCTTATGACTTTTTTCTGAAAACATGTATACAAGCTGATCCAAAAAGGTTAAAGGTAATCATCCTCAACTGTGACTCATTTGTCTGTAATCAATGTGTGTGGAGTTTCTGAGCTCCCAACAGACCCTTGCATCTTTCATGCAGTGCCGCACTGACATTTCTGGATCCTGAGTCATGAGAAAAGCTAGAGAGCTGTCAAAGGGATATAAAAAGATATCTAAGGAACCGAGAATCCCAGTCTGCAGTGTTTAAAGTTTGATCAAGTGAGGGGTTCTGTTGAAACCATAGATGTACATATAACTAGAGGAATCACCCATTAACTTCTACAGTCCCCTACTTGAAGCTTAGTGTCAGCTCACGGGTGCAGCCATACTGGCTGGGAAATTAACTCAGTGAAACTTGGATGTTCCAAATATGGAGAAGAGAGGCAGGACTGGGTTGAGTCGTTTTTCTTTTTCCCCTTTTTCTTTTTGTCCACGGCCACAGTTTATGCCGGTCTGCGGTCCCTCCGTGCTAAGGCGACTAACAGCTTTAGCTAAACTCTCCAGCTCAGCAACGCAGCAGCAGACTATTATTGGCATCATGAATCTATCTGCAAGTTCTTTTGATAAGTAAGTACTTTTTTTTTTTTTTTTTTACTTATACGGTATATCTTCCAATAATAGCCGGTCTCTAATAAACGCTGGTCTCCAGTGAAAGCCGGGTCTTACAGGTGTTAGTTGTAATAGACACCGGTCCTTAATAGTGTCCAGGCTCCTTTAGGGCCTGGTCACACCGCCGAACTTTGCTGGAACTCACCTGGAGCGGCGTAGAATTTTGACAACGCTTGTCACCGCGCACAAACTGGGGGGAAAAAAATCAAACACACGGGCGTTGGTGTAGCGATGCACCGCTGAAGCCGGCATAGCGTTAGCAGTGGTTTAGCGGCAGCAAGCTATAGCGAGCGTTGATGTAGCGTTGGTTGCTTCAGCGTAGGTAGAAGGCGTTCTGCGCATGCGGGCGTCTCTCAAGATCCATGGTGATGCAGTTTTTGGCCTAATTCGATGTCCATTTCTCCCCGTATTTTTGGCCAATTACCGGTCCTGCTCCAGCTCCGCTATGACAACACCACATCAAAGTTCATCGCTGCTATGGATCACTGCTTTAACGGCCGACACCGTTCCAGCAACGCCGTGTCCGCTCGTAAGACGCTTATGACCGCTCCACCGACGTTTGTACAACGTGTAGTTGCCACCAGTGCAACGCTGGCGAAGCAGCGGTGGTCCAGCATTCAAAATTTCTGCGTTGATCTAGCGGACCCAAGCGTCCACGGACTTACATCTAGCGGATGTCCAACAGCTGAGCAGACAGATATGAGCTGAGAGCCTCTTGTATTAGACAGATTTTACTCTTACAATCGGGGGTTATAAATCACTGGGAACACAAAATGTCTGTTGGTATAAGCCCCTTTTGTAATTTAAACGAGACTTTATTAATATTAATTTTGTTTGTGTTCTTTTTGTTCGACCGGACGGAAAAAGAAAGGGGGAGAAAGAGAGGAGGTGGGGTGGGGGGAGGGAGGGTGGATTATAGCAGTTAGAGGATGATGGATGACTACAGGGAAGGGAGGGTAGAGTTGTAAAACTACAGGCAACAAAATGCTGGAGCCTATACCCACTACGATAGTGAATGTTGGTCTAAAATGGGCGGGGCCTGTCCACACACTCAGCTGTTACAAACATACCTGCCGGCTCCAAGAGTGTTCACAAACTTGTCCACATCCAGTTCACACACACAACAACACATGTAAAGCATTACATTCTGTCACGCACACTATTTGAAGGTGCAAAGGTGAGCCGACGCCTGTGCTCAGGTGCATGTTATGTTAAGCTGAAGTGGATGATATGTAAAAATAGGAGGGAGAATTCCCAGACATCCCTGCACCAAGACCCCCGCAGAGGCAGCAGCAGCGACCAGGGCCGGCCCCCGCACCCATACTGTGGGGCCAATAGAGGAGATCCACCCACCAGGCTGCCTGGCCAAGCACACAGAACCAGGGCCCGCAGGACCGCCACATGGGCCCCCAACACCCGAGAGCAATGAGGTACAGAAGCACAGAGTGCATGGCCCAGCCCAGCCAGAAGAGCAGCCCTCCTACCACGCCAGGGGGTCCAGCGTGGGACCCTACCCCCAAGAGCCCCACCACCACAGAAAAGCTGCCCACCACCACCCAGGAGTTCTGAGCATCCCCCCACCCCAGCCCCGGGTACGAGCCAGGACCCCCAAGGGAGACCCGCTCCAAAGCTAAGATCCATAAGAGCGCACGGCAGGGGTCAGCTGCCCCCACCTAGAGGAGGGATGACCAAGAGAAGTGGGGGTCCTCGAAGGAGTACATAGCCTGACCAGGCTCTCCTAATATTGTGACTTAGAAGGGGCCCGGCACCCGAGGGTAAGGACCAGAACCCGCACCACAAGGACACAGACACCCTCCAGGCTCAGACGGAATATGATCCCCCGCTCATGGACTTGCCAGATGACTAAGGGATTCCTCTCCCTGCGCGGGGAGAGGGCCGCCGGGCCCAGGAGACCGACACCCAAGAGACAAGGCCGCCGCTGCTGAAGGCCCTGTTCCCTCCATCGGGGATGGGGTAGGGGACAGAAGATCAGTAGTCCCACCTTCCTTGAGTAATGTAATAGTGTGTGTGTGTGTGTGTTGAGGTGTGTTTCTTGTGGTTGAAGGGTGTGTGTAATAAAGGGTGCAGTTAAAATTGGCAAGCTGGGCACTGAGGACATCTCTTGATTGCTCACAGGGATGTCCAATCACCCAAACTTTGACTGGGCGTTGGTGGAGCAGGGGTGAACTTTGCCGGAGCGGAACAAAGATGGACGTTCACAGCCAGTGCTAATCAGAACAGAATAAAATGTTCTGATCTCAATAAATCCTGAAATGTTCATCTGTTATTTTCTGCATTTTATGATCGAATTTCACTGCAAAATGAACCCATTAAACATCATCATTCTGTCTGTGATGGAATAATCATTTCCTCTCATACTCTTCAAAACTTGACTCATGCGGAGCAAGAAAGTGCCTGAAAGAAGACGTGGCTATCTGTCGTGATTTCATCAGAATTATTCTGCTGGTAGACTAAAGGTATGACCCTTTACTGTAGGAGTAAACCTGCTAACAGGTTATAGGCCCAGAGACCGTAAGAATCATTCAGAAAGTCAAAAATGGGCAAGTGCTATCGCAAGACGTCTGTTTGCTAATACACCAGGCAAGTGTTAGCTGAAAGTAGTAGCTAGCTTAGTAACGGACACAAGATGGCGAGCAGAACCTAGATGAAAAGGGCCCACAATTGACCGGAGAGCAGTGGAATATGAGCTCCAGGTAGAAAGGATGTTATACTGCATGCACAGGGTAGGACTGAAGCAGATGATCCTGAACGAGCCTGCCAGACCTCTATCAGTGAATGAACGAGCATGAGATTACAAGCTTAATGCTAATGCATATTGTGCGCTGGCATCATTGCTGGATAATAGCGGCTTGGGACTGATATTCAGAGACACTAAAGACAAGGGCAGAGAGAGTCTCAGCGTGTTAAGAGAACACTACATTAGAAAAAGTTGGCCCCTGGATTGTCTCCCTGTACATAACACCAACCTTACTGAAGAAAGAAGACAGACTGTTATACTATCAGAGCAAATCATTACAGCACTCAAGAGTGCAGGTGAAGCACCGAGTGAGGGACTGAGTATGGCAATGATTATGACGGGACTTCCAGAAAAATACAAGCCATTCACACTGATGGTTACACATAGCTCTGCAGACATGAGAGGGTTCAAAGCAAAATTGAGGAACTGTGAGGCCTCTGAAGATATAGACCCCGTAGGGGAGGAGGCAGGAGAGAGAGTGGCTGGCTTCGCTGGCCACACTTGGACACACCTCTACTGCTTGCTCGGTGACCGTCAACCTGCTCTTGGCCTCGTTGACTGACTAATTCTGTTTTTGTATTTAAAACTCACAAAAGCTCAAGGATTTAAGCCTGACAAAGAATGTGATGTGTGCATAAAGGAAACGTTTAACCAAAAGAGAAACAAAAACCCAACTGACAAAGTTAAAACACCACTGGTGAACACAAATATAGTTGGTTCGGTAAACAATGAATCAATAGATGGTTTCAAGTACATGCAGGCTTTTACTGATGTGTTTACAGGGGCAGTGTTTGTTTACTTTCTTAAGACAAACAGCAACGCAACTCAAGCCACTGAAACATTTCTGTCTGATGTAGCACCTTATGATTCTGTAAAATGCGTTTGGTCAGACAGTAGTACTGAGTTTACTAGCAAAGAGCTCCAGACACTCCTAAGGAAGAACAAAATCAAACATGAGATGTCCTGTTCTTATTCCCCACACCAGAATTGGGTAGCAGAGATGGAAGGACGAAGGTGTAAGTTTATTGATAGTAATCTACCCAAGAGCCTTCGGCACGATGCCATCCAGGAAACAGCCTACACCAGGAATTGGTGCTTTAATAAGCCCACGGGCTCAACCCCCTATTCAACACTGACGGGGAAAAAGGTGTCAACTATGTCAACCTCAAGTAATAGTGCATTAATACATGATTTCAATTGGGTCCTATTTTGAAATTCCACATCAGGAATAATATATATGTGTGTGTGAGTCTGGGGGTGCCTGTGTTTATAATATATATATATAATAGAGGTTATTTAGAGGTTATTTTCCTTGAATGTGGATGTGTCCCTGTCCCGCGGAGCAAAACGCAGAAGCAGAGCTGCTTTCTTGCTGCATGTGAGCCCAGTGAGGGGAGGGAGGGAGTTTATTGCAGCAGCAGGGAACACACTGAAGAATGTAGTTATAAATGATTCCATCTTTTCTATTTAAAGATGCAGTGCCCAATGATGCACTTTTGTAAAATTAACATCTTCAGTATTTTTTAATGTATAGGAATATTGATGAGATCAAAGACGTTATTAGTGTGTGTCGCTTTTATAAATAGGCCACAATAAGCCATTTTGTGAGGTAATATCTGTGTGTGTTTGCAGTTTTTTATATGTGTTTATTAAAAAAATATATGTTGTGAGACTTTTCAAAAATAAATTTGAGCTTTAATTTAGTTTTTTGATACGTTACACCCGTAGTTGAAATCAAACCATGGTCACAAACATTTCTGCCACAAATGCCAGAAAAATCCTTAGGGTTGCTCAAGGGCAGCATCGGGAATTTTTTCTCTGCAGTTGCTACGTGACATTAAGGAGTTTCAAATTCCTTTTCATGTAGAATTACATTCCAAGAAGGAAAGTAACTGGAAGCCATGTTCATTGCTAATTAATACCATGTAATAAATGTATCCTCTAGTCAACAGATTGTACTTTTGTTATAAATAAAATGAAATAAAATGAAGTCTGAATCAGAGAACCAAGCTAAGAATATAAAAAGTTTTAATGAACAATAGTCAAAGAATAAAGAGAGAACATGTTGATCAGACGTGTAGGGGAGATTCAAGAGAGAAAGACCCGTCGTTGAGTGGTACCCATCCTTTTTATAGAGATGTTGCATGACCTTTAGAACAGACAATTTCAGTAAACGCTTCTCTAAAAGAACTGGTTCAAACAGGATGTGCTTCTGCATTTGCAAAGGTCAGCGTTTAGCACAGCTGTGCAGGAAAACAAGAAACAAGTCTGCAAAAACATTCACACATTGAGTCTTCAGTACAACAGAAGTTATAATCATTGTATATAAAAGGAGTACAATGGGAAATTCCTGTAACACTTTTTAACTGTGTGAACTGTCAAAGTTAGAAGAAAGAGACGTTGAAGTGTGGTTGGAAAACAAACAGTACTTTATTTAAGAGCTGCCAAAGGCCTCTCCTTCACCATGCAGCAAATTTGGTGCTTAACCGTAAATAGAGGTGTTACTGATTACCAAAACATTGTTCTTTAACCTTTTCCTGGCTTTTAGCTCGAGGTCTGTCCAAAAATGTGTTCATACGCTTGATGCCCCAACACTGTGTGGGAAGAGCTACTGCCAAATGTTTTCAGCCTGTTCGCTACATGGAGCGGTCTGTGTACGTTTAAGACAATGCATGGAAGACAGAGGAGCATCAGAGCATCGACGTGCAGTGAAGGTTGTGGTTGGTGAAGCTCTGAGCCAGATTTACCAACAAAGGAGATTACATCTGCCATTTTTGCAGTTAGTCAAAGCAAAACATTAAAAGGGACTCTTATTGAATAAACTTTATTAGTAACAAATGAAGAACAAACAAACAAACAACAAACTCCTGAGCGCCCTCTCTGTTGAGGCAGTGCTACTGCATGCCTCGCCTACAGTCTTCTCAGTGCGGTTTTATGTCCCATTTTAACACAAAATAAATGATAGGCAAACATAAAAAACATTAAACATTTACTGAAAAATGATGACCTGCAATAAGATTGTGCACAATGAACATTTTTTAAATAAAGTAATAGATTTAGACCTTTAGATATTTGGGGTTTCTTTTGCAGTTGATATAGCAAGCCCTAGCTACCCCCTGGGGAAACAAAGAAAACCCACAAATAACGTCAGCTGTGATCCAGGAGTCTCTGAAAAAATGTGGTGTGGATGCTTCAAGATATACAATAAAGAAAGCCTTTTTGTTCCAGTGCCACAAAATAGCTGGTTTACAATGTGCCAAACTGCACAGAGATAAGCCTCCAAACTTCAGGACTAAAGTCACTGGAAGTTTTTGGCCAAAACCATAAACGCCACATTAGGAGAGAATGTCATCTCTAACGCAGCTCGCATCTTCAACAGAGCCACTTTGTGGAGGAATGTCACCACTATCAGAACTTGGCTTAAAGGATCACTTCTTGTTCACGTGTTGCTTTAGTGGTCACTAAGGCCCAATCTGAACTCTTACCCTACCCCTGTATTGAGCTCTCCAAACAGAGATATAGGAAAAATAACATCTTCAAATTTGGAAGGCACTAACTCTTGATGACATCAATATTCACCATTCATCTACATTAAAATGTAGCTGCCAGTGCTCAGAAAAACCCCAAAAATGTTTTTTATAACTGTAAAAAGTCACGCTAAAACAAAAAAAATCATTATTTACATTTAAATGAAAGCTTGTGCTTCATAGCACACGAGGAACTGCATTTCTCCTCTGCGCCACAGACACGGAACACCCTTGCAGCAGAGGCAAGCAGAACACTAAGTGCCTTTGTTCTACCCTTAAAAAAAAAGTTTAAACACCTCTATCACTTCAAATGCCCCTTCAATTGGAAGGGTGGGAAGAAGCTGGAGGGGTAGGGTCAGGATTTGGATTTGGCCTAACTGTACTAATCCCACATTACGTATATTCTTTACACTAAAATGCAGTACTGCCAAACTCTGACCCCGACACTTCCACCATATTAGAAATATTTATCAGTTCAGCTACCATGTACTCTGAAACCTTATGGAAAGACTGCAACTTTAAAGTCCGGACAGAATTTGGAAGCATTCTTCAGGCTGAAAGCAACACCAAAATGTGTTATGTCTGGTTTGAATATTTGGAACACTAGGTTAGAGGACAGAAATTAGCCACTCAGGAACTCGGATTAGAAAGTGAGCTTTCCTGGGGCAGAGGTGGGCCGTTAACCTCTGATCGGAATACTGCAGATTCGATGCCCGCCCACGAGTCGAAGTGTCCTTGGACAAGACACTGAACCCCACATTGCCTCTGGTGGTTATAGGTTGGCAAGTGTTCAGCAGCAAAGCCACCATCAGTATATGAATGTGTGTGTGAATGGGACTGAGCTGTACAAGTATACATTTCAAACAAAAAGGAGAGCTGCCTACGGATCAGTGGCCTTCTTTGGTTTTGGTACAGCTCTTTTTTTCTTTCACTTAGATTAGGGAATGAAGACACCGTGTTTGGAAATCTGTTTAAAAGCATTTATTTAATTTCATCTGTGGGCAGCACAAGCACATCTGTTTGTGCAAGTGTCCATTCTGAGCTGCAGTAGTTCAGTCTCAAACAGTTCTGCTCATGAAACTGAACAGAACCTGTTTTTGCACAGTACCACCCCCACGTGATCCCAGCCGTTTGTTCCTATAGAACAAATCACAGATTCAATAAACAAAGCCTGACGAGTCAGTCACATCACGTCACTGCAAGCCAACCCATCCACAGCGGAAGTGGTCCAAACTGTGGGAAGAGACTTGGGTCAGAATCTGCATAGGAGCGTATCCAGCAGTTTTTCCCCAGATGTTAGGAGCAGCTCATGTTCTCCAGGTGTTGCTCTTCTGCTGCCATGGCAGCAGCCTGCAGTGCCTCAGTTTCACTCTGCAAAGGGTTGAGCTGCTTCCGGTCACTGTGCATGTTATTTTCATGACGCTTCAGATCTGACGCCTGAAAGTACAGAGGCACCGTGAGTTCAAAAGCTTTGTCTGTTCGGTGTCATTGTCCAGGTGCAGCTATACCTTAGCAAAGGCCTTTGTGCACGACGGACATACGAAGGGTTTTTCTCCTCTGTGTCTCCTCTCATGGTCCTTCAGGTGGGACTTGTGTTTAAATGCCTGCAGACAGACAGGTGAGGGAAAGCACAGGCAAAAGACAAGTGAAAGTTTGGTGAGCCCACCTTCTCACACATCTGGCAAGCAAATGGCCTCTCGTTACTGTGAACTCTTTCGTGTTTCTTCAGGTCTGGAGCGCGAATAAACGATTTCCCACAAACGTCACACCTGTATGGTTTAAAGCCTGTGTGGATCTTCAGGTGTTCTAGAACATCCGGGTAGGGTTAGAGACACAACTTTAGTTGAGGTGCAAAGGAGCCACTCACATATTTGGTGACATTATTTACCTTTAAGGTGAGCGTGGGTGGTGAAAGCTTTGGTACAGATTTCACAGGTGAAGGGCCGTTCTGCTGAATGAAGCTTCTCATGTTTCCTAAATACACAAATTGGGGCAAATGTGGGTTTGCTTGCCAGTGGGACTTTCCATCAATGCTCGATTGAGCACATACCTGAGCCTGCTCTCATCCAAGAAAGTCTTTCCGCACACCTGGCAAGCGAGTTGCTCTCGATGTCCGTACAGCAGGTACTCAAACTTCATGTCACCAGCCGCCGTGGACCAGCCAGGCGCCTGCTCATCCTTCACGTCACCTATGCTGTCTGCAAATGCCAGAGTCTGGGTGGCGTGATGCTCCGTTCCCAGCTCCTTAGGCTCTGTCTCCATTTCTGACACCACGTCCTGGTCATAGCAGGCAACCTGGAGGACACAGATGTAGCGCGCAATGATGAGTGGAATGCACAGTTATGCTGTAGGAATGGCGCCACTCACGGGTGGTGTGGCGGTCAGACCCCCTCAGGACAAGGGGACTGGGGAGGGTCACCTACCCAGTCCATTTACAAGGTTGGGTTTTCCTGCCCAAATTTTAAATGATTGAATTAAGTAATGGTTTGTCTCAATTTTCATTTTGAGAACCTGTTTTGATTCTATAAAACTTTTTCTAGATTCAAGCTGAAAAAAGGGAAAGTTTTACTTTTTGACCAACTTTATTTCCAGCATGTCTAACGAATAATAAACAACACATTAAAACTAAACACATTAAAACTTAAAAAAGGGGTGGGGGTGGGGGGCTGAAGGACAGAGGTGTGGATACTGGAAACTGTGTGGATCTGGGATTGTCCGTGCTTGGCTTAAGGGTCTTTTTATTGTTTTATGGATTATTTTGTTATGCTGAAAATAAAAATTCATCAGGTTCAGGCAGTAGAAGCTCCAAAAATGATTAGGTCAGCAGAGAAAACCATTGGCCACCCCGTCCCCTCCCTGAAAGACATCTACCAGTCGTGCTGCCTCAGCAGAGCAACCAGCATTATGTACACTTATGTGTATGTCATTATTCAGGTCTTTCATAAATTTGGAACCATTTTAAAAGTGTTTTTCAATGAATTTTTCAGGAAGAAAACTGATTGGTTTAAGGCTTTTGGTTTAAGGCACTTCATGTCAAATAACTATCTGTTAAAGTGAGAAAAAATGTGAGCATTTAATCAGCAATGTCCTATAATATCTACCATTTCCAGTTTATTTTTGGTTTGTTACTTAACATTTCATTTTATTTTTGGAAATTGCATTTGTTTTCTGAAACGTTTCAGTTTAATTTTTTAATCTTTCTTTATGTTTTTGTTTTATGTTTTTGTTTTTTAATTGTTCTGGTTTGTGGAAAATTTGATTTGATTTCTAAAATGTAATGCTATTTTTAATTATTTGTTTTGTTTTCTTAATTGTCGTTTTTGCGGGATTTGTTGGTGTGGTTTGAACTTCAGGGCCACCATACTTAATCGTTTAACACCAATAATGTCACAGCTAAATAACACAGACTTTTTAACATCCCGTACATCTCCAACCGTTCAAACAATCTCCATGAAACAGTGAATTCTGACGAGGAAAAAAGCGGCTTTTCTTTCTGGTTTTGCATTGATATACAACACATTAGAGTGCTGCGGCGCAAAGTGGCTTTTCTCCAGGGCAGAATCTGCTGATGAACGTGTTCTTTTTTTTAGATTTTCAATCTCTTTCTTCCTCTTGAAGCGTGCATGTTTGCACCATAAACATATACATTTCCTATATTTGCTCTTTTTACGGTCTTTGGTTTGCACTGAGCGTGCAGCGCGGCGGGTTGTGCTGTTTGCACTCTCGTTACATGCACATGAAGACAAAGAGAGCGCCAGTTGAAACAAACTACATTAACATAAAAACATAAAGTAACAAAAATGAGTGATACTGGAAAAGCCCTCAAGGCCTGGACTCTGACACTCTGGCTTTGGAACATAAAGTGTAGAATTTTCATTTTAAGCTTTGGGAGGATTTTTTTTTTGCTTTTGTTTTTTTCACTAAGGATGAAAAAAGTCATGTTTTCTGTTGGAAACACTTGTCAGTGGTCCCCAAACTACAGCCTGCGGGCTGAATGCGGTACGCCTCCATGTTTGGCCCAGCCCTCTGAACAAATTCAGAGACGCATGATCTCATTATTTTCTTCACCAAGAACTCAGAGAGAGAAAATGTCAGAGCCTACAAAACCTCAGTAACAAAGGGTTTCTATAGTCCAGTAATGGTAATTAATTATCAAAATGTGAATAGTAATTTGTGAAGTTACTCTGTTACTGACAAAAGTAATGAAATCACAGCATTCTATCTCATCATTTTAGCGTTTCCGCAGCTTTTAGTGTCTTATCATGGCTATAAAATGTGAACTATGTCCTTCTCTCCTCAGAAGTTATCTGCTAATTCTGTCACTTCCCTAAACAAAGTACACCAAGCATGTATGTGTTACAGGGTACGTTTGAGTTATTCTTCTTGTGTATTTTTATGGCAGATGACTCAGCATTTAGCTGTACTACTGCCAAGTACTGGCATTGATTGTGAATTGGTTTGTTTGTTTGGGGATGCTCAATTCATGCACAGTAAAATAGGCATATTTCACAGCTGATCTCCTGCCAGGCGGTTCAGCCGTGCCTCCGACAGATCTTTTAACGGTACCGGACCGTACCGGCTTGCAATCAGCCCTGCCGTTAACGCGTAATATGAGGAGATAGTTGATATCCGGCTCTCTGTGTTCGCTCGCATCATGTTAGCAGAAAAGCTAACAAAGTTTTATTGGTTGAACACCACGGAGGAAATAAACAATGAAATCACAACAAAAGTTGCATGTTTTGGTGTTCTATCAAACGATGTCAGTAGACATAGATATAAAGAATTGATTATTCAGCGATGAACCACCAGCGGGTTCTGCCTTTTTTTCAACAAGCAAGCAAAAGCTGACGTCACGTCGGAGTCATGATTTAATTGGCTGGATCATCGATGTGTTCTTAGATAAACTACTTATTCTAGTGAGACAGGAAAAGCTACGTTTTCCATCACATTTTTTCCATCGAAATGTCGAGTCTCGAAATGAAAAACACTGAAATTAAAAAAATTCAGAAAAAAAATTCAAAGGTTTAAAAATTCAGAATCTGATGGAACAGATTAAACCAGGAATTCTTACTGAGAAAATGATCAGATCTATTGTCAGAACTGGTTATTATTAGATTAAGTTTAAAACACACATTCTTATCTTCTGCTGCGCAGCAGTATCTATAGTTTCTGTTCAGAAGCAAAGTTCTTCAATAAGACAATTGCAGAATAATAAATGAAAGTAAATTGACTGCTTTAGGAGGACCTTCGGAGAACATTTTTAGGATTTGTTATGAAATGATCTAAAACAGTGATGTTGTTTTGATCACTGCTAAAGTTAACCAGGAAGTTGACAGAAAAAACTTTTTAATGTGAAAAATCAAATTTCTTTTCATCTAAATATTTGTGTTTTCATCAGTTTTGGTGACTGAACTGTTCTAAATAAAGGTAATGGTGGCAATTTGAAACCTTTAATTTTAATTTCATACATCTAGTTAAAAAACATAGTACCTGTTTACATATATATATTACATAATAAGAATCGTGGTTCGAGCTTTGAATTGTTGAGTATGATTCGATAATCAAATTGGATTGCCATTTAAGTAACAATCCACAGTTGTACATATAAAATCATTAAATTCATTGCAAACTTTAAAAAAAGAAGCATTCTAGATTAAACCCATAAGAAAAGATGTTTAAGAAATTGTCTTAAAGAAAACACCTTGAACAGATGGTGTATGGGTTGATTGAACCCTACACAGTAAACAGCCAGCCCAAACTGCCTCCTCTTTTCTACCACAAAGAAGCATGATCAAAAATATTGTAGCAGGTTGCTGCAGTAGTTGGCTCTGCTATTAGTTTGGACCTCACAGAACCTCACAGAGCCTCACAGAACAGAGGTCCTGGGAAAGAGCTTGGTAAATACTGCCCAAAGGTTGCACAACACTTACTTTAGACATAAACTGCAAGACGATGCGCTTCGAAGCTAGTTCATGTCTACAGACCGGCACATGCAGTGTGTACGGAAACTATTCAGACCCCCTTACATTTTTCACACTTTGTTATATTGCAGCCATTTGCTAAAATCATTGAAGTTCATTTTTTTCCTCATTAATGTTCACACAGCACCCCATATTGACAAAAAACCCAGAATTTTTGACATTTTTGCAGATTTCTTGAAAAAGAAAAACTGAAATATCACATGAGTATTCAGACCCTTTGCTGTGACACTCATATATTGAACTCAGGTTCTGTCCATTTCTTCTGACCATCCTTGTGATGGTTCTACACCTTCATTTGAGTCCAGCTGTGTTTGATTCTACTGATTAGGAAAGTCACACACCAGTCTATATAAGACCTTCCAGCTCACAGTGATGTCAGAGCAAATGAGAATCATGAGGTCAAAGGAACTGCCTGAAGAGCTCAGAGACAGAATTGTAGCAAAGCACAGATCTGGTCAAGGTTACAAAAAATATCTGCTGCACTTAAGGTTCCTAAGAGCACAGTGGCCTCCATAATCCTTAAATGGAAGATGTTCAGGACGACCAGAACCCTTCCTAGAGCTGGTCTTCCGGTCAAACTGAGCTATCAGGGGAGAAGAGCCTTGGTGATGGAGGTAAAGAAGAACCCAAAGATCACTGTGGCTGAACTCCAGAGATGCAGTCAGGAGAAAGTTGTAGAAAGTCAACCATCACTGCAGCCCTCCACCAGTCGGGGCTTTATGGCAGAGTGGCCCAACAGAACCCTCTCCTCAGTGTAAGACACATGAAAGCCTGAATGGAGTTTGTTAAAAAACACACCTGAAGGACTCCAAGATGGTGAGAAATAAGATTCTCTTTTCTGATGAGACCAAGATAGAACTTTTTGGCCTTAATTCTAAGCTGTATGTGCGGAGAAAAGCAGGCACAGCTCATCACCTGTCCAATACAGTCCCAACAGTGAAGCATGGTGGTGGCAGCATCATGATGTGGGGGAGTTTTTCAGCTGCAGGGACAGGACAGTGGGACAGTGACTTCGTACACTCAAACCCGACTTAATTCTGACTTAAACCCAATGGAGCATCTCTGGAGAGACCTGAAAATGACTGTTCACCAATGTTTACCATCCAACCTGACAGAACTGGAGAGGATCTGAAGGAGGAATGACAGAGGATCCCAAATCCAGGAATGAAAAACTTGTTGCATCTTTCCCAGAAAGACTAATGACTGTATTAGATCAAAAGGTGCTGCTACTAAATACTGAGCAAAGGGTCTGAATACTTAGGACCATGTGATATTTCACTTTTCACTTTTTTTGAAAATCTGCAAAAGTGTCAAAAATGAAGTTAAATGATTTTAGCAAATGGCTGCAATAGAACAAAAAGTGAAAAATTTAAGAGGGTCTGAATACTCTCCGTACCTACTGTATACAAGACAGACCAAACAGAAACTCATTGAGAAGATGGAAATCACACACAACTATGTGTACCTTATGCACGTCCTCATTTGTTAATTCCTTCAAGATGGCCTCCTGAACACGAAGCGCTGCGCTCGGAGACTTGTCAAGCTCCTGATTGGTTGATGTCTCTACGAGTTCATCCCCTGAGGGTGTTTCATCCTGTTCATCCAAAACCTGAAAGCATATAAACCCAATCAAAGAACTGTGCCATAATCTAAGAGATTATTGATTCCTGTTCTTGTACCTCCGAATCGGCTGCCAGCTGAGCTTCAGGCGGCAGCGCCATCTTTACTATGTCAAATGGAAACTTGTCCTTATCTTCTGAAGACACGTCACGTTTCTACATGAAAACAGGCACACTGTCATCCCAGCAGGAGTGTTACTCACCTGTGTTAATGCTTAAGGTGAAATGAATCCCTTGGGAGGTGAGTTACCTGTGAGCACAGCTTGTCTAGGAAGCGGATGCCAAGGATCTGGCCTGAAGACATCATGAGGTTGACGTCCCTCTTCCTGACAGAGATCTTGGCTGTGTACATGTAGTTCAGCACTTCTTCAAAGATATCTGAGCGGATGAAGTCTATCTCAATCACAGATGAATTGTCCACCTGAGGGCAGACGGTATAGGTGAGCTCTGTGGAACAATAACGCACCGTAGTACAGAGAGGTGGTCATGCATACCTCGTGTTTCTTGAACAGCTTTTTGAAGTAGTTGGAGCAAGCAGCCAGCACGCAGCGGTGTGCCCGAAACTTAACGTCCTCAACAACCACAGCAATGTCGCAGTGTTCACCCTCCAGCCGCTGCTCATTCAAAAGTTTTAGGAAGATGCTCTTGTGTTCCTCATCCACGTATTTCACAGTCTCTGCCATCTGGAGAACGCATCAGGTGTTTTCATACCATGATTCAGCTGGCAACAACACAAAAGACTGTCTCTCCTTTCAGCAGTAAAGCCAAATAGCTTTTTGGCTTTACTGCTGCCTGAGGCACAAATCCATATAGCATCCTAAAAGACTTGTCACATTCCGGACTAGGCCAAGAGGATCAACTATACCCCATATGTGTTCATCACAAAACCTAATCTTTCTCTGGAGAAAGAACCAAAACAAGGAGAGAAAACCTCTGTCACAAATATCACACTAAAAGAACAATTCACTGGGTTTTCTTCTAGACCTCCTTCCAGCAGAGAAGACCTTCATTTAGCTCTCTTAAGAAATTATGAATTCACTTCATGTCTGCGGTTGTCCAACCATGTATCTTTCTTCCGCTTATCCATGACCTGGTTGAGGGGGCAGCAGTCTAAGCAAAGATGCCCAGACTTCTCTCTCTCCGGCCACTTCCTCCAGCTCCTCTGGGGGGACCCAGAGGCGTTCCCAAAGCCAGCTGAGAGACATAGTCTCTCCACATGTCCTGGGTCTTCCTCCCAGTGGAACATGCCCGGAACGCCTCCCCAGCTCTCTGAACCGGATGCCTCTTGAACGCGTCCTCAACTGGCTCCTCTTGATGAGGAGGAGCAGCGGCTCCACTTCGAGCACTCTCCAGGTGGCCAAAGTTCTCACCCGACCGGCACAGACCGCACAACGGCGGAAACTGCACCAATCTGCATGTCAATCTCACGCTCAGGACCCCAAGAAGCCCCTCACTCACCCAGCGAGGACAAACTATCTTTCTCCATACAAGAACCACGGCCTCAGTGCCGTACCAGTGCGGCTCCTTACTGTCTGGAGCCGCACTGTTTCTTGAAGGACAAATTCATTGTAATTACAGCTTGTGTTGGGAATAATTTTGCTCCTTCCTGTCCTTGGGGTCAGATGGGCAACGTCGCAAGGTTTTGTCCAGATTACTTGAAAACTGTCTGCGGAATGTCCTCGAAAAATTGATTGTAACCAGACTACTTGAGAAGTGTTTTCACAAAAACTCCGGGAAAAAACGATAACAAATCTGTTATTGGAACAACAAGTTCCAATGACAGGGCGAAGTGACTCCTCCGGTAGAATTTGCCAGAATCACAGTTGTGTCTATTGCAATGGGAGGGACACCTTTGAACTATAAGAGACGGGACAAGAAAGAATTCGGGGGCTTCTATCGATGATTGGGTTGTGAGATGCTGAAGATCTTCTGAGTTGGGTCTCACCACCAGCTGATGACGCTGCTGCAGTGCAGCGTCCGGCCCGTCACGTTGGGTCTCACCACCAGCTGATGACGCTGCTGCAGTGCAGCGTCCGGCCCGACATGTTGGGTCTCACCACCAGCTGATGACGCTGCTGCAGTGCAGCGTCCGGCCCGTCATGTTGGGTCTCACTACCAGCTGATGACGCTGCTGCAGTGCAGCGTCCGGCCCGTCACGTTGGGTCTCACTACCAGCTGATGACGCTGCTGCAGTGCAGCGTCCGGCCCGTCATGTTGGGTCTCACCTCCAGCTGATGACGCTGCTGCAGTGCAGCGTCCGGCCCGTCATGTTGGGTCTCACCACCAGCTGATGACGCTGCTGCAGTGCAGCGTCCGGCCCGTCATGTTGGGTCTCACTACCAGCTGATGACGCTGCTGCAGTGCAGCGTCCGGCCCGTCACGTTGGGTCTCACTACCAGCTGATGACGCTGCTGCAGTGCAGCGTCCGGCCCGTCATGTTGGGTCTCACCACCAGCTGATGACGCTGCTGCAGTGCAGCGTCCGGCCCGTCATGTTGGGTCTCACCACCAGCTGATGACGCTGCTGCAGTGCAGCGTCCGGCCCGTCACGTTGGGTCTCACCACCAACTGATGACGCTGCTGCAGTGCAGCGTCCGGCCCGTCATGTTCGGTCTCACCACGCAGCTGCGCTCCAACTACGAGCTGTGCGCTTCACAGCTGCGCGTGCACAGAACTAACAGAAGAACCTGTAGGCGCGTGCACATGTGAAAAGCTCATACGCCTCTCTTTCTGCGGGCACGCGCCAAGGCGCGTGCACACCACCTGCTCTAGAGGAAACAAGCGGACGGACGGAAGCTCGGCGGCGGTGATTTTCTGCAGCGACGCGGTTCGGATTTGCTTCAGACTGTAGAAATGAACCATGCGGCACCGAATCGAGACCAGAGCGGCTTTGGTTCATCTCGGTCGTCAGAACTGGGCCGAACTCGAAGAGTTGGACTCCTGGAGCAGCTTTCCCGCATTAAGGCGGCTACATGCAGCAAGGCGGGATACCACGGAACCGGAGCTCCGGGAAGAGTCCGGGAAGAGTCCAGGAAGAGTCCAGGGCTTCAAACTGCTTCTCCTCGGCCGCTGTTGAGGACCCGTGTTCCGAAGCGCGCTTCGGGATCATTTCTGGTTAATGGCGGCCTGCTGCACAAAATGGCGTTTTCCTGAAAGAACCGAAACCCCTCCGGGCAAAACCGAACGCAGTCGCGTGGACGGTCACAGCCGCGTGCTGGCTTCGCGGACCTCCTCGCGGATCCGCAGGCACGTGAGTGGCGGCCACGAGACGGAGCCCGAGCAAAGCATGAACGGATCGAGAGCGCGCAGACATTCGCGCGGAGACCGTCGGCTGCTGAAGCGCGGGGCCGAGGCTTGTGCTCCTACCGTAAGTCCGGTCAGGCTGCGGGCTTTCTGGCTCCCGAACGGACCGGATCGAGCGGGACAATGGCTTCTGTTTGTTCTTGTTGTTGTTTATGAGGACGAGGACGAGCATAAACGGAGGCCGCGCTTCGCGCCTGCTCGCACAATATGCACGCAGGCAGCGCGCCAAACGTCCAGCATGTGCGCATGCGCACTAGCAGCTCACAACAGGCCGCTGTGATCCCCACAATCTGGCTCAAATTCGGGGCTGAGTGCGATTTCTGATGAGCCTCCACGAAGCAGCAGATCAGGAACCCGGTGGGTTCTGAAGGGAAGAAAGTTCTAGGATCAGGTTTAAACTGCGGGGCTCCTCACATTGACTTTAAGAGAATTGAACTGAGCAAAAAGCAGAAATCCCCTTCATCCATCATCCATCCGTTCAACCAGAGACAGCAAACAGCTCGACCGACTTCCGGTGGCTCACCTGACCTCAGGTTACCAGCCTGCAGCGCATGGCTTCAATGCGGTTCTATGTTCTAGATCAGGGATGCTCATTACGTCACTCACACATATATCTCTATATAGATATAAATATACATACTGGTTGGAGGAAATAATAGTTGTCCACAGTGAAAGTAAAATCAGGGCCTGAAGTTCACTCTGTTAAATGGGGGCTGTCCTTGTGAACTTGCTTACAGATCTTGCTTTGCACAGTTCATAACACAGAATCACACATTTGGAATTGGAAATTAGGGCCCTTTCTATGCATTTTCCAGGCATCTGCGGCATTATTTCAGCTGATTTGAAAGCTGTAGAAAAGGGGGATTTAGTATTGAACCTGTCCTCTATCACTGTGGACAACGATTATTTCCTCCAACCTGTTTTCCTCTGACTACTTATCTACAACACAACTTCCAAAACATTTGTGTAGGAACCTTGGTTGTGAAGTAAACTTACTTGTAGCATTCAAGTAACTTTAGTTGGTACTTTAAAACAAGTACTCTTTCCCCAAACGTAAAAAAAAGTCCTCTTTCTATATTTGCCAAGTTGCTTTAATTGTGGATCAAATGTCTGTTTCTTTGACACCACATGCTTTACTAAAGTAAAACATCTGAATTAAATAGACTTATAGCTGCAGTCACCACGTCAATAATAATTCACAATAATTACCAGCCAAATGCACTTTTTTACAAAGAGAAACCTCAGGGATTTGATTTTATAACATATTATGTTAAATGCAAACAGAGAGGAAGTCAAAACTCATTAAAAATATACAATAAAAAACACATTGATTTGATTGCTTTCTGCTCAGAATCTTTGTTCTAGTGTTTTATTTTCTATGAAAGATACGTTGTTTTCTTTACGACAGCAGCACAACACTGTAGTGAAAAAGCTCCTGCAGCCCCATGAGAAGAGCAGTCAGTCGCCTGTACTCTAAACTGGCTGAACATGATCATTATTATGGCATTTTTGGATTATGGTTTAATTCGCTGCATGTTCCCACTGTGTCATCAGCCAAATGCTGCACTGACGTGTGTGTGTGTGTGTATGTGACCGCGCAGGCGTGTGTGTGACCGCGCAGGCGTGTGTGTGTGTACGTGACCGCGCAGGCGTGTGTGTGTGTGTGTGACCGCGCAGGCGTGTGTGTGTGTATGTGACCGCGCAGGCGTGTGTGTGTGTATGTGACCGCGCAGGCGTGTGTGTGTGTATGTGACCGCACAGGCGTATGTGTGTGTGTATGTGACCGCGCAGGCGTGTGTGTGTATGTGACCGCGCAGGCGTGTGTGTGTGTGTGACCGCGCAGGCGTGTGTGTGTGTATGTGACCGCGCAGGCGTGTGTGTGTGTGTGACCACGCAGGCGTGTGTGTGTGTATGTGACCGCGCAGGCGTGTGTGTGTATGTGACCGCGCAGGCGTGTGTGTGTGTGTGTATGTGACCGCGCAGGCGTGTGTGTGTACGTGACCGCGCAGGCGTGTGTGTGTATGTGACCACGCAGCCGTGTGTGTGTGTGTGTGTGTGTATGTGACCACGCAGGCGTGTGTGTGTGTGTGTGTACGTGACCGCGCAGGCGTGTGTGTGTATGTGACCACGCAGCCGTGTGTGTGTGTGTGTGTGTGTATGTGACCACGCAGCCGTGTGTGTGTGTGTGTGTGTATGTGACCGCGCAGGCGTGTGTGTGTGTACGTGACCGCGCAGGCGTGTGTGTGTGTACGTGACCGCGCAGGCGTGTGTGTGTATGTGACCGCGCAGGCGTGTGTGTGTATGTGACCGCGCAGGCGTGTGTGTGTATGTGACCGCGCAGGCGTGTGTGTGTATGTGACCACGCAGGCGTGTGTGTGTGTGTGTATGTGACCGTGCAGGCGTGTGTGTGTATGTGACTGCGCAGGCGTGTGTGTGTGACCGCGCAGGCGTGTGTGTGCGTGTGTATGTGACCGCGCAGGCGTGTGTGTGCGTGTGTATGTGACCGCGCAGGCGTGTGTGTGTGACCGCGCAGGCGTGTGTGTGCGTGTGTATGTGACCGCGCAGGCGTGTGTGTGTGACCGCGCAGGCGTGTGTGTGCGTGTGTATGTGACTGCGCAGGCGTGTGTATGTGACCGCGCAGGCGTGTGTGTGTGTGTGTGTGTGAGTGACCGCGCAGGCGTGTGTGTGCGTGTGTATGTGACCGCGCAGGCGTGTGTGTGTGACCGCGCAGGCGTGTGTGTGTGACCGCGCAGGCGTGTGTGTGCGTGTGTATGTGACCGCGCAGGCGTGTGTGTGCGTGTGTATGTGACCGCGCAGGCGTGTGTGTGTGTATGTGATCGCGCAGGCGTGTGTGTGTGTATGTGAACGCGCAGGCGTGTGTGTGAACGTGAATTCATGATTACATCACACACAGACGTGTTGCTGTGAGGTTCTAAATGAAACCTTTGTTCCTCATCAGAAAGTAGGCAGCGATTGCTTCACTTGTAGCCAGTGAATTTTCCCTGGCATTAACTACTTGCTGGCCCTGTCCAGCCTGCTGACTTTAAATTGGTCAGTGTTTACATATAGGAGACACACAGACAGCGAGTTAAGTATCATACATCATCTGTGCATAAGGCAAAGAAAGGAGAAAAATCGCACATATGAGACATTTTTTTGATATGTCCAAAAATTAGGCTTTATTTCCATCATTTACCCTTTCAAAATAACAGAAAACAAAATAATGGTGTATCCAAAAGCATGGGCATGAAACAGAACTAGTTGATGCTCACATAGCAGGAGAAGCTAGAAGAAGATAGTAAAGTGTAAACCCTTTTTTTTACAATCAATTTTGTTATCTCTGTAATAAGTTAAATAAATCTGTGTGATTTTTTTTCTTTTGTCTTTTATTCAAGACAATTTATGCTTGAAATAAACCAGATCAATCAACCAACCAAGTAGTCAATCAATCATTGAAACGTCCTTAATTACGCAGTTCAATTAACACTGATACATTTGAACTGTTAAACACAAAATACATCTTTAAATTTACAGTACTTTAACCTCAGTCAATGGGTTCTTCTGAACATGGATTCTCTTGCTTGCGTCTTACTGCTGGACACTTAGCAGAGCCTCCAAGTGTCACAAGTTAATGTAAAACAGCCAGTTACACACTCATATATTATTAGAGTTGAATTCAACCTGTGGTTAGTAAAATAACGGTGATGTTTATTGGAGGTCGGAGAAAGTGTTACATATACCTGAGATCAAAGAAAAATAACGGATCAATGCTGTCTTACCCTCTTTGCACAAATATTACCCCTGAGACCCCTGATTTTGAAGGTTCCCGTTCACATCAAAAAGATCAGAAACATAAATAATTCCTGTCTATCCAACTTGTTTTAACCATAAATCTTTTTTTAAGGGTTATCTTTCTGTTGTTCTAAATTATAGTTTTATGTGGTGAAAAGTTATGAGAGTAACAGAACTTCCAGGCTTGTAAAGCTTGTTGATAAAATTTGGAAAGTTTTATAGGGATCTATTTGTTGTTGTAGTTACATTTCAATTCCAGGTAGTGATGTTTACTCTTCCACACAAAATTAATTAGCAGTTTATTTACTGTATATCTTTGGTTACACTGCTGCCCACAGGCAGAAGATATGAAACAATTAAAGCAATGAACAAATAGATTAAAAAACTGGTTTTTATGCAAAAGCTGTCACAGTTCTTATTATTATTTATTTTTTTACTTCTTTGCACGACATTAGGAGTCATATATTTCCTGGATGCGTGTCTGAATTCATTAATTTGGGTTTTAGTTATTTTATTTTATTTTATTTATATGTGGAACGGAAGAGGAGTGCACTGCACTCAATTTAAAGGCTTCTCTGTACCCACATTTCTCAGAATCTCTTGCATCTTTTTAATTCTAAAAGCGAAGTTTAGTTTTGTCTAGAAGATGCCTCTTTGGTTTTAGTAATACCTAATTAAGTAACTACAACTTTAACAGGAATATTAATATTTTTTCAATTTCTATATCTTTAATGCTTAGCATTTCACTTTTTTTTTGGTTAAGTTGTAAGCCAGAGGCTTTGAAAATGTCTTGTGTTTGTGGCAAGGTCCACTTTATAAAATAAAGCCACATCTTCTGCTAGTTGTGTTTGTTTTTTTTTTTTTTTTATTTCCTGCTGAAATTTGAATAAACTTAATACATTTGGAGAGTTTTCAATCCTTAATGACAATAATTCTGCAAAGATAAAGAAAAAAAAAGGGGAGAAATTGGACATCCTTGGCATACAGATCTATTAATTGAAAATCTTTGGGACGTGTTGGGATACAGAGGAATTGAGTTGCTTTTATCCTTATAAAGTATTCTAGTAAATGAAATGAGTTTCTCTCCAAAGCCGAATAGCTTTAAAGTATTAAAGAGAAGAGAGGGTTGTTCTACTCAAATGCTTTATAAATGTAAAAAAAAAAAGAATGAGTGCTTGAGAGTCAATATGTTCAGAGATGTCTGATAAATTGAAAATTGTCTACATTATTACTAATGCATCAGTTCGTCATAAAGCCAGATTGTTTCATTTATAACTTTGTGTAAATTTTTTTTTTTTAACTTGTCCTGTCCAATAGCTGAGCAAACAAGCTGAGAGCCTCTTGTGCCAGACAGATTTTACGGTTACACTCTTGAGTTATAAATCTTTGGACACATAAGGTGTATATTTGTATGAATATAAACCCCTTTTGTAATTTAGGCTAAACTTTATTTATATTTATTATGTTTGTATCCTTTTTTTGTATCCAGATAACTAAGGGATCCCCTTTCCCCATGTGGGGAGAGGGCTACCGGGCCCAGGAGGCCCGCACCCAAGAGGCATGGCCGCCGTTGCAGAGGGTCTGGTTTCCTCCTCCAGGGAGGGGGGACAAAAGATCAGAAGTCCCTCCTTCCATGTGGAATGTGTGTGCTTCTGTCTGTGTGTGTGTGTCTGTGTGTGCGTCTGTGTGTGTGTGCGTCTGTGTGTGCATCCTTGGTGTGTGTGTGCGTGTGTGTCTGTGCGTGCATGCGTCTGTGTGTGTGTGTGTGTGTACGTGTGTGCGTGTGTGTGTGTGGGTGTGTGTGTGTGTGCATCCTTGGTGTGTGTGTGCGTGTGTGTCTGTGCGTGCGTGTGTGTGTCTGTGTGTGTGTGTGTGTGCGTCTGTGTGTGTGTGGGTGTGTGTGTGCGTCTGTGTGTGTGTGTGCGTCTGTGTATGTGTGCGTGTGTGTGTGCGTCTGTGTGTGTGCGTCTGTGTATGTGTGCGTGTGTGTGTGCGTCTGTGTGTGTGCGTCTGTGTGGGTGTGCGTCTGTGTGTGTGTGCACTTCTGTGTGTGTGGGTGTGCGTCTGTTTGTGTGTATGTGTGTGTGCGTCTGTGTGGGTGTGCGTCTGTGTGCACGTCTGTGTGTGTGGGTGTGCGTCTGTGTGTGTGTATGTGTGTGTGCGTCTGTGTGTGTGCGTGTGTGTGTGTGCGTGCGTGCGTCTGTGTGGGTGTGCGTGTGTGTGTGTGCGTGCGTCTGTGTGGGTGTGCGTCTGTGTGCGTGTGTGTGTGTGCGTGCGTCTGTGTGGGTGTGCGTCTGTGTGCGTGTGTGTGTGTGCGTGCGTCTGTGTGGGTGTGCGTCTGTGTGTGTGTGTGTGCGTGCGTCTGTGTGTGTGTGGGTCTGTGTGTGTGTGTGTGCGTGCGTGTGTGCGTCTGTGTGTGTACGTGTGTGCGTCTGTGGGTGTGTGTGTGTGTGTGTGCGTCTGTGTGTGTGTGGGTGTGTGTGCTTCTGTCTGTGTGTGCGTCTGTGTGTGTGTGCGTCTGTGTGTGTGGATCCTTGGTGTGTGCGTGCGTGTGTGTCTGTGCGTGCGTGTGTGTCTGTGCGTGCGTGTGTGCGTCTGTGTGTGTGTGTGTGTGTGCGTGCGTGTGTGCGTCTGTGTGTGTGTGCGTGCATGCGTCTGTGTGTGTGTGCGTGCGTGTGTGCGTCTGTGTGTGTGTGGGTGTGTGCGTCTGTGTGTGTGTGTGTGCGTGTTTGCGTCTGTGTGTGTGCTTCTGTCTGTGTGTGCGTCTGTGTGTGTGTGCGTCTGTGTGTGTGCATCCTTGGTGTGTGCGTGCGTGTGTGTCTGTGCGTGCGTGTGTGCGTCTGTGTGTGTGTGTGCGTGCGTGTGTGCGTCTGTGTGTGTGTGCGTGCATGCGTCTGTGTGTGTGTGCGTGCGTGTGTGCGTCTGTGTGTGTGTGGGTGTGTGCGTCTGTGTGTGTGAGTGTGTGCGTCTGTGTGGGTGTGTGTCTATGTGTGTGTGTGGGTGTGCGTCTGTGTGTGTGTGCTTGTGTGTGTGCGTGCGTCTGTGTGGGTGTGCGTCTGTGTGTGTGTGCGTCTATGTGTGTGTGTGTGCGTGCGTGTGTGCATCTGTGTGTGTGTGTGTGTGTGCCTCTGTGTGGGTGTGCGTCTGTGTGTGTGTGTGTGTGCGTGCGTCTGTGTGTGCGTGCGTCTGTGCGGGTGTGCGTCTGTGTGTGTGTGTGCGTCTGTGTGTGTGTGGGTGTGTGTGTGCGTCTGTGTGTGTGTGCGCGTGTGTGTGCTTCTGTCTGTGTGTGTGTGTCTGTGTGTGCGTCTGTGTGTGTGCGCGTCTGTGTGTGTGTGTGTGCGTCCTTGGTGTGTGTGTGCATGTGTGTCTGTGCGTGCTTGTGTGTGTGTGTGTGTGTGTGTGTGTGTGCGTCTGTGTGTGTGTGCGCGTGTGTGTGCTTCTGTCTGTGTGTGTGTGTCTGTGTGTGCGTCTGTGTGTGTGCGCGTCTGTGTGTGTGTGTGTGCATCCTTGGTGTGTGTGTGCATGTGTGTCTGTGCGTGCTTGTGTGTGTGTGTGTGTGCGTCTGTGTGTGTGTGCGCGTGTGTGTGCTTCTGTCTGTGTGTGTGTGTCTGTGTGTGCGTCTGTGTGTGTGCGCGTCTGTGTGTGTGTGTGTGCATCCTTGGTGTGTGTGTGCATGTGTGTCTGTGCGTGCTTGTGTGTGTCTGTGTGTGTGTGTGTGCATGTGTGCGTCTGTGTGTGTGCGTGCATGCGTCTGTGTGTGTGCGTCTGTGTGTGTGTGGGTGTGCGTCTGTGTGTGTGTGCGTCTGTGTGTGTGTGCGTCTGTGTATGTGTGTGTGTGCGTGTGTGTGTCTGTGTGTGTGTGCGTCTGTGTGTGTGCGTCTGTGTGGGTGTGCGTCTGTGTGTGTGTGCACGTCTGTGTGTGTGGGTGTGCGTCTGTGTGTGTGTATGTGTGTGTGCGTCTGTGTGTGTGTGCACGTCTGTGTGTGTGGGTGTGCGTCTGTGTGTGTGTATGTGTGTGTGCGTGGGTGCGTCTGTGTGGGTGTGCGTCTGTGTGTGTGCGTGCGTCAGTGTGGGTGTGCGTCTGTGTGGGTGTGCGTCTGTGTGTGTGTGTGCGTGCGTCTGTGTGGGTGTGCGTCTGTGTGTGTGTGTGTGTGTGTGTGCGTGTGTGTGTGTGGGTGTGCGTCTGTGTGTGTGTGCACGTCTGTGTGTGTGTGTGTGTGTGCGTGCGAGTGTGCGTCTGTGTGTGTACGTGTGTGCGTCTGTGGGTGTGTGTGTGCTTCTGTCTGTGTGTATGTGTCTATGTGTGCGTCTGTGTGTGTGTGTGTGCATCCTTGGTGTGTGCGTGCGTGTGTGTCTGTGCGTGCGTGTGTGCGTCTGTGTGTGTACGTGCGTGTGTGCGTCTGTGTGTGTGTGTGTGCGTGCATGCATGTGTCTGTGTGTGTGTGTGTGTGTGTGCGTCTGTGTGTGTGTGTGTGCGTGCATGCATGCGTCTGTGTGTGTGTGCGCGTGTGCGTCTGTGTGTGTGTGCGTCTGTGTGTGTGTGGGTGTGTGTGCGTCTGTGTGTGTGTGCGTCTGTGCGTGTGTGTGTGTGCGTCTGTGTGGGTGTGCGTCTGTGTGTGTGTGTGTGTATGTGTGTGTGCGTCTGTGTGTGTGCGTGTGTGTGTGCATGCGTGCGTGCGTCTGTGTGGGTGTGCGTCTGTGTGTGTGTGCGTCTGTGTGTGTGGGTGTGCGTCTGTGTGTGTGTGGGTGTGTGTGTGCGTCTGTGTGTGTGTGCGTCTGTGTATGTGTGTGTGTGCGTGTCTGTGTGTGTGTGCACGTCTGTGTGTGTGGGTGTGCGTCTGTGTGTGTGTGTGTGTGTGTGTGTGCGTGCACGTCTGTGTGTGTGGGTGTGCGTCTGTGTGTGTGTATGTGTGTGTGCGTCTGTGTGTGTGTATGTGTGTGCGTGCGTGCGTCTGTGTGGGTGTGCGTCTGTGTGTGTGCGTGCGTCTGTGTGGGTGTGCGTCTGTGTGTGCGTGCGTCTGTGTGGGTGTGCGTCTGTGTGTGTGTGCGTGTGTGTGCGTGCGTCTGTGTGGGTGTGGGTGTGTGCGTCTGTGTGTGTGTGTGTGTGCGTCTGTGTGGGTGTGCGTCTGTGTTTGTGTGTGTGTGCGTCTGTGTGGGTGTGCGTCTGTGTGGGTGTGCGTCTGTGTGTGTGTGCGCGTCTGTGTGTGTGGGTGTGCGTCTGTGCGTGTGTATGTGTATGTGCGTCTGTGTGTGTGCGTGTGGGTGTGCGTGCGTGCGTCTGTGTGGGTGTGCGTCTGTGTGTGTGTGTGTCTGTGTGTTTCTTTGTGTGTGTGCGTGCGTCTGTGTGGGTGTGCGTCTGTGTGTGTGCGTGCGTCTGTGTGGGTGTGCGTCTGTGTGTGCGTGTGTGTGTGTGTGCGTGCGTCTGTGTGGGTGTGCGTCTGTGTGTGTGTGTGCGTCTGTGTGTGTGTGCGTGCGTCTGTGTGGGTGTGCGTCTGTGTGTGTGCGTGCGTCTGTGTGTGTGTGTGCGTGTGTGTGCGTGCGTATGTGTGTGTGTGTGTGCGTGCGTCTGTGTGGGTGTGCGTCTGTGTGGGTGTGCGTCTGTGTGTGTGTGCGTCTGTGTGTGTGTGTGTGCGTGCGTCTGTGTGGGTGTGCGTCTGTGTGTGTGTGCGTGCGTGTGTGCGTCTGTGTGGGTGTGCGTCTATGTGTGTGTGTGTGTGCGTCTGTGTGTGTGTGCGTCTGTGTGTGTGTGCGTGCGTCTGTGTGGGTGTGCGTCTGTGTGTGTGCGTGCGTCTGTGTGTGTGTGTGCGTGTGTGTGCGTGCGTATGTGTGTGTGTGTGTGCGTGCGTCTGTGTGGGTGTGCGTCTGTGTGGGTGTGCGTCTGTGTGTGTGTGCGTGTGTGTGTGTGTGTGTGCGTGCGTGTGTGCGTCTGTGTGTGTGTGTGTGTGCGTCTGTGTGTGTGTGTGTGCGTCTGTGTGGGTGTGTGTGGCATAAAGGGTGCAATTAAAATTGGTGGGTAGGGCACTGAAAGGACATTTCCTGATTGCTCACCGTGATGTCTAAGCATCCCCCCCACCCCACCAAGGGTCCTATATGTTTAAGGTGCACTTAGCAAAAATGTTTTTTTTTTGCTATACAAAGAGTTATGAAGATCATGGATACTAATCTTCCCTCTGTATCGATGACACTCATGTCACCAAGCACACAAAGTGAAGGTGAAGCTGTGATTGAACCATTAAGCCAGACTGATAGATCAGCACATACCTGTTGCCAGAGAGCATGGACATATGTACAGAACCACAGAGCATGCATGTAATTGCCAGGTAGATTACTATCACAATGCTCACAAATGTCTGAGTTTCTGAGACCCGTCTTGAACGTCCTCTGTCCAGTATAGTATATTCTGTGAAGAGTTTTGAATTCGATTAGTTTTAGGTTTGGTTTTAGTTTAAAGGTATTTAGACACTTCTGACCAGAAGCTTGTGTCTGTGCTTCTGCCGAAGTCTGCATCCCATTTGTACAGAAGAGGATTAGGGCCATGGAGAAAGAGCAATGGGAAATTCCGACTTTAATCTAAAAATTCTGACTTTTTTCACTTTTTTCTATACGTAATTTTACACTGAAGTTGAATAAAACTCATTTAACTAATGTTTTATTGTTTTTTTTATTTATTTTGCGCAGATTGACAGTGATGTCATCGCTTTGGAGGAGGATGGAGTTCTGGCACTTCACCCATTTCTGTGGAGTATGCAGCATCTCTGCAAAAACGAGCGATTCTGCACGACCCTGAACACTCATTATTATTACAGTATTATTATTTTAAGCGTGTTTATTTTAGTGTCATATATTATCTTTCTGCTGTTTTAACTGTAATTGAGATATGGATGGATTAGATATGATAACTCATTTCCCCACTGTGAGATCAATAAAGCTTCATTATAATCTGTTCCTCTTAATCAAATCTTTAATTTTTTTTGTTGCTGTCATTGCTGTCAAGTAATCTTCTGATTTGGTTATGGATTTTTTTCTTCAGTCTTACATGTACGACAGTACACCTTTAAAATTCAGATAACTGAAACAAGTTTCTCATTGGAATTTTTTCTGTTGGAAAATTTAAATAAATATGTATATTTAAAGATTTTTTTTTTTCTTAATTTAATTTTGTTGCTTTCTTTTACTTTTATTTGTTTGCGTAACTGATGCATCAAATGAAAGCGATGATATATCAAAGGAATCTTGTTATAAAATAACAACATTTTGACTTTGCTAATTATTTTTATCTTTTCAAAGTAGTCAGTTCATTGGAATACATAGCTTAGTTCTGCCCAGGTAAATAATGTTGGCAACCCCAGCTAATTGGATTCATATGGTAAAAAACAGGTTATAGTTCAAATAAACAATATTATTTTAAAAGAGAAACATATATTCAACCAATGCAGTTGACTATAATATTGTCTCTAATAACTTTGCTTTAAACTTGGTTTACATGGTTTTATTTCCTAAACAAATTTGTCAGGGCTGCACGCCGCTGACAAAGCACTTTTGCTTCATAGCAAGAGGGCCCTGGTTCAAATCGCAGCTGAGACCTTTCTGTGTGGAGTTTACATGTTCTCTACATGCATGCGTGGATTTCTAAACAGCTTTGAAAATGTCAACATTGACTGTGTTAATAAAGCTTTAAACTTGAAATGGTAAACATGGAGCCAGTAAACACCAACTCCTAAATAAAACAAGTCCAATATGATGCAGTCCTTTTGGATGTTGTTTTCCAGCTCATCAGCCTGACACTTCAGGCAGGAATCATGGCTCCTCTTCCCCAAGACATCCGTAACAACCAACCAGACTCATGTAGCAGGTCAAGAAAAAATGGCTTTTCCTGCAGTTTAAAAAAATGTAAAGATTAGAGTCAATTAATGATTGCATTGAATATAAATCAGTGAAATCCATCATAGTGATTTGTCTGTATGCTATATACCATGGTGAAATTACTATAGTCTTCTTTTTTATTCCCTTCTAGAGCTGTCCTCTGATCTTCTGGTTCTGCACAAACTTTTCTGGAACTTTGCTTGTAGAAACCTGACCTGCAGAAATCACACATTTTAACTCAACATTGTATTTTATTTTTTATTGGGGTTTACTGTAGGTGTCATATTATGGAGATGTTCAAATGTCATTTTCAATGTATTTTAATGTTTTTTCACATATTAACTTGTTTGCTGGTTTAAATCTTAAATCTATATTTGGCAAAACTGATCATATAATTACTGTATGAATCACAGAATCATCCAGGCTGGTTGGGGCCGTTTCTTGCCTTGTGGGGGCCCTAGGGTAGATGCTGGTTAAGGGCCTTCATTTTGTAAACTGCAGTGAAGAGATTCCTAACCCATTTGGTCTACTAAGACAGCTCTATGTAAGAAAAGGAACCACTATAAATGACTACAAGGGGGAAAAAATCCTCTTTACCTCAATAAACAGAAAAGATTCAAAAACTAACAATTACAATTAAAACAACACTTAAAATACTGCTTGACTGTTGTAGTCCCACACTTAAAATACCTAACAATAACACAGAATTTTCGGTAACAGTTATGGTGCTTTGTCCTCAAAATGTCTGCTTTCTGGCTTTTTTTATTGGCAAAGTCATCAAGCTAAGTCTGTTTTATCTTTTCCTTACTAGTTCTTCAAATAAAGTGATGCTTAAAGCTTCTACAATCTTCTTTTTAGGAAAAAGGGGAAATAATCTGAATTGTCTCTCTGTCCACTTCATCATTCCTGAATGAATGAGAGAATAAATTGGCCAGTCATCTGTATCTATAGGTTTAGTAAAAACAGGCCAGTATCCATGTACATTTGCAGATGATACCTTTATGTCAGAGAGGTCCTCAGAAACCTGATGGTCCTGGAGCTTCTTGGTCAGGATGTTCCTCAGATCCCTCTGAATTAATGTCTAATCTCCAAATATTTTAGAATTGCTCCTGCAGAGACAGATTATTGGAAAAAAAACGTAATGATTGCATATTCTTATTTTATTATTGGTGATGTTGCAGTAATGCAGAAAAATTCAACTCTCAACTCAACTCAACTTTATTTATAAAGCACTTTCAACCAGCAGGAAGCCAAAACAAAGTGCTGTACACACACAAGATAAAAACAAGATAAAAGGACAATAAAAAACAAGTAAAATAATAAGAGCAATAAAATATCAGTAGAAACAGCTGGAGTCTCATGTTGTGTGAAAAGCAGGGGCATAAAAGTGAGTCTTTAAACGAGTTTTAAAAGTGGACAGTGATGATGCTTCTCTAATATACAATGGCAAAGAATTCCAGAGCCTTGGACCAGCAACAGCAAAGGCTCTGTCCCCCCTGAGCTTCGGCCTGGACCTCGGTGTTTCCAGAAGGAGCTGATCAGCTGATCTGAGGCACCGGGCCGGCGAATAAGGAGAAAGCAGTTCGGAGAGGTACAGTGGGGCAAGACCATGTAAAGATTTAAAAACAAATAAAAGAATCTTAAAGTCAACCCTAAAGTGGAGCGATGCTAAAATCAGTGTAATGTGGTCTCGCTTACGTCCTCCAACCAGGAGACGGGCAGCTGCATTTTGAACACGTTGGAGACGTGAGATAGATGTGTCTGGTTTAGTCCAAGGTACAGAGAGTTGCAGTAATCCAGCCGAGAAGTTCTGAAGGCGTGGATTACTGTCTCAAAATGTGCAGGTGATAAAAATGGTTTCACCTTTGAAAGTTGCTGAAGATTATAGAAGCTGAGCTTCACCACTGATCTGATCTGGTGATCAAGTTTAAAATGACTGTCCAACTTAAAACCCACGTTAGAAACAGTTGACTTTAGAAACCCAGATCAGCTGGGGATGGTCCTCCATGATCATTTGGTCTAAACACCAGTATTTCAGTTTTGTTTTCGTTAAAACTCAGGAAACTCGTGGCCAAGCAATCCTTAATGTCATGCAAACATGATACAAGCGGGTTAATAGAGAAACCATTCTTCCTTTTCAGAGGCAGATAGATCTGGCTGTCATCAGCATATAAGTGAAAGGAAACACAATGGCTTCTTAGAATGGACCCCAGTGGAAGCAGATATAAGGACAATAGAAGTGGCCCTAGAACTGAACCTTGTGGAACTCCAAAAGACACCTGAGCTGTTCTAGATTTAAAACCATCAATATTAACACACATAGTCCGTCCTGATAAGTACGATCTAAACCAATCTAGTGCAGTACCATGAATCCCCACCAAGTTCTGGAGCCTAGAAATTAAAATACTGTGGTCAACTGTGTCGAATGCTGCTGATAGATCCAGCAGAACCAGAACTACATGATCTCCTGCATCAGTTGCCAATAGGATGTCGTTGCTCACCCTCAGTAAAGCTGACTCTGTACTGTGTTGGGCTCTAAAACCAGACTGGAAGACTTCATAGATTTTATGAGTGCTCAAAAATTCCTCCAGCTGTAAGTAGACCAAGCCGAGCAGAAAACAGGGGTTGAGGGGTCAGCGGAGGGAAAAGTAATCGCAGCCCTTATGTTTATAACCTTGTCAATAAAGAAATTCAGAAAATAATTAATTCACATTAATTAGCTTTAATAAATCTATTTTAGGAGTTTTTTTTAAACACAAGTTTACACACAGTACGGATTTTATCTTTTATCTTATCTTTATATCATGTCCAGTACTGGTCAGGGCTCAAGATATTAAATCTTCACAAGAATCTGCCCCAAAATGGCCAGGTATTAAGACTAGGCCACTTTTGCTAGCTCGCCACATGCACCCCGTTTAAGACACAGAAATAATATTGGTACCAATTTTTTTCAATTTTCCTCCCCATGATGCACTTTAAGTTATAAGACGATTAAAAAAAAAGCCTTGCCTGAATTTTGGATTTAGCTAGTAGTAAAAGTGATTTTTTTTAAAAAGATTTTTTCAAGATGACGGCCTCTTCCCAAAGGTCGAAGATCAACGAAACTCCAGGGGTCATTGTAGATTTACGGTAGCTGCATGTGTATGAAAATTCGTTACAATTACCAAAACAAAACATCAGTTTTCACATACTTGAAATTCACAAAATCTCAGATTTTGAAACAAAATGACCGCCAAACCGTAATGTGGCCATCACGTAATAATTTCAAAACTTCCTTTGGATATCCGCGATAAAATTCTGTTGGTTTCATCAATGAAAGTTCTTTGGTGGTTGTAGATCCCGGCTGGCGGGATGTGTGTGAATTTTTGTAAAAATAGGAAGAGTGTCAACTTCCCATATTGTGGAAAAGCATAGTCAAATCTCGCAATTTGCTACAAAATGGTCGCCAAGGTGTGGGTCATGTGTGTGTAACCCCCCCCCCCTAAAAAAAAAAAAAAACTCTCCTAGATGCCCCCTGCCTCTGTTTTTTTGCAGTTTAGCTCGCCGTGATGTTAGCGTCTTGGGGGGGTCGTTGTTCACTATGTCAAAAATTCCTTTCACATTTACCCGAGGTGTGTGGAAATTTTGGTGAGTTTTCGGGTATGTGGCAGGGGTGGAAAATGTGCTCAAACTTGCAGAAGGAGAACAATAAACAAAGCAAAAACAATATGGAATCTTTTTTGCGCCAAGGACTGTGTGTGTCTTTTCGTGTATTTTGTCTTGTACTACACACTGGTCAGGTCTGTTTGGGCTTAGGCCCTTCCTTTCAGGAACTTTTAAGGTCTTTTTCGTTTTTTGGTCAGTGGTCCTTGCAGACAGGACCCTGCTGCTGCGGGCCAAAATAATGCTGATTAAGATAAATGATTCACTGCCACAAACAAAAAATAACCAAACAAAACTCTGTTTTTGTCACCGATCCTTGGTACAACACCGGTGCGCTAGCTCTAGCTAGCTAGCTCTAGCTAGCTAGCAGCACATTCCACACTTTGGGGGCGTTGCAGCTGACTTGTGCGATTCAAAAAAGATGAGACACAGCTGATTATTGTTGCATTTAATTGTTTTTACAGTCAAGATTTTTTCATATATAAGTGGTTTAATAAACTGCAGAAATAGCTGCATGTAAAATCGAACATTTTAATTCTCCCCATGATGAAGTTGATGAACATGTAACTTTAATGCCTCTTTCACGCCTCCTTCATGCCTCCTTGGATTTAAAAAAAATCAATTTTAAAATCTCCCATTATTACAGTTTTGTGATTGAGTTTATAGTAAAGCCTCAAGACTGTAGTTTATTTACATCTGAACCTTTAGCTTTGTATATGCATGCAGTGATGTCATTTCTGCTTTTACACATCTCAATTTCAACAGCTACACATCCCAGGATCCCTTCTATTGCAACAGACATCTCTTTAAACGATTTACTTTTTAGCCCATTATCAACATTCAACACCACTCCACTTCCTCTTTTTCTTCATATTTGGGTTATTGTTTGCAACCTACTATCTCAAATTTATCACCTTAATGGTTGTCAAACCAGGTTTCAGAGAGTGCTAACTACTTTACCTCAAACCTATAAACCTATTACTCATATTGGTAGGACACTTTTTCAGCTTATTGAAGTTCGCATAGACTTATTTTGTTAAAATTCATATGTGACAGATTCTGGTTAATAAATAAATTAACTTAATTAATGTGTAATTTAATGTCATCTTCTGAGAAATATTTGCAGTTATCATTAAATTAATTGTAGAAATTAATATCTGGGTCCATATCTTTGTCATAAGTACACATTTGATCATGTTTACTTCTCTTATCCTCCATAATTCACTTTAACTTTTTAAAAATTCAGTTACTATTGCAGTAGTTACTGAAGAAGAGAAGCAGTTTTCACTTTTGGATTTTAATCACTATACGGACTGTACTATCGACAGTATACGGACTGTACCATCGACAGTATACGGACTGTACCGTCGACAGTATACGGACTGTACCGTCGACAGTATACGGACTGCACCGTCGACAGTATACGGACTGTACCATCGACAGTATACGGACTGTACCATCGACAGAGTATGGACTGTACCGTCGACAGTATACGAACTGCACCGTCGACAGAGTACGGACTGTACCATCGACAGAGTACGGACTGTACCGTCGACAGTATACGAACTGTACCATTGACATTATACGGACTGTACCATCGACAGAGTGCGGACTGTACCGTCGACAGTAAATGGACTGTACCGTCGACAGTATACGGACTGTACCGTCGACAGAGTACGGACTGTACCGTCGACAGTACACGGACTGCACCGTCGACAGTATACGGACTGCACCGTCGACAGTATACGGACTGTACCATCGACAGTATACGGACTGTACCATCGACAGAGTACGAACTGTACCATCGACAGTATACGGACTGTACCGTCAACAGAGTGCGGACTGTACCATCGACAGAGTACGGACTGCACCGTCGACAGTATACGGACTGCACCGTCGACAATATACGGACTGTACCATTGACAGTATACGGACTGTACCATCGACAGAGTACGGACTGTACCATCGACAATATACGGACTGTACCATCGACAGAGTACGGACTGTACCGTCGACAGTATACGAACTGTACCGTCGACAGAGTACGGACTGTACCATTGACAGAGTACGGACTGTACCGTAGACAGTATACGAACTGTACCATTGACAGTATACGGACTGTACCATCGACAGTATACGGACTGCACCGTCGACAGTATACGGACTGTACCATCGACAGTAAATGGACTGTACCGTTGACAGTATACGGACTGTACCGTCAACAGAGTACGGACTGTACGATCGACAGAGTACGGACTGTACCGTCGACAGTATACGAACTGTACCGTCGACAGAGTACGGACTGTACCATTGACAGAGTACGGACTGTACCGTCGACAGTATACGAACTGTACCGTTGACAGTATACGGAGTGTACCATCGACAGAGTACGGACTGTACCATCGACAGTAAATGGACTGTACCGTTGACAGTATACGGACTGTACCGTCGACAGAGTACGGACTGTACCGTCGACAGTATACGGACTGCACCGTCGACAGTATACGGACTGCACCGTCGACAGTATACGGACTGCACCTTCGACAGTATACGGACTGTACCATCGACAGAGTACGGACTGTACCATCGACAGTATACCGACTGTACCGTCGACAGTATACGGACTGTACCGTCGACAGAGTACGGACTGTACCATCGACAGTATACGGACTGTACCGTCGACAGTATACGGACTGTACCGTCGACAGTATACGGACTGTACCGTCGACAGAGTACGGACTGTACCATCGACAGTATACGGACTGTACCGTCAACAGAGTACGGACTGTACCATCGACGTCGACAGTAAATGGACTGTACCGTTGACAGTATACGGACTGTACCGTCAACAGAGTACGGACTGTACCATCGACAGAGTACGGACTGTACCGTCGACAGTATACGAACTGTACCATTGACAGTATACGGACTGTACCATCGACAGAGTACGGACTGTACCGTCGACAGTATACGGACTGTACCGTCGACAGTATACGGACTGTACCGTCGACAGAGTACGGACTGTACCATCGACAGTATACGGACTGTACCGTCAACAGAGTACGGACTGTACCGTCGACAGTATACGGACTGCACCGTCGACAGTATACGGACTGCACCGTCGACAGTATACGGACTGTACCGTCGACAGAGTACGGACTGTACCATCGACAGTATACGGACTGTACCGTCGACAGTATACGGACTGTACCGTCGACAGTATACGGACTGTACCGTCGACAGAGTACGGACTGTACCATCGACAGTATACGGACTGTACCGTCAACAGAGTACGGACTGTACCATCGACGTCGACAGTAAATGGACTGTACCGTTGACAGTATACGGACTGTACCGTCAACAGAGTACGGACTGTACCATCGACAGAGTACGGACTGTACCGTCGACAGTATACGAACTGTACCGTCGACAGAGTACGGACTGTACCATTGACAGAGTACGGACTGTACCGTCGACAGTATACGAACTGTACCATTGACAGTATACGGACTGTACCATCGACAAAGTACGGACTGTACCGTCGACAGTATACGGACTGCACCGTCGACAGTATACGGACTGTACCATCGACAGTATACGGACTGTACCGTCGACAGAGTACGGACTGTACCGTCGACAGTATACGGACTGTACCGTCGACAGTATACGGACTGCACCGTCGACAGTATACGGACTGCACCGTCGACAGTATACGGACTGCACCGTCGACAGTATACCGACTGCACCGTCGACAGTATACCGACTGTACCGTCAACAGTATACGGACTGCACCGTCGACAGTATACGGACTGCACCGTCGACAGAGTACGGACTGTACCGTCGACAGTATACGGACTGTACCGTCGACAGTATACGGACTGCACCGTCGACAGTATACGGACTGCACCGTCGACAGTATACGGACTGCACCGTCGACAGTATACGGACTGCACCGTCGACAGTATACGGACTGCACCGTCGACAGTATACGGACTGTACCGTCGACGGAGTACGGACTGTACCGTCGACAGTATACGGACTGTACCGTCGACAGTATACGGACTGTACCGTCGACAGTGTACGGACTGTACCGTCGACAGAGTACGGACTGTACCGTCGACAGAGTACGGACTGTACCGTCGACAGTGTACGGACTGTACCGTCGACCGTGTACGGACTGTACCGTCGACAGTGTACGGACTGTACCGTCGACAGAGTACGGACTGTACTGTCGACACTATATGGACTGCACCGTCGACAGTGTACGGACTGTACCGTCGACAGAGTACGGACTGTACCGTCGACAGAGTACGGACTGTACCGTCGACAGTATACGGACTGCACCGTCGACAGTATACGGACTGCACCGTCGACAGTATAAGGACTGTACCGTCAACAGTATACGGACTGCACCGTCGACAGTATACGGACTGCACCGTCGACAGTATACGGACTGCACCGTCGACAGTACCAGTCGGACCAAGGACCAATCAGAGATGAAGATTTAGCCTAATGTTTGCATAATCATTGTGTTTAAGTTGATTGAAGGGTCAGAGGGCGTCTTCTTTTGTTTGCCTGGTGTTAGAACGTCCATTTAGACGGTAGCAGATAGGGACATTTTGAAGACCCAGAGCTTTGTCATTACCTACATGTTAGGAATAAATCTTTTGGTGGAAAACCTCAAAATTGTTCCAGACCTCGATTCTTGAACATGCATTTAGGTATAATCAGCAAATTATAGCCTGCATTACCCACACAGCCAGAATATATATATATATAAAACCCACCCATCTGTTTTGTTCCTCCCCTTTTTTGTTTAGAAGGAAAAAACATTCAATGCGAGTGGCATCTTCACATTCCCAAATGATCAAAGTAATGATTGCTGTGCATGTTATGTTGAAATGATTGTTCTGAATCAATGTTCAGACAAAACAACAACAAATGCTAACAGAATGACATGGCACCCCAGCACAGAAGTACAAAAATCTGAGCCCCTGCTCCTCCCTTAAACTCCAACCTCCACACTAGACATCACTTATTTAGAATTTGGGCTATACCATAAACGAAGCAGTGGGGGGAAGTGACTGACTAAGTATAAATGGTGAGTGTTAAAACAAACTAGGTAAAATGAGATGCTTAACTAAAAGTGACTAAGAAAACTACTAACTAATAAGAAACAAAATGAATGATAGCAACAATGATGAACAAAAGAAATTCAGTGTGGAGGAATGGGCCAAAATATCAGCAACTGTTTGTGAAAACTTACATAAAACATTTGCCTGCTGTCATTGCCAACAAAGGATATATAACAAAGTATTAAGTTGAACTTTTGTAATTGACCAAAAACTAATTTTACACCATAATCTACAAATAAATTGGTTAAAAAATTAGACAATGTGATTGTCTGGATTTTCTTTTTCAAATTTTGTCTCTCATAGGCAAGGTACACCTATGATGAAATGTACAGGCTTCTCTAATCTTTTTAAATGGGAAAAGTTGCACAATTGGTGGCTGACTAAATACTTTTCTGGGATATTATTTACTTATGACAACTTTATAAAACAGGTATTTATTCATGAGCAATGTTTGATTTACAGGACTTTATTGATCACCAAGACTATCTTAAACTGGTCTTATGTTGTAAGGATTTTTCGTGTATTGCTGCCCATTCTGGCATTAGTGTTTTAAATCAAAGTCTTAAAAAAATAAAGGCCATGTGGTGGGAAAGTGATTTGAAATGAGAGTTCTGGAAGAACCAATGTGCGCTGTTCTTGCTGTTATGGGGAGTGTTTTTCCTGGTGTTGCTAGTATTTCTCTTTCAGATGATCAGGATCTTGTCACACCCATTTTTTCACCAGAGGGCATCCCTGTGCTGTCTGCCACGTTGCCTTGCTTTGTTGTTTCCTTGGGCTTTGTGTTACGCTGTCAAACTTCAGGTACAACTAACTCAACTCCGGTTTGAAGCAGAAGGGAAGGAAAGGGTGAGGAAAGCAAAGTATGAACTGAGACTACAGTCAAAGAAAATGAAGATTGGAGCAGAAAAAGAACTGAGGCTTTGACAGCTTGAACTCAAATCCTCAAAACCTTCCTCAAGTAGTCAGCCCTCAGTTTCTGAAAAACCAGGTCATGTTTTTCCAAAGCATGGTTTTCATGTCAGTAAACAAATATTGCTTTAGTTTCAGTGTTTAGAGAGTGTGAATTTGACTTTTATTTCAATGCATTTAAGCAAGTTGATAGTGCACTTCAGTAGACAAAAGATATATGACCCACTCTACTTCAATCCAAATTGGTGGGAAAGGCCCCAGATACTGTTTGTTCTGTTTCATTACCACCACTTTCAACCACTACTGCTCAAACAAAGCGAAGGGTTGATCCAGACTTCATGTTCTGATCTTCCATTAACATGCTTGGGATTGCTGAGTCTGTCCAGACTACTCCTCTGCCAGGAAATCAAACTTGCTAGTCATCAGGTGGCAACAGGTTGAGAGCTCAGTTTCCCTTTTCTTCGCTGGAGCGTCCAAGATAGTACAAAAATAATGATGATCCAAATCATGCATGTGTTGCTTGCGAGTGAATGCTGTATGAGAATGTGTGTGTCTGTGGTTGTTTGACCTCAATAGTTATTAATGTTACAGGACATACAATCAGTAAATAGCAGGAGGAGCACAAGATCATCAACTAGTTCATAGTTTTCTTTTATTGACAGTCCATACTGAAGAAGAAAAAATCAGGCTGTTTGATGAGCATCACCAATTCATTCGAACTATCTGTCAATCTAGTAATGGCAGTGAGTGATTTTAGCGTTGAGAATTGAGATCTCCGGTCGTTGAAGTTGACACAAGTCCAGGTTTGATCAGCCAATCACAGCAAGGATTGACTTTGTAAACTTCCAGCAGAGAGCAGTCTGGGTGGAGACGGCGTTCACCTGAAAACATGCAAAGACAGATTGGTCCTAGAAATTATCATGCTCAGAGGATGGTTGATAATTTAATTAGGATACTCACAAATGTTCCCTCCAACTTCGTAGAGGCGCTGTGGAGGACTGTGGAGAGACACGAGTCAGTGTTTTCACCACATAGCTCACAATTATGACAAAGCAAATTCTACCTGTTCTGGCCCTCAAAGCGGGCAGTCACATCTTTAGCTGTTGTCTGCTCTTCAAGCTGAATTGCCATGGAAACTTTCATGTGTTGAGGGGCCTGAACCTGGATCACACCTTCACACAGCTTTGTGACCTGAACACACACATGCGCACCCACACAAAAACACATGTATAGACAGCAAAGGCATGGTTCTGATCTCTGTCTCTTTGTTCTATTTTTTTTTTTTATCTCTGTTTCCTATGGCTTTGGTCTCATTATTGCTTGGTTTAATTACCTGTTTCTATTTGGCTTCTAGTTCCAATCCACTTGTCACTTTCTTTTTTATCTCAATCTTTCAAAATCTCTGTCTCTGTCGCTTTTGGTTTTAGTAAAATGTTGGCTTAGTCTCACTTAATTGTGTCTGCCAGCTTTGGTTAGGGTCTCTGTCTCTTTTAACTATCAGCCTCTCTTAGTACTGATTTCTATCACTTTTGGTATTTTTCGGTGTCTTCAGGTTTTTGTCTCGTTTGGTTCTAGTCTAAATATTTTCAGTTGTTTTTTTGTCTCTTTTAGTTCAGTCCCTGCATCTTGTGGTTGAGTTACCGTCTCTTCTGGTTGTGTTCTCTGTTTCTCATACTTCTTGCTTCTTTTTCATGGTTCTATGTATTTAGATTCCGTGTCATTTTTTTCTTGGCTCTGGCCTGGCTGTCTTAAGTCTGGTCTCTGTTTCCTAAATTTTGGTAGATTCTTACCCGGTTCCCATCGTTTTGGTTTTTCTTTTTCTTTAACAGATAGGTCCTGGTTCTGCTCAGACTGAGTTGTTTTTGATTGGATGCCTGGTTTAGTTGTCTAACCTGTTTCAGCAAGAAGTTTGGAACCTGATGCAAGGAAAAAGAATTGATGTCACAACTACAACGTCAGTAAACTAGAGGTGTTGCAAGCCTTTTCTGAGTTTTACCGTCCAGAGCAGATCCTGGTGTTGAATCATCAGCTGGATCAGCTGAGCCCCACCCATTGCCTCATCCATTTCCTCTTTCTGTTTTGCAAGAGAGTGTTTTTTACCATGGCTACACTGAGCAAACAGGTTTGGGGCCATCACCATGGAGACATTCCACAGAGACATCCGGTTCTGATCTTGATGAGAGACCACCTTTCGGAGGAAGACCAGGAGAGCCTGTAACCATTGTAACAGATGTTTGTTTAAGTGAAACATTTTTGTGTATTTGTATGTATGTGTGTTCAGTGAATGCTGATGTACTCTCAGAGTTTCTCTGTGGACTTCAGGGAGGAGTAGGGTCAGTAGCTGCAAAGCTTGGACCTGATGGAGCTCAGAGGATATGCCTACAAGGAGATATGTCACCTTTATCCCCAACAGAACTGCAGACAAGTCAGAGTGCATTTAAATGTGTATGTATTCTCACCCATCACTGAGCTGAAGGTAGGCAGGTGCGTGTTAGTGAGTAGGGGTGTTGGCAGCTCTCTGATGAAAAGCTTCAGTAGCCCTGCAGCGTCCACCTGTCTTACTGCAGACCAGTCAAAGACTTCGGGGTGTCTGTCTAACTCTCTGCGGAAGTACTGCAGGTAAACAGAGTCAAAAGCAGTGTAAAATTGACACATTATATTGCATTATATACCTAGATATTTGAGCTGATCAAGTTCTAGTCTTGGGTTTTGGATTTTGGAAAACTGAAAAAGTTTTCTTTGAACTTCTGAATTTTTAGCTGCTGCTCTAGCTGAGTCTTTAAGTGACCTTACCTTCAATCGAGCCACTGATGATGGTACTCTGAGAATGCCCTCCATCTGCAGACCGCTCTGTTCCAAGATACTCAAAAACTGTAAATATAAAGATCCTCAAAGGTCATACAAGTCATATGATCCCATTATGTGCTGTAAAGAATACACATAAACACACTCAATCATGGACAAAAAGGGCACACAAATGTGTGTTGGTAAACACAAATTCTTGTTTTTACATGAAAACATGTAGACACAAATTTGCTAATTGGTTGGTTTATTATTTTTTTTATTGCAATGAAAATAAGACAGAAATGGACGTAGGGCCTGGTCACACCGCCCGAACTTTGCTGGAACGTACCTGGAGCGGCGCCAAATTTTGACAACGCTCGTCACTGCGCACAAAATGGGGGAAAAAAATCAAACACCCGTGCTTTGGTGTAGCGCTATACCGTTGAATCCAGCGTAGCTTTAGCATTGGTTTAGCAGCAGCGAGCTGTAGCGACCGTTGATGTAGTGTTGGTTGCTTCAGTGTAGGTAGAAGGCGTCTCTCAGGATCCATGGTGATGCAGTTTTTGGCCTAATTCAAAGTCCATTTCTCCCCGTATTTTTGGCCAATTACCGATCCGGCTCCGCTATGATAATGCCACATCAAAGTTCATCGCTGCCATGGATCACTGCTTTAACGGCCGACACCGTTCCAGCAACTGACGTTTGTGCAACGTTTTATAGCTGCCAGTGCAGCGCTGGTGAAGCAGCGGTGATCCAGCGTTCAAGATTTCTGTGTTGGTCAAGCGGAACCAAACATCCACGAACCTGCGTCTAGCGGAGCCAAACTTTGACTGGGCGTCGGTGCAGCGGGGGTGAACTTTACCGGAGCGGAGAATGGACCTCTCATCAATATTTTGTTTAGCTCAAAACTTTTGGAGCGGTGGGAGGGACCCTCGAGGAACATCAGCGGTGACAGAACGGATGCGACATTGCTTTAACGGAAGCCAACTTTTGTTAAACGGGGATGAACGGTCACGAGCGTTTTTTTTTCACTCCTCCAGGAACGCTCCAGCAAAGTTCGGGTGGTATGACCTGGCCCTAAATGTGAGAACATGTTTCTGTTGGAATGCTGCTGCTCAAATAATCCTACTTACAGAGGTTACATGCCATGAATGTGGAGTACATGGATGATTTTAAGGTTAACAGAACAGCAACAAGTGAACTCAGGTACATGAAACTTGGGTATGAGCATCCTTGTGGTAAGACCCTTATAAATGTGCTGCAATCACTAGAAGCTATACACATTTCTGTTACACCTAGAGGAAATCAGCATCTTGGAAAATGAAAAAAATCCCTGAATATAAAAGTTTTATTAGCCAGGGAACTGGCATTCACCAGCCCAATCCTGGCTGGGATTTCAGCTTTAGGATCATCAGTGAGTCCTGAAGCTTGAGGCAGTATCTGCAGGTTTTCCTCCAGTTGCTGATGGATCCAGAGAGCACCAGGAGATGAGCAATCCAGATACTGTCCAGGCTATAGAAGTGGACTTTGCCAAGGAGGCCTCATCTGACCAACACACTTACCTCAGCAGAAACACCACAAAGGACAGAGAGCTGCCGCCCTGAACAGGTGGGTTAGGATCTCTGACAGCATAGGTTTGTCCACTGTGACCAGATAAACGTAGAAATTGGGCTTGAAGGTCTAGAAGGGCTTGACAGTTCTAAACCAGCAGAGACGCTGATGTGTGGAATACCAGTACACAGAAACACCAAAAAAAAAAAAAACATGCGACAGTCAAGCACTCAAGTGCACCAGGGCCATCTAGATCTGACATGAGAAAAATAAACATGCATAAACATCTGTGCACAATGGACTGGAAACCCCAAAGTCAAAATGTGAAACGCCTCCAAAAGTGGTAGAGAACGAGAGAGCAAAGATCCTGTGGGACTTCCTGATATAGACAGACAGGATGGTAATGACGAACCAACCAGACATTGTAGTGGTGGATAAAGAACCGAGGAAAGCTGTTGTGGTGGATGTAGCAGCACCAAGCGATGGCAACATCAACAAGAAGGAACATGAGAAACTGGAGAAATACCAGAGGCTCAGAGAAGAACTGCAGAAAGCTTGGAAGGTAAAGGAACAGTGGTGTCCATGGTAATTGGAGAACTCAGGGCTGTACTTAGGGCTCCCAAACTGGAGGAATGGCTCCAGCAGATCCCGGGAAAGACCTCAGACATCTCAGTCCAGGAAAGTGCAGAGCTAGGAACAGTTAAGAAACTGCAGGACCCTCAAGCTCCCAGGTTTCTGGTAGAGGGTCCAAGCTTAGGTGATAAACCCCACCCCCCCACCACCCACTGAACCTGCTGAATTTCCTTTGGGGTCATGGGGTTGTTGGAGACAACCCATCTACTATTGGTACACCCTGAACAGGTCACCAGTTCGTTGCATGGTCACACAAACACACATTCTGTCAAGGTTGACGTGCGGACACAAATGCAGACGGACTCGAAATAAAGAAGAAATAGATTTAATGACTCGAGAGAGGACCATTAAATCAGAGCAAACAAACAAAACCACCCGACAACCCGTGCCAGGGAGACGAGGCCATATAACAGGGAGAGAGGATTGGTTAACCACATACAGGTGTGCCAGGAGGGAGGGAACACACAAGGAGGGAAGTGTCAAAGGACCTCGAAAGCAATGGTGAGCACAGGAAATACAACAAAATAAAACAGGAAGTGCCAAACAACAACAATTAATGTCCTGGGTCCATAACCCCTACAGTACCCCCCCCTCAAGGTGCGCCTCCTGGCGCAGGGGGAAGTCTGTTCCGATGCCGCCGATCGAAGTCCCTGATGAGTTCAGGGTCCAGAATGCGTGAAGCAGGCTTCCAGGACCTCTCCTCAGGCCCGTACCCCTGCCAGTCCACCAGGTACTGGAGACCACGACCCCGTCGCCGAACGTCCAGAAGGCGACGGACAGTGTAGGCCGGTTGGCCATCAATGATGCGGGGAGGGGGTGGCGGAGAGGATGGCCGCTGCAGGGGACTCGTGACATGTGGCTTTAGCTGAGAGATGTGGAAAACCGGGTGGATGCGCAAGGACCTGGGCAAGCGCAGCCTGACTGCCACCGGATTGACGACCTTGATGATCTCGAAAGGACCGATGAACTTGGGGAACCGCTTCTTTGACTCTGTCCGGAGTCTGAGGTGCGAGGTGGACAACATGACGAACTGACCAGGTAGGTAGGATGGTGCTGGCGTGCGGCGACGATCTGGCAACCTGTTGTGGGAAACCCCTGAACACAACAGGGCTCGTGACTCGGAAAACACAGTCAGGTCATGACATTCAGACGGATCCCTGAATGGGTCAGGTGAGGGCGGCCGCCCTACTGGGACGGCGGGATCTCCCCCAGGAGGCCGAGCTGAACGCAAACATGTGGTGTGACATTTCTCACTCCAGCCGGAGACACGGCTGGAGGGCCAGTCGATGACTGGGTTGTGAGCATTTAGCCAAGGGCAACCTAATACCAGAGGGTTTTGTGGGGAGGAAAAAAGGAAAAAACGGGTGTGCTCGTGGTGATTGTCTGACACAATCAGATGAACCGGCTCAGTGACTCGTGAGACGGTGGCTAATTCTTGGCCGTTGAGGGAGACCACTCGTAAAGGATGGGGCAAAAACTCAGACGTAAGACCGACCTGTTTGGCTAGCTCGGCGTCCATGAGGTTCTGCTCTGCTCCTGAATCCACCAATGCTTTGACAGAAACTCCCCCTTTCTGGAACATAACCCGAACATCCAAAACACAGGAAGCAGGTCTCGGGATAGTGGGAGCCGGACCACGGCTCTTCAGCGCGCCCACTCTGATTGATGAGTTGGGGCAATCCCTGCAGAAATGACCCCGGCCGCCACAGTAAAGGCACTCACCTGCCGCCATCCGCCGCCGTCGCTCGGAAACTGTCAGTCTGCCCCGGCCGAGCTGCATGGGTTCTTCTGAGACTAAAGACGGGGGTTCTGCGGAAAAAGCGGCAAAGTCAGGTGAGTCCATGATCCTGTGCTCAACAGGACTGCGTCGGGGGCGGGGTGCCACCCTGCCATGCTCCTGCTTGTGGTCCTGCAGGCTATTGTCAATTCTGATGACCAGGGCGATGAGGGGTTCCAAGGAGGAAGGTAACTCGAGAGTGATTAGTCTGTCCTTTAACTCCTCGGAAAGTCCCTCCACGAAAGCGTCCATGAGCGCAGTGGTGTCCCAACCACTAGTGGAGGCCAGGGTACGGAACTCGATGGCATAGTCAGCTGCCCTTCTGCCCCGTTGCCGAAGTTGCATAAGGGCTCGAGCTGCCTCTCGGCCCGGTTTGGTGTGCTGGAACACCTGCTGAAATGCCTCCAGAAATGCCGCGAGAGACGCGCAGGTCGGTGCTCCACGCTGCCATTCAGCCGTTGCCCATGCGCCTGCTCTCCCGGTGAGGTGAGATATGATGAAGGCCACCTTAGCTTGGTCCGAAGGATAGTGAGGCGCTTGTAGTTGAAAATGGAGCTCACACTGAGTGATGAATGCTCGGCAGTCCCCGGAGTCCCCGGAAAACCTCTCCGGGCGGGCCAGCTGTGCAGCAGGGGCGACAGGAATCCCATCCTGGACTGGCGTGGGAGGCGAAGGGTGCGGAGAAGGAACGGACAGTGGATGTTGGATCCGCTCCGCCAACTGCTCCAATCGCTCACCCAATGCGGCAAGTTGTCGCTCGTGACGGCTCGACATCTCGAGTAATCCTTGTCTTAAGCATGACATCTGCTCCTCCTGTTGGCGGAGTAATGCCCGTAACGTCTCCGCGTCTGCTGCGTCCATTATACTGGTCGGGTGGTAATGTCAAGGTTGACGTGCGGACACAAATGCAGACGGACTCGAAATAAAGAAGAAATAGATTTAATGACTCGAGAGAGGACCATTAAATCAGAGCAAACAAACAAAACCACCCGACAACCCGTGCCAGGGAGACGAGGCCATATAACAGGGAGAGAGGATTGGTTAACCACATACAGGTGTGCCAGGAGGGAGGGAACACACAAGGAGGGAAGTGTCAAAGGACCTCGAAAGCAATGGTGAGCACAGGAAATACAACAAAATAAAACAGGAAGTGCCAAACAACAACAATTAATGTCCTGGGTCCATAACCCCTACACATTCTCAGCTAGAAACAATTTTGCCATCTTGAGGAGCTGAAAAGGCTGAGGGAGGTTTGCTTGCTAAACTTAAAGATCCCCACTGGTTAGGGCTGCTGACCAAGAGTTGGATGACCTTGCGAAGAGGATAGCAAAGCTCAGGCTGTTCACATCTCACAGCGATGGAAGATTCCAAATTGCCGCCACCACTGCAAAGAACCTAGGGCCATGTCCTCCATCCAAACCCCAGGTTCCTCTGGGAAACACCACTTGGTTGAGACAGTAAGGGGGCCTCCACCCCAAACAACAACCCCTCATGGAATCATTGCTCCAACTGTTGACTGATGTGGCCCAACACATGGATTATATTAGGACTGTTTTATTGGTGGCCCTGCCACCACAAAAGGAAACGCAGAGCAGAATCACATCCCACGACACTCATATACATTAAGATCACACATACACACACAAATGCCAATGAGGGTAACATGGAGTAACAGATTACAGGGGTGTGAACCCCTGGGGATTCCAGATTTGCGGGTCCTGATTGACCAACTTGCTAGGATGTGCCTGAGAGGACAGGCCTGGCTGAATAAATTACTTTCAGTCATAGCAAGACAACAGCTGGCTTTGCGGGACATAAGACAGGTAATGGGATCCTGCTGTTCCTCATATGAGGCTGCACAGATTAAGACTGTAGCTGGGACCTCTGCGTATCCTAATGGTACGCCGTTGGGACAGGTGGGACCTCAGCTTAATGATACTATTCAGGAATTCTTCCCGAGACCTTTGGATGCAGCACCTTCAGTGTTGCCATGGAAACCAAGTTTAGACCCAGTGACACATTATTCAGATTGCGGAACCTTTGGACATCTCAAACAGGTAAACATCCCTCCAAATCCCCAGAAACAGAATAAATTTTTAGAACAGCTTTGCTGGTGGGGCTTCCTGGGCCTGTAAAGAACAAACTCCAGCAAAACCCAGATCTGCTTCTGAGGCCACAAGACAGATTTCAGAGGCATGTTAATCATGCTCTGAAGAAACACATTGATAATGAGCAGAAAGAGAAGACACAGTTGAAGGATCTGAAAGTGCAGCTATTAAAATTACGACTGGCTAAAGCCCAAACAGATACAACACAAATGAAAAAGGATGATAAAAAACAGAAAAAGGAAGAGCAGGGAGTTAGGGAGCAGAGTGTGATGTGGCAGGGACCGATGCATGGCAATGTTGGTGTTAGGGGGAGTAGAAGAGGCTGATATGTTGAGGGGAGAGGTGGCTTCTGTCTACCCCACCACCTAATGATGGTTGCTACAACTGTGGAGCCATGGATCACTGGGTGTCCTCATGCGAAATGGAACTTAGGCCCCACCACTATGAGAGGGTGAGGTGGTGGCTTTAGAGTTGGCAACCCCAGACCATGGCAGCAACGTCCTCCTGGTTCTTTTCAAGCTGGTCTATATTAGGTGGCAAACACGGCCTTTCATCACATCTTTGCAGACGTGTGTGGCTGGACAGACACTCAGACATTCTTACATCCACTCACCTGGGATGCAAGTGAACTTACTAGGCAGAGACCTTTTGCAAAAGACTAATGCGACTATTATGTGTGGACCCCAGGGATTACACATCAGGTTCCCTAATGGACATGAGATGAACTGTCCAACTGGAATATATACACATGGACAATGGTTGGTGCATCCTGTACATCGACTTTCTGAGCCTTCCGCTGACATCTATTGGGCTCCCTTGGAACCTGACAAAACAGACTGGGGTTCATTCTGTCTTTCAGGCGTGGAAGCCTTGGATACGATCTCTGGCTCCATACCGTCCTCCCATTGACCCTCTACATTGTACTCTGTATTATGATAGAGAAGGTGATGAAGTGTACAGGGAACTGTTTAGGGAAATTGAGGAGTCTGAATGGCATGTTATGTCTACCCAAGTGTATATAGGTGAAGAGGGGGTAGCAGCTCACTGTAAATTAACTGATGAACAATTAACATGGTATAAAATGGAGGACACGGCTGTGCCTCACATTTCTTTGGCCTTAGCTCCAGGGAAAGACGCTAGGGAGTTAGGTCAGATGGTGAAATGTCTTAGCGCTCTACAGGACTGGTTCAGCTCGGATGTCCCGCAGATGCAGTTTTCTCTTATAGAAGCTTATAGAATAAATGTAACCATGAAAGACCTCTGTATTTTAGAACATAAAGTATTAACAGTTGACCACGACTGTGAACATTCAGATCATGACATGGCTAAAGTTATGCTGGACCATTTACCAGAAGATCTCTGGTCTAAAGGTCCTTTCGACGTTGGTTTTTGTAAATATTTTATTTTAAACATAGATGAACGACAACCTGCATATAGAAAACAATACCCAAAAGAAGCCAATGACGTACGGAAGAGACAAATGAAGCTACAAAGACACCAGTTTTCCCAGTTCCTGATCCTTATTGCATTTTGACCTCACTGGGCCCAAACTATAAATGGTTCACTGTTGTAGATCTGGCAAATGCTTTTTTCTGTCTCCCTTTGGCACCTGAAAGCAGGAAATATTTTGCTTTTTATTATAAGGGTTGCAAGTTGCAGTACCAAAGACGACCACAAGGGTTTAAGTGTAGTCCAGGCATTTTTTATCAGGGTTTAAAGACAATGTTAGAAACTGTGATTCTTCCTGAAGACTGTACATTGGTGCAGTACGTTAACAACCTGCTTTTGGCAGCACCTACAGCAGAGACCTGTTTTCAGGCCTCGTCCATGTTTCTGAGAAGATTATTGACCTGTGGCTTCAAAATGTCCATGAAAAAGCTGCATTGCTGCGAAGCCCCATGGCAAAACAGAACCCAAAGTAATGAAACACACCCAGATGAAGGTAACCACACACGCGCCAATATAAAACACCTTATTAGACACAGGCGAGACATGTGTGAAGCGGCCAAAGAGATGGTGGTTTGGAGTGCCAGGAATCAGGCTGTGGGCATACAACCAAGGGGTAAGAGTAACAATACCACAAAGTACTAGCACATTTTTTACAATTCCATTAACCACTTTGAAGCGATTTCGAGAAGGTACAGCGACGACTGGGAAAGGATGGCGGTAAGCGTGCAAAATGAGGATGTGGACAGTTGGTTTTAGCAGAAAAGGCCGCCAAAATGACCCAAATGGATTGTTTGGTCTGTCAGGGGCCCAGACCACTACTGAAAGTGGTCCCAGGACCCCTTGATTCAGACTGTACTGTTGATTTAATGAATAACACCAATCCACAGAACCCAAACTGCACCAGATGGGACAAAGTGTATCCTTTGGTTCCGGCTTTGAAAAGAAAACCTATTTTTGATGGACTGGCAATTTCAACATTTCCACAGGTGGAGCTCATAAATTAAAACAGGTAAATCAGTCTTGGTGTTCTGATGTTGAGTATGTGACTAATATTTCCCATCAGTGGACATCTGGTGGTGGTGTGGTAAGAATCAATTGTATGTTAAACTCTCCAAAAATGTTGAAAGAATTCATTATGTACATTATAACCTAAAAAGACTAAATGATTACACACAGGCAGACTTTGAAGCTATGAAAAAACAGCTGGACGCAGACTCACTGATGACCTTCCAGGACAGGATTGCTCTTGACATGCTCTTGGCTGAAACAGCAGGTGTATGTGATATTTTTTGAGACATGTTTGACGTATAATTCACTTTTGGGTCTTTTTAAATGCATTTATTGAGTGTTACTAACAAATAAAACAAAATTCCTAACATGGTTAATTCTTTTGGGTGTTGAAAATAAGAAGGTTTAAAGCTCCAAGTAAATGTTTGCTGAGAGGCAGTTTAGCTTGCACAGATGTTGATTCCACCCATGACAGACAGTTTATTTTATCCTGTTTTACTAGAAGTGTTTTTGTGTGCCTTTTTTACCGTTTTGCAGCACTGTCATATCCATTTTTGAAGTTACAGCTTAAATGTGGGGGAATGAAGAAATGAAGTCTAAATAAATAAAGACTCTTGTGTGTGTCAAAATAATTCAGTATTAACCAGAACGAAAAGTTAGTGTTAAAAGTGCTAAACTTGGTAGACATTATATACATAAACAAAAGGGTTTTTCATGGTTTAAACTTTGCAGACATTTTTTATAATTGTGTGAATGAATAGTTTCTCACAGCATACAAGGTTAGTTCACATAGGGAGTATGCTGCTTTGAAACAAATGTGTGCAGGCAGGAGTGAACGGAAAGCGGATAAGGAGTTAACGAGGAACAAAGGCACCTGCGAAAGAATGGGAAAATGCATCTCCAGGGAGAAGATCAAACCTTCTTTTTGCATATTGTGTATAAAACTCTGGGTAAGAGGATGTCTCCATTCTTCGTGCACAGAGAAGAGCATCCGCTAGATGCTTTTCTAGGGACAGCTGGAGACCCTAAACGCCTGTATTAGATATTTTGGTGTCTGGAATAAATCTTTTGGTGGAAAACCTCGAAATCGTTCCAGACCTCGATTTTTGAACACGCACTTAGGCATAATTAAGGGAATTATAGCCTACAGTATACATATATATAAATTAAAAAGCTTAATTTTTTCCTTATTGCTTACATTATCCAGCTTTTTAAAATTGCGTGATATAAAATTTAAAAAATTAAATAGAAATATTTTATATCAAACGCGCCTTTTGCTAAGTCAAAGGTCATTCATGCGCGGTCATGTTTTTATTTTTTTGCGGTCATTCAGGTCTTTCCTGACAGGCTGACCGAGTGAAGTGATTGTGAGGAGTTAGCCTGCTTGGGCTTTTGCTGCAAACATGGCAGAAAAGAAAAAAAGGGCATACAATTTTCAAAGTGATTGGGAGGTAAAGTTCTTTTCTACATCATTCAACAATAAATTTCTGTGCTTTATTAGGGAAGATGGTTATTGCAGAAGCAAAGCGGCACAATCTGGAGAAGGACTTCAAAACCTTCCACTAAAACTTCGATGTCAGCAACCCCTCCAGCAGTGTGTTACAGACAGAAACCTGTGGGGTTAAAGACTTTTCTCAGAAAGCAACCGAAGCTTCGTTTAGAGCTGCACATTTTTTGATGAAGAACAGAAACCTTTTTCGGATGGAGAGGTGCTTCAAGAAGCTATGATGCTTGTCCCTAACACATTATTCAAAGATGAGAAATATGACCCTGATGTCATCTCTAAACTCTCCAATGTCCAGTTTTGGAGCAAGTACGATGGCCAGACGAGTGTCATCTTTGTCTGAGAACTTAGCAGAGCAGCTGGACCAGGATCTTGTCCCATGCAGATGGTTTAGTGTCCAGTGTGACGAGTCAGGAGACAGAGCCAGCACGACTCAGCTGATGATGTTTATCCGAATAGTGTTTGATGATTTTTCTACAAAGGAAGAACTGCTGATACTTCTGCCACTGAAGACAACAACGTGGGGAGTTGACATGTACACCGCAGTCAAAAACTTTTTGTGGAGAAAAAGGTCCTGGTACATAAATTGGCATCGGTAACAACAGACAGGGCGCTAGCTATGACGGGCCCACATGAGGGTTTCATCACGCAACGCAAAAATGATCCAGACTTTCCAAAATGTCTGCACTACCACTGCATCATTGATCAAAAAGTGATTTGTGCCAAAGTGACCGGCTTTGATCACGTGATGACTCCTGTCATGAAGATTATGAGCAGCATCTGCTCCAAAGCTGAACAAAACAGAATGTTCAAGATGCTACTGGATGAGCTGTCTGGTGAATATGCTGACTTGCTATTACACACCGAAATTAGATGGCTCAGCAGCGGACAGATTCTGCAGCGTTTTTTGTCACTTCTGGGTGAAATTAATGAAGTTCATGAAATCCAAGGGGGAAGACTCATCTCTGCTGGAGAACCCAGAGTGGAGACTTGACCTTTCCTTTTTAACGGATTTGACTGGGAAACTGGGACTGAACCATCTGACAAGCACTTTCTCCATGCAGCTACAGAGGAAAAAAAAATGCTGCATTTTCCCTCTGTGCAGGCAGCGTTAAAGGACAACGTTTCTGCATCTGCAGCTTTGGACGAAGCTGTAAAAAAGTACTCTCAAGTCATAAACAGGCTGGGACAAGATTTTGAAGACAGGTTTTAGGACTTTGAGCAGCTTGAATCATGCGTGTCATTTGTTACAAATCTATTCTTGCAAGTAGATGTGACATCCACTGCTGAGCAGCTCAGTGCTTTGTTCAGTTTGAACGTTGGTGAGGTAGAGATGGAAATCTTAACATTACAAAATGACCTCCACCTCAAAGCTCATCAGTCTGCACCAAACTTTTGGTGCCTTGTGGATAAGGATAAATATAGTAGTGTGTGCACAGCAGCTATTTAAATAGCCTGCTTTTTTGGTTCCACCTATCTCTGCGAATCAGCCTTTTCCAACATGAACTTTATCAAGAACAAACACAGAACATGCCTGACTGATACACATTTGCAAGACTCACTGAGAATTGAAGTATCAACTTATTCAACAGATTATAATACACTGGTGAGCAGCATGCAGTGCTGGACCTCCTACTCAGTGAGCCGGCAAATCACAGATATATTTTTTGTTATTTATATTAGCAACATTCATTTAGAAACTTACATAAAATGTTAAATATTCAGAAAGAACTTGTTCAAGCAAAAAAAAAAAAAAAAAAGCAAATGATCATAAATGAACATTTGCATTACAAATTCAGCAGGTGTTTCCCCTGATTTTCAACTGTTTGAGCAAATATTTAATGTCTGAACATGTTTTTCTGATTTTTATTGACATGTGAATCGCAGATAATTGTGGAAATAATTATTGTTCACAATAATTAATAATATAGTAATTATTTGTTATATAGTGCATAATAATTTGTATATTATTTATATGATTATTGGTATTATTGAATCACTTCACATATTGTTATTATAAGTGATATTAAAAAAAAAAAACAGTTGTTACTATAATATTAGTTATCCAGCAAGTTTTGTTATTTTGGAAGTTTTTACTAAAGAGGTCCTGTGGCGACCTTCATACTACTCAGTGCCCATAAAATAGCTTTCAGTCTCAAAAAAGTTGGTAACCCCTGCCATATATCTTCCTATAATAGCCGGTCTCTAACAGACGCTGGTCTTCAATAAAAGCCGGGTCTAACAGGTGTTAGTTGTATTAGACGCTGGTCCCTAATAGTGGCCAGGCTCCTTTAAGACCCAAAAACCCACCCCTGTGCACTTGCCTTTTACCCAGCCATGCAGCTGGAATGAGCCAAAATGTTATTACATTTTGGCTCATTCCATTTTGATCTCTTAACATCATCCATGTCTTTCATGCATGGTAAATGAGATTAACACAGACATAGCTCCATGCATTTAACAGGCTAAAAACATTAGCTGCTAGCTCCATGTAGCAATTCTGGGATGAATCCTAAACCACAGAGACAGCTGTGGTGAGAAAGAAAGAATAGGAGCAAGCCTGGTTTCCTGGTGAGCAGAGAAAGCAAGTAACAAGTGAGAAGAAGTGGTTAGAACATGGATTACTGAGCAAAGGGAAAGGTGCTCGTGTCTCCAGGAAAATGATCGACATGAAGACAAAGGGGAGTTTTGATAAGGAGATTGATGATTCAAAGAGAAAAAAAAATGTTCACAGCCAGTGCTAATCAGAACAGAATACAATGTTGTCACCATTTTTATAAATCTTGAAATGTTCATCTGTTGTTTTCTGCATTTTGTGACCAAATTTCACCACAAAATGAACCCATTACATTACCCATAACTGGTAATGGGCAGCAGCCCATGTTTCTTCTCTGTGGCTGAACCAGTCCTCCACAGCAAGTAGCTCCATGGGACCCCCAGATCAAGAGAACAGTGGAGGTCGGAACCCTAAAACACACTGGAAAGGTGTCATTCCCGTGGCAGCTTTCTTTAATGAATTCTGGGTGTATTCTGCCCAGACCAGGGACCGGCTCCAGTCCTCCTGACGTTGGGAACAGTACATCCTTAGAAACCGGGTGACCTCCTGGTTCAGCCTCTCCACTTGACCATTGAATTGTGGATGGTATCCTGTGGGTGAAGCTGACATTGATGCCAACCCTCCACACAGCTCCCGCCAGACACGTGATGTAAACTGGGGACCCTGGTCCGAGACTATGTCCTCGGGAATGCCGTAGTGTCGGAAGACGTGGTTGATGAGCAGCTCGGTGGTCTCAGCGGTGGGTACCTTGGGTAGGGGTAGTATGCTACAGGCTTTAGAGAAACGGTCAATAATGGCGAGAATGGTGGTGTTACCATTGGAGCGAAGCAGGTCAGTGATAAAGTCCACCGCTATGTGAGACCAGGGCCGTTGAGGAGTCAGCAAGGTTTGTAGAAGTCTGGGGAGCTGTTGCGGTGTCTTCGACATCTGACATGGACTGCACTGCATGACGAACTGGGCCACATCAGCCTGCATGGTAGGCCACCAGAAGGAGTTCTGCAGGAGGAGCTGAGTACCTGCCATGCCGGGATGACCTGCAGCTGGAGAGTCATGTAATAGGTGCAGAACTCGTTGACGGTGAGATGGCGTAGATTAACATAGATCCGATTGTCCCGGCATGAGGGTGGAGGAGGTTCGAGCAGGTTTATCTCATCCAGTTACGTGGTGATGTCCCACTGGATGGGAGCCAGGATGACTGAGACAGGTATCACGGACTCAATGGACTTGCAGTCCGATGTCCATTTCATGCAGTCGGGATAACACGTCTGCCGTGCTATTCTTAGAGAGCTACACAATGACAAACTCTGTGTAACATGTCCCAGAGAACATCTTTAATAAAGGCCTGGAAGACTGAAGGAGTGTTACATAACCCAAATGGCATGACTAAATACTTATAGTGTCCAGTCGTGGTGGAAAAAGCCATCTTCCACTTGGCCTGCCGCAGCTGTTCCAAGGCTGAAGGAACCAGAGGTATGGGGTAGCGATATTTGACCATTGCTTCATTGGGGTTACGGTAGTCTTTACAGGGTCGTAGGCCACTGTCCTTGTTCTTAATGAAGAAAAACCCCAGTAATGTGGGTGAGGTGGAACGACAGATGAAGCCTTTTTGGAGCTCCTCTTGGATGTTCTCCTGCATAGCCTTGATTAGATTTAAACGGCCTGCCTTCTTGTTTTTTTTTTTTTTTTTGCGACACTTGCATGCTAATTTGATTGCTCTTTTTTGTGGTTGTGATAAGAAAGACCCGTTCTTTGGCCGGCAGGCAGCAGATAAATGGCGCAGTCATGTGGTTGATTAGGAGATAACCTGGTGGAACGTTGTTTATTGAATACCTCCTCAAGGTCCCTGTACTGGTCAGGTAGAGTGTCACGAGGATCCTCGGAGTACATCTTTGTGACGTCTATTTGATGATCGAGGTGTACTGCGTGACTGACAGATGGCTGATGCTGAAGACAGACTGGTGAGTCAAATGTGAGGGACTTTGAGGACCATTTGATTGTGGGATTGTTTCTCCACCCAGGATGACGGAACAGTGAGGAGAGTCAATGGCAAAGAGGCGGAATCACTCCTGATGTTGGCCTCGGGTGACGAGTTGGAGGTCCGGAGTCAGGTACTGGATGCATCCGGAGCCCAAGGGACATTCATCTAAAGCGGAAACTGCCACCCGCGGGTCACAGGTAAACAGAGTGATGAAGTTAGCTTGGGCAAAAGCTAAACCAATGACATTGCCTGCTGCCCCTGAATCTATCATACCAGTGGTAGAGACCACTTTATCGGCTAGATGTATAGAAACAGTGACATTGAAAGTAAGTGAAGATTCTTCACTCACTGGCCCCGATCACCTAGTCGGACAATCAGGGCAGGATGCTCGCAAGTGGCCAGCACGTCCACAGTAGAGGCACTGTTGTTGACGCATGCATCTGCTCCTCTTCTCTCGTGTTAGACGCGTAGAACCCAGCTGCATGGGCTCTCCAGCATCGACCCACTGCGTCAACCTGCATGAGGAAAAGCAGGCACCATAGGATCAGCTTTAATGTCCTTTGGTTTCCTGGTCTGCAGTAGATTGTCCAAAGGGATAGCTACTGAGATGAGCTGATCCAGGTGCATGTTCTCATCTCGGCAGGCGATCTCGCACTGAAGGTCCGGATTAAGTCCCCTGCAAAAAAGCCTCCTCAAAGCGGCATTAGTCCAATCAGTCTGAGTGGCGAGCATTCTGGAGCGTAGCGAGTAAGTGGCAGCAGTCTCTTTAGCCTGTCCATTAATCGTTCCCCAGGGTCTTTTCCTTCTCTGGTGTGCTAAAACACTATGCGTAACAGTCAAGTGAACTCCGCATAAGAGTGAGACGGAAGCGAACCCCCAGTCCATACCGCGGAAAGCCACTCCAACGCCTCTCCGGAGAGCAAAGAACATAAAAATAAAACATTTGACTCCTCAGTAGGAAAAAGGGGAGCCTGCTGGTGGAGGTACAGCTGACACTGCATAAGAAAGCCATTACACAATTCAGGTTTACCCGTGAACTTATCCGGAGGTGCTGGAATAGTAGACAGACATTCCACAATAGCATCGGTGGTGAGCGTAAGACGATGGAGCTGTCTGCCGTGGTCCAACAGCAAAGCGGCAAAGGCTCCAGGATTGGAAAACGTTGGAGCGGCTACCGCTGGATCTTGAGCCAGCGAAGTATTCTGTGAGGTCTGAGACGAGGACAGAGAGACATTTGGATCTATGTACAGCAGCAAAAAGATTTAATAAGGCAACAAACTGAGCAGACAAGGGCAGAGGCAAAAACAGAGTCACAAGACAGGCAGGAGTTGAGGGCATGGAGCGAGACTGGGAGACGAGAGACAGGCGATGATGAAAACCAGAGAAACAACAAGACAGGTAAGCACTCTGTATGTCTGCTGGTCAAAACAATACTTCACGCCGGTATAGAGTCCAGGTGGGGTTTTTAGAGGAGTGGAGTTAATGAGATGATTGTGAACAGCTGGAGAGACGTGGAGGAGAGAGTGGAGGGAGGTAGTATTCAGGAGAGGGCTCCCTCTGATGGGAGGAGGCAGAGCTGGAGGGCTGAATCCTGACAATAATATTACTGCCTTTTTTGTTGCACTGCCAATTTTAGGTTGGGATTGTGAGGGGCAGTAAGCTAGCGGGAGAGAATGTAAAGAAAGATTTGATTAGATATCAGTGGAGGGTTACTTCTATGCCAACAGTCCCACCACAACTCAGAGATGAATTTCTAATCAACTCCTGTTGCTCTGCAGAAACTATGTCCTAGAAAACGACTCAGGTTTTTTTATTTCAGTTAAAAACAGCAGAATCATCACTGAAAAGAACACTTGGAACACTGAAAAAGATAAAAAGATAATTAAATTGGGACTTTAAAGAGCTTCACTGATCTGAAGTTTGAACTAAAAAAATAAAATCTTATAAAAGCTTATAAAAGAAAGTCCTATCATATCTACCATTTACAGTTTATTCTTGTTTTGTTAATTAACATTTCATTTTATTTTTTGAAATTGCATTTGTTAAACGTTTCAGTTTTAGTCTTTGTTTTTTAATTGTTTTGGCTTGTGGAAAATGTTATTGGATTTCTGAAATTTTTTATTGTTTGTTTTGTTTTCTTAATTGTCGTTTTGATCTTTATGATGTTTTTGCGGGATTTGTTAGTGTGGTTTGAACTTCAGGGCCACCATACTTAATGTTTTAACACCAATAATGTCACAGCTAAATAACACAGACTTTTTAACATCCCGTACATCTCCAACCGTTCAAACAATCTCCATGAAACAGTGAATTCTGACGAGGAAAAAAGCGGCTTTTCTTTCTGGTTTTGCATGGATATACAACACATTAGAGTGCTGCGGCGCAAAGTGGCTTTTCTCCAGGGCAGATCTGCTACAGACCAGGGCTACAGACTCCGCTGGAATTACGTTAATTGTGTTAATGGTTGAAAAGTTACGGTAGACGAAAGAATATAAACAGTGGAGCTAAAGCTCTGATTAAAGATTTTTAACAGAGTTTTTTCACCTACTCCAACTGCTCCCAGCCCAAGGCACGTGTGCACATGGGGGTTGCACAAAGACCCAAACTGAAAGACTTAGATTTACATTCTCATTCATAAAAATAATTCTTATTTGAGGTATGTTACACTTGCACACAAACACAGGAATGAGACTTTCAAAATCACTCAAATTATGTTTTGTTTTTTTTTTTTCTCAGAAAGTCTGGGCGCCCCATGGATAAATCCCGTCACAATTTAGAGCCCTGGGTTTTCTTTCACGTTGCCCTCTCCTCGGTCCTCTATGTCCCACATCTTCTTAGCTCGCCTCTTGCTCTCCTGATGACAAACCAAGTACACTCCTGTCTCCTGATCACATAAACTGTAGTTAGGGCCCGTTCACACCGCCTGAACTTTGCTGGAGCGTTCCTGGAGCGGTGAAAAAAAATCACTTAGTGCTCGTGACCGTTCATCGCCATTTAACAAAAGTTGGTTTCCATTAAAGTAACAGAACACGAAATACGGAATACGCTCGGCCACCGCAGATGTTCCTGAGGGTCCCTCCCACCGCTCCAAAAGTTTTGAGCTGCACAAAATATTGCAAGCGGTGATGAGAGGTCCATTCTCCGCTCCGGTAAAGTTCACCCCTGCTGTACCGACGCCCAGTCAAAGTTTGGCTCCGCTAGACGCAAGTTCGTGGATGTTTGGTTCCGCTAGACCAACACAGAAATCTTGAACGCTGGATCACCGCTGCTTCACCAGCGCTGCACTGGCGGCAAGTAAAAGTTGCACAAACGTCAGTGAGAGGTTACAGAGTTGCTGGAACGGCATCGGTCGTTGAAGCAGTGATCCATAGCAGCGATGAACTTTCATGTGGCGTTGTCCTAGCGGAGCCAGAGCGGGTCTGGTAATTGGAAAAAAATACGGGGAGACATGGACATCGAATTGGGCCAAAAACTGCATCACCATGGATCCTGAGAGACGGCCGCATGCGCAGAACATCTTATACCTACGCTGAAGCAACCAACGCTACATCAACGCTCGCTGCCGCTAAACCAATGCTAAAGCTACGCTGGCTTCACCGGTGCATCGCTACACCAACGCCCATGTGTTTGATGCTGCTAGACAGCCAGCAAACAAATAAAAGTACTTCCAAGTGACTTAGAGTCGTTTCTGTTATTTATCTTCTTCTTGCAAAATACTTATACTAGTTTTTGTAACTGGAATATAATAGAAAATGGTATTCACAGACATTTGCTTTTCAAAACAAAAGGTATGACAGGCCTGTTGTTAATAAACAGCATGCAAAGCATCATTTTAAAGGGCCTATATCATGCTTTTCTTAAGTCTATCAAAGCAAACTATATCCTTATAACAGCTGCCCATTTTTCCTTTAAATTAAATCAACGTTTTTTTACGATTTGCTTTACTCCCTGAACTGTGTCCAAGTACGCCAGTCCAGGTATTGAGCCATCTTGTTTGGCACACTCCAGCTTCAACAGGATGCCACTGAGTTCTTGGAGTTTAACACTGTCTTTGTTAGTCAACCTCGGAAATTCTTCAACATTTTTCCACGAAGTGCGTCTTCAATAACTTCAAGTGACCCATTGCATTCTTCAAGGCATTGCCATGCCAAGTAAAACAGCAGAGGGATTGAGAATGTGTACAGCACAGAGTCTTTTCACTTGTTTTAAACATATGGGACAACACTACTTAGCTAGCAAATACTTTGCTTCTCTAAAAGTTAAATGTATGTTTCTGGTTGCACTATTAAAAGAAGTTTTCTATGCCCAGTAATTTTCAGGTTTTTCATCAAATTCTAAAAGTTCTGTACTCACCAACCTCTTGCGAATGAGGTTCTTGTTCTCCACTGTGTTCAGGTATGTAGAAATTTGCATGATCATGAAGTATGTCTTGGTGTATTTCGTAGCTTTGAGTTAGTTGAAAAGGTGTTTCCTGCTGCTTTGACTTTCTTTTGTCTGACTATGGTGAGTTCTTCTCTGCTTTGGTTGTAAACTTGACATGTTTGCTCATTTTCTTGGATGTCTTTATATTCTCTTTTCAAAGGTAAGTGGTGTGAAGAACTTTTGTTGAAGAGTAATTTGCATTGTTGTTGCAAGTATTCATTTGTGTACTGGGATCTGCAGAGAACATCTACAAAGAGTTCTTGCCTGAACTCCCCACTTTGGATTGCTGCTTCTTCATAGTCAGATGCTTCAGCTTCAGCTGCAGCTACTGCTTTATGACACTGAAGAACGTGGAGACTAGCATCTACTTCAGCTTTTTTTTCAATACATCAGCTTCCTTCTCTGCGTAAGCTAGCTGAGCTCGAGCTACGAGCATGTGCTTTGGTGGGTGCAGAACTAGCTGAGGACTGGTGAGGCGACCTTTTGAAGCTCAATCACTGTGACTTTGCATCAAATGATTGTGAAGGTTGTTGCGACATTGGATGCTTGTCTGAAACTTTAATGTGCTCTATTCCAGCAGTTTCCTCTTGTTGTTCATTAGCAGATCAAACTTAAAAACCCATGACAAGAGCACTCACTCTGAAACAAAAGTAAATCAGAAACTTAAATGAAATGACAAGTGTCTTACTCTGACAATTTTTTCAAAAACTAAATGTTAAGCATATTTTAAACAAAACAAAATACTTCTTTATATAACTTAGCAAACACAATTACAAATAGTTTCTTAGAAGTCATCCAACATTCTTCATTATTGAGCTTCCACCAGTTTGTCCTCTTCTCTGTCTCTGCCCTTTCTTCATTTTCTTCATCACCAGAATTATCCTACACTCCACCATCCTATGCTGTCTGGAAACCCTCTACTTTGCAGTCACTGATCTCCTTCAGATTACACCATTTACACAAGTTGTAGTTTATCTGTGTGCTTCTACCTCCACTTTTATACGTCACCTTGTGTTCCCGCCTCTTCTGAAAGAACATGTGCACTACAGCTATATCCATATTTTTTGCTAAACCAACCACCATCTGTCCTCCGTTCCTCTCCTGAATACCAAACCTCCTCATCACCTCTGTTTCCTACACCAACTTGAAATCTGCTTCAGTGACGACTCTCTCATTTCTAGAGATGCTCATCATCACTTCATCAAGGTCCAACCAGAATTTCTCCTTCTCTTCCAGCTCACATCTACCTGTGGGGCATACGCACTAACAACATTAAATATCACTCCTTACATTTCTATCTTCAGACTCATCTGTCTGATAGTCGTTTTACCTCCACAACACTCCTAACAAACTCCTCCTTTAGTATAACTTCATTTTTTTTCAAGATGATAGAACAACTTGACCCCTGCTCCTAAGCTTCTAGCCCTGCTACCTGTCCACCTGGTCTCCTGGACACACAGTATATCTACCTTCCTCCTCTGCATCATCTTCATCATCAACTAACTCTACCTTTTCCTGTCATAGTTCCAACATTCAAAGTCCATACTCTCAGTCCAACACTCATGACTTTCATCTTCTCTCTTTTCCTACGAGCACTTCTGCCTCCTCTCCTTCTTCGACCAACAGTTGTCTAATTTCCACCGGCACCCTGTTGGTGAACAGTACCAATGGTGGTTGTTGTTAACCCGGGCCTCGACCAGTCCGGTATAGATATCATAGGTCTGCTTCCCATAATTAGTTTGGCAAAAATTTTACGTCAGATTCCCTTCCTGAATCTTCTGTATGTATCCAGACTTTGGATTGGCACAATGAGATCATGGCTTGGGTCCGTTGTGGCAACACTATTAAATATGTTTTACAGCATAGCTTATAAATACATGCTTTGTGCACTAATTACAAAAATAAAACATGAACACACACAGATACCCTACTAATACACACTAATAAACACACATACTGTACATGTTCTTTACCTTCTGGAAGACCATAGGAATCTTGACTCCGGGAAACTTCTTCTTGTCATTCTCCAGCAGGGACTTGAGAGGGACTCCAAATACTGCACCCACTAAAAAATAAATACTTTAAGTGTGACGCTAAGCCAGAGCAACACTGACAGAGCTGTGAAGGTCCTGCTGGACCTACTTGGGGCTTTAAAGCTCTGCTACTGCAGGAATATTGTATTTTTTGCACCATTAAATACACTTCAAAGCATAAACTTTTTTCAAAAATCATCCGTGCGCCTTATAATCCGGTGCACCTTTTTGTGCATAGAGTTCCAAAATCTGTAAAACTGTCTCATAGGGCTTTAGGAAGCACTTACTCAATTAACTGTCAGACAATTTCTCACTGACACAGGAGCAGTATGTCCATAGATGAGCGTGCTGTGCGTATTTTAAGGGACGCAGGTGGGTAATTCTGGCAACCCGTGCACCTGGGAAACAATGTGGCTGGTTAGATATAGCCAGTTATACAACTAGCTGCAGCAACTTAGCAAGTTATACAACATCTGGAGTTACTGCAGAAACCAACCTTAGTGCAACCAAAATATAGAAAGCAGCAAAGCATTTCAGAGCACAAGCGTTACCCGGTCTGTGCTATTATGCGTGTGCAGTCCTTAAGATACGCGGATGATTTGTCTGACAGAATTCATTTGCTGAATTTGATCATTTTTTTCCAGCGCAGGTGACAACTGCAATGGAGCACATGTCTGATTTTCAATACACAGCTGTGCATGCGGGGAATGCTCTGGGAAGTCCATGCTCCCCTACAGCTATGTGCCGCACGCTGTGCAGAAATCCAACCATGTTATGTTTGCTGCACAGGAATCACTCTGATTCAGCCCTGATGAATTAATGTTCAATCACACTCCACAAGGTCCCCATCAGGTCTTAAAAGAAAGGTTACCAGTGTGAAAAAGTGCACTTGTCTTTGTCCAAAGGAGTGATGGATGATAAACAAACCAAACACTTTTACTGGGAGGCAGTACTGGACGAGTTACGCCACCATATCTGAATGGATTGCGGACTCCAGTTCTGTGCTTTAACTGTTATCTAAACTTTCACTAAAGCCGGAATCATTGCTGATCAATCGCCTGGCACCATCTGTCGGAGGCTGACAATGGCTCACAATGATGAGAGGGAACCCAGCATGTTTGATTCCAAAATTACTCAGCTATTTAATTCAGACACCAAAGAGGTTTTGTGGGAGAAGATTGATTAGAAAAATAATGCAGGTGGATTGTTAAATAGCCAAAAAAAGATCATGATAAAGATAATCTAAAGTCATTGTTTTGCCTTCATTACATTTTTTTTGTGCTTTATGAAACGGTGCACCTTGTGTATGGGTTAAGTACAGAAATATACCCTGCAACTGGGACTGAGCTTATAATACAGCGTGCCTTATGATGCAAAAAATGTGGTATAGCTTATTTTACCATTAACAGAAAAACAAGAAGATTAAAGGGGTCAGACACTCAAAGTTCTCACAGAAGGATGTAAAGCTGTCTTTACAAGGCAGGTAGACCCAAAACTATTTATCGCAGGGCCCATGGACCTAGGGCGATTGTGCTAGCCATGCTGGCTCCCAGAAGGCGAGCTGGCAGCCAGAGAGCCGCTCCGGGATGGGGAAGCAGCCTGCGTGGGCCTCCTAAACTTTATGGTATTTTTCTTACAATGCTCAGCATAAATAGGTACACCCACTACATTTTTCAGGAAACCTTTTGTGTACTTTCAGAATCAACATTTTCTATGTGATTTTATACTACAAAATACTCCCACAAATGTGGACCATTGATTGCACGCATAAAAAACGTGATTTTCCCAACTAATTCATTCAATTCCATGTTGCAAAAATAAGTACTCCTCAAATGTAGTCTTAGGAGAAAAGCCACACTTCTAACACACATTCTAATTAACAAGCATACACCCAGACCAGAGCCCGCAGGACCGCCACACAAGACCCCAAAACCCAAGAGCAGTGAGGTACGGAAGCCCTAACCCAGCAAGAAGCCCTCCCAACTTGCCAGGGGGCCCAGCACGGGGCCCCACCCCCCAGACAAGCTGTCCACCAACACATAGGAGTTCCGAGCATTCCCCAGCCCCAGGTGCCCCCCAAGGGAGACCCACCCCAAGCTCCAGGAAATCCAGGAGAGAGCATGGCAGGGGTCACCAACCCCCACCTAGAGGAGGGATGACCAAGAGAAGTGGGGGTCCCCAAAAGATGTTGAGCACATAGCTCGATCAGGATCTCTTAATGTTGGAATTCAAAAGAAGCCCGGCATCTGAGGGCAAGGACCAGAACCCGCACCACGAGGACACAGACACCCTCCAGGCTCAGACGGAATGTGATCCCCCGCTCATGGACTTGCCAGAGGACTGAGGGATCCCTCTCCCTGCGTGAGGAGGGGGCCACTGGGCCCAGGAGGCCGACACCCAAGAGACAAGACCACTGCTGCTGAAGACCCTGTTCCCTCCACAGGGATGGGGTAGGGGACAGAAGATCAGTAGTCCCACCTTCCTCGTGTAATGTTTTAGTGTGTGTGTTGAGGTGTGTTTCTTGAGGTTTAAAGGGTGTGTATAATAAAGGGTGCAGTTAAAATTGGAGCATAGAGCACTCAGAGGACATCTCCTGCTTGCTGGCAATGATGTCCAGGCACCACCAAGGGTCCTACATGTCCAAGGTGCTTTTAAAACTGAGAGAGGGGGGGAAAACTATGTGGAAACCACGGGAGGAGGGGCACTGCCAAGTGGCTCCGCCCCCGAGGTGCATCGCAAACCGACCCCCCTTTCACCCTAATAAGTGGTTGTATGAGGAAGGAGGGTAGGTCAGAAACAGCTGCCAATCTGACCCCCAATTGGTGAAACAACCATCCCCCACCCCTAGCATTGGGCCCAAATCTCCAGGGCAAAGGCCCAAATGCATGAAAGCCGACCCCACAGGCCCCACACCCCCCGCCCCACACAAGGTCTTATTGTTGCAGCCAAAGGTTCAATAAATATAGCAAAAAGAGAGGGGGAGATTGGACAACCTTGTCTGGTCCCTCTACCATGAATAAAACCTTTTCAGAAGTCTGTTTTTTTGGTTCTGACTGATGCATTTGGGTATATAATTGGGTATATATATATATATTAATATAATATTTTAATCCAATCAATGAAGGATTCCCAAACTTATGGAGGGTAGCAATGAGGAACTTCCAATTATGTCGACAAGCCTGTGGATCAGCAAAGCTTTACATATCAGTCAAAATACTGTTGCAAAAGTGATCCAAAGGTTTTAAGAAAGATGGAAGTTCAACCATCTTACAGGGACAGTCAGGCCGTCCACAGAAGTTAACATCTCAACAGGAGCGTCTTTTGATGAGAAGGTTGAAAAAAATCTCCATGCAAGTTCACTGCAGTTCACTAAAGCAGCAGAAAGCCTAGAAAGGAGTAAAAAGAGTAAAAAACTGTAGTGACCGTTTTTGTAATCTAAGTTACATTATTCACCTTCATTTCATGTTTTGGAGTTAAATAAGTGTTCAATAAAACTCATCCTTGTGGAAAATTTGGAAATTGTTCTTTTGTTCATCACTATTGATTAAACTAGTAGTTTTTAAAGAAGATGTACTTATTTATGCTGAGCACAATTTTTTCATTTAGACAACAATAAAAATATCTAAATACACAAACAAAACCAAAACAGGGATATCCAAGGAAAGTTTTAAAATAATTTAGGATGGCCACCCAACATATGGCTTAGTGGCCATTTTGTGGCACTGTGTGAAATTTGGCATTTTCACATAATATGGGAAAAGGAATCTTTGATTTTCACAAAATTTGCCACATGTCACCAGCTTATGTCTACAACTACCACAGAAGTTCTGTTAATCATTGACCTTAGAAAGAAGCCGCCATCTTAAATTTTAAAAGCGAAAAAATGCCGGTGGCACCAACCAGAAATGAAAACTCATTCTAGTGATTTTTATTGATGGTCTCCTAACCTCTTGGTCATTGTTGGAAAACTACAGTAAAAAAAATGTTGGAACTGAAAGTTGTATATTATGAACGGTGTGCACGTGGCAAGTTCACAACTGTTGCAACCTTAGCTAGCTCACAAATTATTTAACGGAATGTGCTGACTTAGCTAAAAGATTTAATTAGGAAAAAAAGTTATAATCTACTAATGAAACAAATATACATCTATTGAGGATGTCTAATCTTGAATTTTTAAAAAGAAAACTGTTAGTAACAGCTACAAGCAAAACCTCGTCCCAAAGATTTTTATCAATCGTTTCCTAACTTCTCAGACATTATAAGGAAGCAATTGGGGGAAAAAATTTGCAATTAGAATTTTTTTCTTTTTAATAGCGTGCGCATAGCAAGCTCTCAAAAGTGGTGTTCTCCTATTACTGGAATATATTTTAATGGAATATTGGGAAAATTTAATGTGCCCATACTAGTGCTGACCAAATAATATTAAACATGATATGAACATATTAGGAACAGCTGCATGGTTAGCAAATAACCTCCGTTGCTAGGGAAATCCAAAAGTTATAACTTTTGCCAGTTATTCTGAAATTCACAAAGATCTGTTCGGTATCCACAAGCGACCAAATTATAAAATAGTTGCTATGGAGATAAAACAAACAGAAAAGCGATCGTTTAGAAAATAGTGGTTTTTAAATCAATTTGTCACATGCAGCTCAGACCAGCTTTACAGAAAGAGAAGGGGCAGTCAGGGGTGTGTTGTTGCTGCTTAGCAAGTGAGATCAAAGTAAGGAGGCTGAGGCGGAATGTAGAGGCGGGGCGACGAGGTCAGGTGTAGCATGCAGGCTATACAACATTGCTCTCGGCTTTAATTTTACTTTTGTTTTTATTTATTCCCTCTCGGGTTAATGCAGGACAAAAAGTCTTCAAAATTGATCAGAGACACAGAAACACAGCGAAAGCAGCTGGGAATAAAGCTTGTTTTACCGGGAACATCTCTGAATGATCTCATAAACCCAAACATGGAGATGTAATTATCAATGTTTGTAGAGCACATCAAAATAAATAAACCTGATCTCTTTGCATCATCCATGTCTTCCATGCATTGTAAATGAGATAAACACAGACATCACTCCATGTAGTAATCAAGCGAAAAGCATTAGTTAGTATCTCCTATCACACACCGCGGAGGCAGAACGCATTTTTGGCGGCGAGCAGAGAATTTGCTGTGCAGCAAAAGATAGGCGCCCGATGCTAATTTGTTGTGCAAATCGCGTTCAGTGTGAGTGCAGCTTTAGACTTTGGTGACTCATGACAACCTAAACACCTGTAGGATCTGTCAATTCAGGTCAAGGAACTAGGGCTTGCACTGCAAACAGCTCCAACCTAATTCTGGTAACTTATCTGACCCACAAACTGCAGGTCAGAACTCACAACCCATTGGTGATGACTTACAAGTCAAGGAAGGTGATATATAATAAATAATATCAAAAATATAATATATTTTAAACATGAAAATTTAAACAAAGCATAATTTCAGTGGGAACCTTTACCTCTTACCGATTGTTTTGGCCATTCACAACAAAGAGCAAGTCTAATTTTTTGTGTCTTCTGGCATCATCTCGTGTCTCATCACTCCCTTCTAATGCTCTCTTCTCTATTTCTGTTCTGCTTATTAATCCCATTTGTCAAAATGATTAAATTAACCAAACAGATTGAAGGAAACTATAAACTCACTCATGTCTTTTCTACTGTCCTGCTGTTGTGATCAGCTGTGGAAAAAAATTGTCAACATCTGCAGTATGGTTTTAAGTCTGTTCAGTTCATGCAACAGTATGTGTTGCTGCTCCTTCTGTTTTGTGGATTGTTAAATTACAGCAATTTGGACTTGATATTGTTTGAGATGAAAAAAAAATTGGAGGTGTAAAAGTGAAGGTTAGAGGTCTCATATGACAAAAAACTTCATAAAGCACCTCTTTTTTTGTTGTATTTTGATCTTTTACTGTGTCACAATGTCACAAATTTAAATGAAAACACAACAAAATGAGGCTTTTCACTAGAAATGGGATTTTTAGGGTTTTTAATGAGCCGGATCTTTTGGATCAGTTCATTTCAAAGACATTGGCTCTTTTTATGTTTATTCATTTTTAAGAACCCAGCCTGGAGTTTCTTATTTTAATTTTAGAAATTTTCACAGGGAGGATTGATGGCTGAGATCTAGATCTGAATATTTGAAAATTACATTTCCCACCTATAATTGAGTTTGAATAATTTATGAAACATATCAATTATAGCTTCATTTGACATTCGTGGACAAGCTATTAAAGTCTGATTTGGATTCATTGTAATTCCACTGCTAGCATACAAAGCGCGTATATTCTTATGTGTATAAGAAGTGTGTATACAAACTTTGAATTATACTTTAATACAACAGCTAAACCAGGGCTTTGCAACCTCTAAAAGAACTTTTTGATCCAGTTTCTTACTGACAAAACCGAGTGAGTGACAAAATCTTACTACACCATTCACTAAGTTTGATGTAAAGATTTTGGAGGTCTAAGGTCAACAAAAAGGAATCAAACGTTCAACCTAATAAAACAGTCTTTCTCCTCACATAATGGAGGTCTCAAATGTTTGCTCACATAAACCTGTCATCAGCACAAGATGTAAACATCAGGCGCACCCTGGGCCTTGGTGTGGGAAGGACGGGTCCGTCTGGTTTGAACACCCAGGGCAAGCAGGAATGTAGAAAGCTCAATGTGGGAAATGAAGCCAAGGCGTGTAAGGTCACGAGCCGAGAGGTCATCTGCACAGGTGAGGCCCTTTGAAGGGATGACAGGTACAACCTGCACACCAACACATACAGACATACACACATGTAAAGACATGTGTCAGGTGACCCGGTAGTGTGTTGTCATTTTTTAAATGTAAGTTTGTTTAAAGTGTATGTGTTTTTGAGGCCCTCGATGAGATGTGTGCCCTACAAAGAACATAATGGGGGGGGGGATTACAGTAACCTGAGAACCTTGGACTCACAGTGGGACGCACAGTGCAGACCAATTTGCAGACACTGTGTAGTGGCTGGCCACATACAAAGAAGGTGCCCTCAAAAGTCCAATGCTAATCAGGATTTTTAGAATCCCCTGCAGCTGAGGGCCTGGCCATGGGGGTGTGGAATCGTGCTGCAAAGACTGCTTCAGTTGGTGAGTGCCCGACTGTGACGATATTTTTAAATGACTGTCCTTTTTGCAATCAATACAGGATCCCAAGTTACCATGCTCGGCCGAAAGCCTGTTCAGAAAGTGCTAAGGCAATTTTTTGGCCCATGTCCGAGAAGCACTGTGGCTGAAGCTGCTAAAGGTTTGGAAATCCGTTATGTTAGGTATACCCTGCTGGAATAGATGGTTGGGGACATCCATATATTTGATAAAGGTGTTGTTGTTGAAGATGGGTGCAAACATACAGAAAAAGGGATTTTGAGAACAAATGTCATTGAGATTGTATGGTCTGCTTTCACTCAAGGAAGGCAAGTGGGCGTGCCAGCATTCAAGAGCGCCCTTGACCCTCTGAAAGGAAAGGCCTGGGAACAGGATTTTGTGGAATGCCAACAAGTCCACACTTTTAGAATATAAAAAAAATTAGAAACATTAGCCTTTAATTTTCCAAAATAAATAGTCATTTTTAAAGTGATTCTGTAAACTTTGAAAAACTATTTTTGCTGACTGTTAAACCATTTAATACAGAAAAATAAAATTACATAGATTAACTCATTAATAAACAAATAATTTAAAACATTTTCTTTTTAGAATATAAAAGAAAAAAGATATACATTTGCTTGTAATTTCCAAAAATAAATTCTATTATTTATATAAACTCAGCCTATTTTCGGCTGACTAATTGAATCATTTGATACCAACATGAAAAATGAATGTAAATAAATTAAAATTGCATTAAATGCTGCAAATTTGGCAACATTAAAATTAATTAATGAACATTGGGTATCGTAGTCACTGACTGAGTTTTCTCGTGATATCGAGATAATTATTATGTTTCGTCCCTCTCCCCCACACTGAGACGCCAAAACTAATCTGATTAAAGTCTTTTTATTTTAGGTCATAACCAACAGCTCACACAGACAACTCACAACAATAGCAAAAGACACACTCACAAAACGCTTGTTTTTATTCTATTTGTATTTGTTAGTGACGCCCAGTGACGTGCAGTCAGGGGAGGCAGGGGAGGCTGTGCCTCACCAGCAAAATATAGCTTAAAAAATGCATCAATGAAATAAAATTAATATACTTTTTTAAAATAAAAAAAAAATCAAATCTAATTTTTTTAGACGTATCTTTTATAATTACTTGTTTCTGTGGGGGTTTTCAGCATTTCATCAGGGAATTGACGAGTTTCCAATCCAAATACGAGAGACAATGGCGGGTGAGGCAGCAGTAGACCCTCCTTTCCCCATCGCCTGACGCATGAGCTTTACTAATTCAGTCTTTTTATGAACACGTTATGACTGATGGTGTCAGTGCCTCACCAGACATGAACTTCACCACACGTCACTGCACCAGCCCCTCCCTTTATTTCCTTAAAATCTCAGACAACCGGTTGAGCGACAGAACCCCGGACCCTGGTGCATTCACTGAGCTCCAGACCATGGCGTGCCCAAACAGACACACAGCCATTGTGCTTCAATTTTTTCCATTTTTATACAATCCGCAGCAAAACAAAGCATTTTGTCAAAAAAATGTTGACACGATTAAAACAATAAGTTCATATTTGAAAAGTTTCTCTGGTATTTGACATTTTCTCTGATAAACTACTTTGTTTTGCTGCGGATGTCCGGAGCTCAGTGAACACACCAGGCAGAGACACTCGGACATTGACTGTAAAAACAATAATGTGCCCCTTTCTGTTGGCAGAACAGAATCTCCAAACAAGAAAACAGTGAGGCCTCTGCCCCAATACTGCAACCACCACCTCCAACTGTATGGCTGCTCAGATTATTCATGGGGCCTAATCAGGACTTTTCAACTGGTCAAGATTGACCAGCGCCAGTTGTGACCACAGACGAAGTGGGGATGCACGGACAGATGATTGGCTGGGGGAATGGGAAGAGGTTATGTCATCACGGAAATAAGGGGACTGGAAAGGCCAAGCACACAGCAGGAAGCTGTGTTGGCGAGCGGTGTCGGACCTACTGCGACAGCAAGCTGCTTACAGCCTTTTAACAGATGAATAAAAAGGAATGTCGGCAGATTGAGGCTGAGCGTGTTGTTTTGTATGTTGCAGCTGGGGGCGGGGGCACCCCCCATCTCCAATCAGCAAACCAGCCCCTCCCCCATGTGTTTAGACTGGGATTCGCTTCACAGAGGAGCAAGTTTTATTGGGGCTCAATGAACTTTTGTTTATTGACTTTATTTCAATGATCTTTTCTTAATAGATTATCTTTGCAATAAACCCTCTATTATTTAAAAAAGTTTCTTAGAGTCATCCTTACACAGCATGTTTTTTCAACGAGCCAACCGAACCTCTGAGTTTTTGACACATGCACACATGTGCATACACATATGCACAACAGCTTAAGTCAGTCCCTCTTGCCAGATCACCTGCAGTGCTACTTCTCACCTGCAGTTTACCGCTCAGGTCTCCTTGGAAACTCTGACAGTCCTGACAGGTAGAGCTGTGTCTGTGTTCGGCCACGCCCTCAGAGTATGGTGTGTCTCGCAGCAACCAGTCCGCTTGTTTCCAGCGACATGCTGGAGGTGAATTGGAGAAAACAGAAGGGGAAGGATTGGTGTTGGCTAGTGGCACCTTAAGAGAACTGCATGATGGATGCTCAGTCAGTTGATCTTCAAAAACCAAAATGGGAGGGGTCGGCTGTACTGCAAAAAATTATGAAACACACAGGAGACTATTATGGAACCATAAAGACGTTTGTAGAATAGATGATAACTTAAAGGACTGCAGAACATATCAAAAGTACCTCTGTGAGCACTGCGCCGAATAGTCTTGGTGATGGTGTGGTATCGACCTGGAGGGAAGTCAGCAGAATGTGGAGGTGGGGAGGGGCATAGTTCTGCTGATTTGTCCTCAGGCTGTTATGGAGAGAAAAAATGTGTTCTCAGAATTCCAAAATATACTAAAAGGAAGGCACTTGAGCTGTGCATGCCTACCTCGGCAAAAATGTCTCTCACATCCCTGAGTGGCTGCTTATTCCTCTTCCTCAGTGTCTCATTGTAGTTGTCCAGCCTACTCCTGACTATTGTGGCTTGTTGGGGAGTTAGGGTAGAAATAACAGCCTCAGGCAGTGGCAGAGTTGCCTCTGAGGATGTTATTCCTGATACCAGATAAAATAGCCCTGCCTCCTTCAACCATGTCTCCTCCAGCTCCACTTCTGCAAAGAAACAACAAGAAAAGTAAGCCTAAAAGGTCACCAGATACTGCTGTCACTGGCACTTACCATCCATGCTCTGTTTTTCTTCTTCATATTCCTCCTCTTCTTCCTTCTCCTCTTCAATGCTTCTCACTTCCCTCCAGTAGGCCTCCATATCACTGTGTTGATGATCAAAGTTCACTTTATGAGGGGCTGAATAGTTGGAGGAAGTGGGAGGGGTGGTATTGGTAGAAGACTGCAACATTCTGCAAAGACAAAGGATAAGAAACTAAATCAGCCAGATCGAGCGATGACAAGGACATCTTTTGAGGTTCCCTGCCTTCTGCTCCTCCCAGCGAGTTGTGCTCAGCAAACTGGTAACTTCTGTTTTCTCACTTTGGTTTAAACTATTTGCCCCTGAGAAACGTGCATGTACCACTTCAACCAGGCTGACTGAAGGCCCCACTGCCATAGCAGACATAGCACCACAATGATAGTCTTTCGCCTCTTCAGACCATGTGCTCAATCTTTGTCTTCATCCAGGATTGTCCACATGCTCATAGACATCTGCAGCTCTATACAGTATTGACAAGTTTGACAGGAAGTCAGCTTCCTGCAGGGAATCGATCAGTGTGAAGGGAACCTCCAACTAATGGTCTTGATTCCTGAGGGAGGACAGAGTGAGGTTCATTAAGTAAACATTAAGAGCTGTTTTCTCCATTAGGAGGAAATGCTCTCTTCCGGACAATCACAAAAACATTTTTTTCAACCAGGTTCTGGGAGGGTAATCTGACCCAGTTCCTCCTTCTGCAAAAAGTCTAGACTTTTGCAGGGCCTGTTCAGGACGGAATCAAGTTATTTGTCTTTTTAGGGAATTTCCAGCAAAGAAGAAACCCGTGTGAATTTGGTGTTGTGTTATTCCCTTAGTAAGGCTAGTTCTGTTCATAGGCTTCCACAGAACCCTGTTTGCTTACCACAGATTGAACAGTCTGTTGCACAACAGAACTGAACTGAAGTTCTATTCAGTTTATTCATTAAGCCCCAGTTTCCAACCAATGCAAAACAAATTGCAAAAAACATCAAACAGAGCTATTTTATTTATGATTGTCATAATCTAATTAAATCCAGAACATCCCAACAGGGTAAGATTTTTTTAGTTGCTTAAAAGCGGCATATGCAAGTGACTAAGATGTTACAGGGTAGGATTTTTGGTGTAATACCTTTATGGGAAAAACAAATTGCAACACTTGAAGGAAAGCTTCCAAATGGAGGAAAAGGGAAAAATTTCCAGTCAAACCAGACTCATAAAAGGGGTCATTTGTTGCAATTTCTTAGAACATGAGAAAACAGGAGAGAGACTAACACAAAACATCCTAAAATATCTGTTTTAAGACAGAAAATGAAATAGTAATGCATCAAGACAGCAAATAGCAAACCAATTATCTAAATTATTAGTATCACTTGGTGAACACACTCAGGCAGTCTAGGTCAGCAGAAAACTAAAATCTGTTGTGAACTGTTATTTGCAATGGCAAGTACCCTGGTTTCACTACAGTTTAGGTCTATGACCCAATGGAGGATCTTAATGACAAAGGAATGCCAGCATCCACAACTACAAAAACACAACTTTATATAACTTCTATAGATATAAGCTTATACCCCAAAATTACAAGAACATCATTCACAACCTTGAAAGCACAACTAACAAAAACAATAAAAAAACAAAAACAGACAAAATCAACTTAAAACAAAATTGTAAAACACAATTCACAAAACCCAAGTCAAAACCAATAAAAGAACTCAATAAAATACAACTAAGCAAAAAAGGGACTGATGTAGAAAAAACTGGTTAAACGTAATATATCCATCCGTATTCAACCAAAAGTCAAACAGAACAAGGAAGAGAATTTCTACCTAATATTCACAGAGATGTACTGTTGAAGCCCAGCTTGACTTTTAGTGCAGGTCCAGGTCTCAGAACAGGACTGATTCTTGTTGAAATGGATTGTCCAGTACGGGTCCAACTTGGATTTAAATCCATCAAACAGAGCTGCAGGTTAAAATCACCAGAAGAGTTTGATCATGTCAGAACAAGTCGATTTATTTGGTCCACCAGCTCCTCTGCTGATATCCAAATGGTAATAGATACCAGCACATAAAGATGGGGAAGCAGGAAGTGTCCTTCTGTCAGTACAGCTCATCTTCTTTTAGAGAGGGGATGGGCGAGCACAAGGATCAAGTTTGCTGTTTAGACCAGAAACTGATCACCAGCTAAGAGTGGCAGTGGGCTGGATCTTGTTCACCTATGAGGGGGCAGATCTTTGTTGAGAGCTGTGAGCTTGCTCAGATTAAACACTGGCTTTGCTGGGCAGCTAGAACAAAGTGTTTTTGGTTTCTGCTTTTTCAGTATTTTCTGTCACTCTGTTGGTGTTTTTTTCTGTCTGTCTGTCTCTTTCTTATGTTTATCTGTTTCCTCTGTAGGTTTCTTAAATCTGTCTATTTCTCTGTCTGTCTCTGGTTTCTGTCAATCACATCCACATACTTGTCTAGTCTCTCCATTATTACATCTGGTCTAGTCAGCTGTTTATTTTAAGAACATGTGAAGGAGTGAACACAATTGGAATAAAGATAAGAAACAAACGTAAATCCACAGTCACTACTCAGCGTATTCTAACAAACTAAAAATGTCCCCCAAAATTTACAAGTAACACAACAACCCCACTGAAAGTGGAACTGAATTCAGAGGGACAGTACTAAAACAAAAGCGTGTTTCTGCTTATTTATGCTGACAGAGAATTGACTAACAGCTAACACACATGACATCAATGTGAAGCTGCCTGGTTCTTTGATGGTACGAGCTGACAGATACAGAGAAAAATAAAGGAGGTGGCCTCATATTGTACATCAACAAGAGGTGGAGTAACCCTGAACAAACGTAAATCCACAGTCACTACTCAGCGTATTCTAACAAACTAAAAATGTCCCCCAAAATTTACAAGTAACACAACAACCCCACTGAAAGTGGAACTGAATTCAGAGGGACAGTACTAAAACAAAAGCGTGTTTCTGCTTATTTATGCTGACAGAGAATTGACTAACAGCTAACACACATGACATCAATGTGAAGCTGCCTGGTTCTTTGATGGTACGAGCTGACAGATACAGAGAAAAATAAAGGAGGTGGCCTCATATTGTACATCAACAAGAGGTGGAGTAACCCTGAACACTTTACCGTGAAAAAGACTATACGCCACAGAGACTGTGAGCTGCTAGTTGTTAGCTAACAGTTGTTAGCTGTTAGCGAGTGACCTATTTCGGGAGTTTACGAATGTTTTGGCTGTCTGTGTTTACATTCCTCAGAGAGTGCATGTTGAAACAGCAGTCGAGGCCGTGGCTGGTCCACTGGTCCTGCCCCCACTCTTCAGCCAGTTTCTCAGGCTGTTCCTTCTTCTTCATTTCTTGATCACAATATCTCTCCTCCCTCCTCCTCCTCTACATGGGATCCATGACATTCATCTGGAAAATCTGTCTTCTCCCCTTCAGCTCCCCGTTACATCACAGAGCATCAGGTGAGAAGGGAGCTGCAGAGACTTTGTGTCAGAAAAGCAGCCGGTTCAGATAAGGTGTATCCAAGGCTGCTTAAAACATGTGCTAATGAGCTTGGAGGTCCTCTCCAACATCTCTTCAATTTGAGCCTGCACTTGGGAAATGTTCCACCTCTTTGGAAGACGTCCTGCATAATCCCTCTCCCTAAAGTGAAGGACCCCAATGGCAATAAAGACTACCCGCCTGTAGCGCTGACCTCACAGGTAATGAAGACCTTTGAGAGGTTGGTGCTGCAGCAGCTGAAGCCACAGATGCAGGATGACCAGGATCCACTGCAGTTCACGTACACAGAGAAAGTGGGGGTGCAGGACGCTGTCCTCTACTTGTTACATCGCACTCTGCTCTGTTCATACTCTATACATCTGACTTCTGTCATAACACCTTGACCTGCCATATTCAGAGGTTTTAAGATGTTACAGATATTGTGGCGTGCATTAAAGGGGAGAGGAGAGGGAGTTCAGGCAGCTGGTGGAGGACTTTGTGACCTGGAGCAGGAAGAATCTGCAGCAGCTGAATGTCCAGAAGACCAAAGAAATGGTCCTGGACTTCAGAAGAAGCCTCCAACACCTCAGCCCACACACATGGAGGGAGACGGCGTGGAGATGGTACAGTCTTACAAGTACCTGGAGGTCGTGCTGGACGACAAGCTGGACTGGACCACCACTACAGACCACCTGAAGAAGAGTCAGTCTAGACTGTACTTTCTACGTCTGCGTTCGTTCAACATCTGCTCCAAACTGCTGCACGTTTTATCAGTCTGTAGTGGCGAGCGTTCTCCTCTGTGCTGCTGTGTGCTAGTGCAGCACCAGTAAGAAGAACATCTTCAGGCTGGACAAACTGACCCATAAGGCGAGCTCTGCGGTTGGAGGGCAGCTGGCCCCAGTGGAGGACGTGGCAGAACAGAGGGTTAGTGTTAGTTAGGTTTATTTTTTATCCTTTCCAAATCTAATTAAAGCTGGGAGCTACACTGGATTGCCCACAGGTGCTGCCCTCACCCTCACCACCCGCCTCTATGCCCCACCACCCTCGCAGGCCATCTTTGACCCAACCCCACTTGCAAAATAGCCACAACACAAGCCTGACCCCCCCCCCACACACACACACACTCACACTTTTTGTAAGCCTGGTCTGAACTGTCTGTGAGAAGAAAAATGGTGGCTTTTATGATGGTTTCATCTCCATGGCCATAAACGTTTGTGAGTATTTTTGTTTCGGTTGCCTAATGATACTGAACATATTTACGTCAGTTTTAGAAGAATCTTTTGGATTTCCTGAGCAACAAATTCCACCTTTAACCTGACCACACTTGCAAAGCAACCATCATGCACTCGTAACTCCCCCTTCTTACTTTCTGTAAGGCTGATCTGAGCTGTCTGAAAATTTGCTGCTTTCAGTAGCGACTCAACAACAACTTTGTTGTGCTACCTAGACAATGAGCCGCAGCACCAATCAAATAGTCCACTTTTTGTGATAAAACACTCTAAAACAAACAAAAAAAAGAATAAAATACTAAAAACTGATTAAATATATAATTCTTTTTTAAGTGACCATGGTTTAAGCGGAATAATGCCTGATGAAATGTGCAGTTTCAAAAATTACACCGCAAAAGCAAAAGACGGTGTCACTTCTTGTGTTAATACATATTAACATGTTAATTTTTTTTAATTAATCATGTGCGTTGATGTGTTGACAGTTCCAAAATATAAATCTGAGTTGTACTGCTACTACCCCTCAAATTATTAAAACTAAACAAAAAAAGATAATGTGTGTGTAATTTTTAAGTTGATGGCAAAAATTAATACAATTGTTTACCAGTCTGTATTATTTGAGTACTTGTCCTCAAGACTGAGTCAAGTCCCAAGTTGGGTCACAAGTCAAGACCAGCAAGTCTCAAGTGGAGTCCATGTCCTGCTGTTGAATGTAAAATTAAGTAGTGTGCTCATATTTACTTGCAACGCTGTGCACAGAGTATTACTTTGATAATGCTGTAATTGAACAGGAAACATAATTCAGAGATTTTGAGTAGATGAATGTTTAAATTAAATTGTTTAGAACCAATAACTCACATTTATAGTGGACAAATACCTTTTTATAATAACTTGGCTACTCAGCTCATGATGGCTGGTGAAACACAAAAATATAGACACATGTTCAGATGTCCTTGGACAAGACACTGAACCCCACATTCCCTCTGGAGTAAGGTTGACGCCAGTGTTGGGTGAATGGGTCTGTGATTGTAAAGCGCTTTGGGCCTTTAAAAGAAGGTAGAAAAGCACTATGCCAATTACCATTTACATACACGTGCACACATGCATAATACAAATGCAAAAAAGGCCAGTAAATGTAAAAAAAAAGTAATCAAAGCAGCAAATATATGAAAGAAAAATTGGACCCCAAAGAGAGAGACATGGGGCTCTTTCCCAAAACACAAGCTGGGACCTTCACGTCAGCATCAATCTTTCTGTTCTTGGAGCCCAGCGGAGCCCGGTGTCTTGGCTTAACTTCCTGCCAGTATTGACGTGAATCACTCGTGACTCGTGCAAAAAATAGACCAGACGCTGAAATATTTCGCTGGATGGCGCTCGCTGTGTCAGGGTTTGTCGGGCGGACACAAATGCAGACAGGGATCGGAAATGCAAAAATCTCGTATTTATTGCAAACAAGAAATTCTCAATAAACACGAGAAGCAACAAAACGATCCGACAACTAGTGCAGGGGAGACGAAGACTTATAACAAGGAGGAAGGGATGAGGTAAGTGGAAACAGGTGTGACTATCAAGAGGGAAAACACACACACTGGGGAGAGAACACAGGAAGTACGACCCATAACAAAATAAAACCGGAAGTGGAGACCAAAACACAACTCAAACTAAAGCGGGGTAAAAACCCCACAGTACTCCCCCCTCAAGGTGCGCCGCCTGGCGCAGAGGGAAGCCCCCCCCGGTGCCGGCGATTGAAGTCCCGGATGAGCTCAGGGTCCAGAATCCGTGATGCAGGCTCCCAGGACCTCTCCTCAGGCCCGTACCCCTGCCAGTCCACCAGATACTGGAGGCCACGTCCCCGCCGCCGAACGTCCAGCAGGCGACGGACAGTGTAGGCCGGTTGGCCATCAATGATGCGGGGAGGGGGTGGCGGAGAGGAAGACCGCTGCAGGGGACTGGTAACATGCGGCTTCAGCTGAGAGACATGGAAGACCGGATGGATGCGCAAGGACCTGGGTAAGCGCAGCCTGACCGCCACAGGGTTGATGACCTTCAGGATTTCGAACGGACCGATGTACTTGGGGGACAGCTTCTTGGATTCCGTCCGAAGCTTGATGTGTGAAGTGGACAGCATGACGTACTGGCCTGGTAGGTAGGCAGGTGCTGGAGTGCGTCGACGATCTGCCAGCCTCTTGTTGGTAGCCCCTGAACGCAACAGGGCCGCCCGAGCCTCCCGCCAGACACGCCGACAGCGACAATACAGGTGCTGAACCGACGGAACGGCCACCTCCGTCTCCTGCTCGGGAAACAGGGGGGCTGGTACCCCAGAGAGCACTCAAACGGGGACATACCAGAGGCAGATGAGGTGAGGGAGTTGTGAGCATACTCCACCCATGGCAACAAGGAACTCCAGGAGGTCTGGCTCCGTGAACAGACGCACCGTAGAGCGGCCTCCAAGTCCTGGTTAGTCCGCTCTGCCTGGCCGTTGGTCTGTGGATGGAAACCAGAAGACAGGCTGGCAGTAGTCCCGAAAGCACCACAGAACGCCTTCCAGACCTGTGAGATGAATTGTGGGCCACGATCCGACACCATGTCTGTGGGAATTCCATGCAGCCTGAAGACATGTTTTATGACCAGTCTTGCAGTCTCTGCAGCAGAGGGGAGTTTGGTCAGAGCCACAAAATGAGCGGCCTTAGAAAACCGGTCCACAATAGTCAGAATAACGGTCCTCCCGGCAGAAGGAGGCAGGCCAGTCACAAAATCCAGGGCAATGTGTGACCAAGGCCGACCCGGGATGGACAGTGGGTGCAATAGTCCAGCAGGCGGTTGTGTACTGGCCTTATTCTGAGCACAAACCAGACAACCTGAAACATAGTCCCGGACGTCCTTGGTCATACTAGGCCACCAGAAGCGGCGACGCAGGAAGGAGTCAGTCCTGCGGATTCCTGGGTGGCAGGTGAGTCGCGTGGCATGAGCCCACTGGAGGACCTGGGACCTGAGAGAGTCTGGAACGAACAGTTTGTTAGCAGGACCTCCACCCGGGTCGGGCTCCTGAACCTGGGCCGCCCTAATGTCTCTCTCCAGCTGCCAGGAGAGGGCGCCCAGCACACGGGGGGGAGGAAGTACTGTGGCTGGTTGACAGTCATGGACAGCCGAGTCCTGTTGTCGGGAGAGGGCATCCGGCTTAACATTCTTGGATCCCGGTCGATAGGAGACCACAAAATCAAAACGGTTAAAGAATAGAGACCACCGTGCCTGCCTGGAGTTCAACCGTTTGGCAGTTCGTAGATAGGACAGATTCTTGTGATCTGTCCAAACCAAGAACGGCATAGCTGACCCCTCCAACCAGTGTCTCCACTCTTCAAGGGCTAGCTTGATCGCTAGCAATTCTTTATCACCCACATCGTAATTGTGCTCCGCCGGGGAAAGCCGGCGGGAGAAAAAAGCGCAAGGGCGCAACCTACTGTCCGATTCCCCCCGCTGAGACAATACTGCACCCACCCCGGTATCTGAGGCGTCCACCTCGACAATAAATTGTCTGGAAGGGTCAGGTTGTGCCAGAACAGGTGCAGACGTAAACAGATGCTTTAATCGGCTAAAAGCGGCCTCCGCCGCCTCCGTCCAGGCGAACGGAGCGGAGGTAGAGGTGAGAGCCGTGAGAGGCGCAGCCACCGAGCTGTAGCCACGGATGAAACGGCCGAGGAAGTTGACAAACCCCAGAAACCGTTGTAATTGTTTCCTGTTGGTAGGGGTAGGCCATTCCACCACCGCTCTCACCTTAGCGGGATCAGGTCTCACCTCACCCTCCGCTACAACAAAACCCAAAAACGAAACAGACGGAGAGTGGAACTCACACTTCTCCGCCTTTACAAACAATTTGTTCTCCAGTAGCCGCTGGAGCACCAGACGAACATGCCGCCGATGTTCACTGGCGTCCCTGGAAAAAAACAAAATGTCATCTAAATAAACAAAAACAAAACGATGAAGGAAGTCCCGTAACACATCGTTTATCATAGCCTGGAACACAGCAGGGGCATTACAGAGACCAAAAGGCATCACCAGATACTCAAAATGTCCCAGGGGAGTGGTGAAGGCGGTCTTCCATTCATCACCGGCTCTGATGTGCACGAGGTGGTAAGCGTTGCGAAGGTCCAGTTTGGTGTAGATCCTGGCCTCCTGCAACGCTTCAAAAGCTGAGTTCATCAAAGGCAGGGGGTAACTGTTCTTAACAGTGATTTCATTCAGGCCCCGATAATCAATACATGGTCGGAGAGACCCGTCCTTCTTACCGACGAAAAAGAAACCTGACCCCACTGGTGATGATGACGGCCTGATGATACCAGAATTCAGAGACTCAGCAATATATCGCTCCATTACCTCCCTCTCGGGTTTAGACAGGCCATATAACCTGCTCTTGGGCAAGGTAGCGCCAGGTTGGAGATCGATAGCGCAGTCATATGGTCTGTGAGGGGGTAAGGAGAGGGCTCGTGACTTTGAGAATACCTCAGCAAGGTCGTGGTACTCCGGCGGTACCCCGGATAGGTCAGGTGAGGGCGGCCGCCCTACCGGGACAGCGGGGTCTTCCCCAGGAGGCCGAGCTGAGCGTAAACAAGTGGTGTGACATTTATCACTCCAGCCAGAAACCCGACTGGAGGGCCAGTCGATGACTGGGTTATGAGCCATAAGCCAGGGAAACCCCAGGACCAGTGGGTTCTGGGCGGAGGAAAAAACGAAAAAACGGGTCTCCTCATGGTGATTGCCAGAAATAATAAGGTGAATGGGTTCGGTTATGTAAGAAATGGTAGCCACCTCTTGGCCATTTAGGGAGACCACTTGTAACGGACGGGGCAGTAGTTCACATTTAAGACCGACCTGTCTCGCTAGCTCGGCATCCATAAGGTTCTGCTCTGCTCCAGAGTCTACTAAAGCCTTAACCGGAAAACCCTTCCCATGAAACATGACCCGAACTTGAAATAGGCAGGCAGCAGGTTTAGCATTAGTGAGCGTCTTATCACCGCTCGTCAGCGCGCCCACTCTTACTGACGAGCAGAGAAGTTTTGGGCACTCCTTGCAGAAATGACCCCGCCTACCACAGTAAAGGCACTCACCTGCCGCCATCCGTCGCCGTCTCTCGGAAGCAGATTGTTTGCCCCGACCGAGCTGCATGGGTTCATCTTGAGCTAACAACGGGGATTCTGCGGGAGAAACAACACGAACAGGTGAATTTGTGGACCGACGATGAGGGCGGGGTACTACCCTGCCATGCTCCCCCTTAAGGTCCTGCAACCGGTTATCAACACGGATAACCAGAGCGATGAGGGGGTCCAAAGTTAATGGTAGTTCGAGTGCGATCAGTCTGTCCTTTAATTCCTCGGACAGCCCCTCCACGAAAGCGTCCATGAGCGCAGTAGTGTCCCAACCACTAGTGGAGGCCAAAGTCCGGAACTCTATGGCGTAGTCGGCTGCCCGTCGGTCGCGCTGCCTCAACTTCAAAAGCGCACGAGCTGCCTCCCGGCCTGGCTTGGTGTGATGGAATATCTGCTGGAAAGCCTCCAAGAAGGCCGAGAGGGATGTGCAGGTTGAGGCTCCACGCTGCCACTCGGCGGTAGCCCACGCTCCGGCTCTGCCGGTGAGGTGAGAAATAATAAAGGCCACCTTGGCTTGGTCTGTAGGATAGTGGGGAGCCTGCAACTGGAAGTGAAGCTCACACTGGGTAATGAAAGCCCGGCAGTCCCCGGAGTCTCCGGAAAACCTTTCTGGACGGGCCAGCTGTGCAGTCGGAGCGACAGGAACTCCATCAAGGATCCCTTTGAACCAGCGTGGAAGACGATGGGCGTGGCGAAGGAACAGACGGTGGATGTTGGACCCGCTCTGCCAGTTGCTCAAAACGCTCTCCCAACGCGGCAAGTTGTCGCTCGTGACGGCTGGACATCTCCAGTAACCCTTGGCGAAGACAAGACGTCAGCTTCTCCCGCTGACGGAGTAGTGCCCGTAACGTCTCCGTGTCTGCTGTGTCCATGTTAAAGGTCGGATCGTAATGTCAGGGTTTGTCGGGCGGACACAAATGCAGACAGGGATCGGAAATGCAAAAATCTCGTATTTATTGCAAACAAGAAATTCTCAATAAACACGAGAAGCAACAAAACGATCCGACAACTAGTGCAGGGGAGACGAAGACTTATAACAAGGAGGAAGGGATGAGGTAAGTGGAAACAGGTGTGACTATCAAGAGGGAATACACACACACTGGGGAGAGAACACAGGAAGTACGACCCATAACAAAATAAAACCGGAAGTGGAGACCAAAACACAACTCAAACTAAAGCGGGGTAAAAACCCCACACGCTGTTGCTCGCTGTCGCTGGCTGTCGCTGAGGTCTGCGGTGCTTCTACGCCTGTTGTGAAATACACCACAGTCCTACAGTTGCGCCGAATGGAAGCATACTCCGTCCAGCATCCAGTGTGAACCATGCCTAGGGATATAACAAACAGAAACAGCGAAAAACAGCAGTAGAAAAGCTCAGAATGCATACAAAAAGCCAAACAAGCCCAGCACTGGGCAAAAGCCCAATGTCTGCCTCAATACTCTTGGAATGATTGCAATGACGAGGAACAGCTGGTGAGACCTAAGAACAGAGGGCAGAGGCTGATGGGAAATGTAGTGAAGATGAGGCTCAAGAGAAAGTCAATACTTAGGAGATGGCTCCCTCTGGTGCTCAGTGGGGGAACTGCAAACTGGAGACCTGACAGTGCGCTGCCCCTAGATCAAATTTTATTTCAACCCACTCTGCTCAGACATCTGTGAGAGCTTGGCAATATGAGGGGAGTTTTTTTAATACCACTTTTAAGGTACAAAGACAGTTCAAAGAGCTTCATTTTTTAAGCAACATGGTTCTTCTTTAGATGGTGAGTCTTCCTTTACATATATTGTAGCATCAAATTATAAATTCTCACTAAGACTTGTGTTTGTGCTACAAACCTTACAAAAAATTTAGAAAGTCCCATAGATAAGAGACATGCTTGTATTCAACTTAAATATCAAGTCTAGGCAACCTTGTGTTTTAGAAACTGGTTTTGCTAGGAAATCTTGGATGGATGAGATTCTTAAACTGTAATAAAAATGATTATTTGAGATTTATTTAAGCAGATCAGATTTAAGCAGATCTGGGGGAAAAATCCTGTTTGATGGTTAGGACATTCAGGAAACTTGGGTGTTACAAACAACCCATAGAATTAAGAGAGCTCCTTGAATAAGAGGAGACACATGACTTATCCTGTAAGCCTAAATAACTTTTCCTGCTCTAAATTCCAGGATGAATACGTTTCTTTTTGGATGTGCATGTCAACCCTAAATAAAAAAATATTAGTTCTTAATTAGATAAAGATATCTGGTTCACAGGGATTTCTTTTGACTTTGTGTCGAATGTGGGAAAAATTCTGTTTGATAAAGAGCTCAGTCAGTATTTGTGCTAAAAAGCATTAAACTCTTTGTAAGATCCTGTTTAGCTGACCTTGCTATTTACCTCACTCCGCCTCTTTACTACATGCAACAACCTTTGTCTGGATTATTACTCTAATTTAGCTATGTGGACTTTTAGCTGAGCTTCGTTTCTGTTTGCCTGTCTCTTACTTTCATGGGTTTTTTTTAGAGTCAGTGTGCAATGGTCCAAGGAGGTTGAGGCCTTTTTTGTTTTGGAAAGTTTCAATTACTGCCCAGTGATGTAGGTGCCGTTTTTCTTTTGGAAGAAAAAGATGTTGGAGGTGGAGCCTCAAATCACAGGGCTCCTCCATAGCTGTCGCGACTGGGGAGACACGCTGACTGCAAAGAAGTATTTGGAATTTTAAACCGACCTTCTTCTTTCAAACACCACCTCCTGACCCTAACCCTTCCAGTAAGCAGCACCTCTTTTGAACACTGGCTACTAACTTGTCCTTCACACAAACACACTTTCAGTAAGGCAAGGCAAAGCAACTTTATTTGTACAGCATATTTCATGTAAGAAGACAAATCAAAGTGCTTTCCTTAAAACCTGAATGAAAGAAAGCAATCAAAAGAAATATCAAAGGTGTGATCATTCCAATAGGATTTAAAGAAAGTTAAACATAGATAAGCAGTGTGGATTGAAGAAGAGAAGCAGTTTCCAGTTCAATAAAACTTAATATAATCTAATTTGCTTTATTCATTTGAAATGCTTAGTGAATAAAAGTTTGAATGAATTTGTAGTTTTACTAGCATACTGTAGCATACTGTGTAATTCTGATTATTCCACAGAGGTTGGAATTATGGAATTATGGAAGACCCAGCCTAGTGTCTGCTTATGCATTATCATTGTGTTTAAATTGATGGGTCAAGGGTCAGAGGGCGTCTTCTTCATCATGCCTGGTGTTAGAACGTCCATTTACGGTAGCAGATAGAGACATTTTGAAGACCCAGAGCTTTGTCATTAGCACTTACATGTTCGGAATAAATCTTTCGGTTGAAAACCTCAAAATCGTTTCAGACTTCGATTCTTGAACACGTACTTAAGCATAATCGGCAAATTATAGCCTGCAGTAAACCTTTGAATACAAATTAATCAAATACAACTAAGAAAAGGTGGGCCATTAACATTTAAACTTTTTTTTCCAGTTCCGGTCACAAGAGGATGTGTGTCTACAGCTCTCCTGATAAAAGCTATTTTAATCTCGAATAATCACATCATTACTGCAAAAAAAAGAGGTAATTCTGCAATATCGAGAGCTGAACATGGCACCAAAGAAAAACCAACATCAGACCTTGCAGAGATCAGAACTGGGATAGCTGACATCCAATTTAAGCTGATCCCACTTATGGCACTAGAAGATAAGCTAACTCCACTCTTGGAGCTTGATGCAAAGGTAACATCTCTGCTGGAACTTGTGCAGAAAATCAAAAGAGAAAAAGCGAGAATTGAACAACAAAATAATCGTCTTGGCCTCCTGGGTAGAAGAACAAATGACTTGAATCAACAAGTAAGAATGAATAATATAATTCTCACAGGATTTCAACTTCAAACCCCGGGCAAGGCCTGGCGAAGCTAACATTAGCACAGAAGCGAACTTGTTGCATAAGTCCTCTTATATCAGGAATAGTCTACACAATTGACAAGTTGGCCATGAATTGCGGGGTGCAGAATCATCCAAGATGACAACAATATCTCCAGGAACAAGAATTATTTGGATACTGTGCCATTTTTGTTACTCCTGAAGCTGAGGTAAATACTCCTTCAACCAACGTTTCCAGAAAAGAGCTGCCATATACTGCACTTGTTTCCATCGTCGAGGACCGTAAATGTCCTCCTGAGAAAACACTCCTGGTGGCAATGGTTTAGATCACTAGGTTTAAATCACTTGGCTTGGTTCCCTAAAGTGTGATTAATGACTAAGGATCTTCTAATGAAAATAATCTGCACATATTTTTGACTTGTATACCTGATTTAAGTAAATTATTTTTACAGATGTTGAAAATAGAAGCTGAATGCAGATTCTCCATGTTTAGTTTGGACTCTAAGAACTGACTAAAGACTGGATCCAGATGAGCGGAGAGGTCTGGCTGGTATATACTGGGTCAGGAGGTCAGTCATGTCCTTTGGTGATAAACATTCAAAGCTTTATGAACCAGTAGCATAACCTTAAAGTCTATTCTCTGGCAGACCTCAGAACTGGACTGATGTGGTTCTACTTTTTTGGTTCCTGTGAGAACGCAAGCAGCTGAGTTCTGGATAAACTGTAGTTTCCAGATTGATTTTTTTGGTCGTCCTGTGAAAACACTGTTACTGTAGTCAAGTCGACTAAAGATGAAAGCATGACCTAGTTTTTCCAGGTCCTGCTTAGACATGAGATCTTGAAATCTTTTTGAGATGATAGTAGGGTGATTTTGTGACTGTCTAAATGTTTTGTTCTGTGTCTATCACTACATCCAAGTTTCTGGCCTGGTTTGTAGTTTTTAGATGAATAGATTAAAGCTCTGCATAAAACCTTCAACTGTTTGTCTTTAGCCCCAAAGACAATAACCTCAGTTTTGTTCATGTTTAATTGAAATAAGTTGTGACACATCCAGTCATTAATGTCCTTGATGCATTTACAAAGAGTCTGTACAGGGCCTCGGTCTCTTGGAGTCATTGTAGTATATTTTGTCGTGCTGTGCTTTCCCGGTGATGGCAATTGCGCAACTCTTCACAACGTGCGTGGGGAGGGAAATCACTTGACACGACAAGCACTCTGAGCTGAGAGACTTTTACTCGTCTTGACCAGGTGAGTACAGGTACCGCTTTCAACAGCAACAGTGTTAATATCTGCTCGGGCTCTAGCTCGGGCACAGAACAGCAGAGAGTCCTGTCCATGCGATGAGCGCGAGCACCTTCAACATCCTCTTTTCTCTACACCTCTCATCTCATCTTCAAGCATCGCATTACTTCACATAATCAATAACAAAAGGGCCGCCAGGGGGTTATGTTATGTTGCAGTAACTACCTTACAATATCTGTGTCATCTGCATTGCTATGGTGACTAATGTTGTTCTTTATAACCTGGGCCAGTGGGGGCATGTAGATATTAAATACAAGTAGCTCCAGGATGGAGCCTTGGGGAACTCCACATGTAATTTCTGTCAGCTCTGATGTGAAGTTACCAACTGACACAAAATATTTTCTGTTTTCCAAGTACGTTTTGAACCAGTTTAGTCCTGGCCTAGTGAGACCCACCCAGTTTTCCAGTCATTTGAGTAATATATCATGGTCAACTGTATCAAATGCTGCACTGAGATCCAATAAAATTACTAGTGTTTTATATTTCCACAGTCTGTATTCAAACGTATATCATTAGTCACTTTGGTCAGAGCCGTCTCAGTGCTGTGCTGCTGTCTGAAGCCTGACTGGAAGACATCATAGCAGTTGTTTCTTGTTAAGAACTCATTTAACTGATGAAAAAGAGCTTTTTCAATGATCTTACCTAAAAATGGCAGGTTTGATATCGGTCTGTAGTTGCTCATTTATGTTTTATCCGAACTATTCTTTTTTAGGAGGGGTTTGATTCCAGCTGTTGTCAGTGGTTCTGGGAAAATACCAGATGTTAAAGACAAGTTCACAATCTGGAGCAGGACAAGCATTTGTTTCCAGCGCTGTTATCTTCTGGAGAAGGTCTTAGTAATCCTTTGTGGAGAGGGAAGACATCATGTTGCTAATTATCCTTGAGTTAGCTGCTGCACATCAGGCTTCAGCTGTGTGTAGGCCACGTACATGTAGCGTTTGAGATTAAATAATTCCAAATGAATGTGAGAAAAAATTCTTTTGTTTTGAGTAAATGATATGATCCGATAGTTTAAAAGTTATTACTGGTGTGATTTATAAGAATAAAGGAAAAATAATCAGCAGAACTTTAAAGCAGAGGAGAGAACAAAGCAGTGAACGTCCACACTGTAGCAAAACAGGAAGCATATTTGTTCTGCAAAGTTGAGCACAAAGTATTCATTTGTGCTCACATTTGTCTTGATGAAAATGTTACTTATTGGCTGTTACCTTTCCCCACTGATGACACAGTAGTTCTGCTGCTGATGCATGTGCAAGTTTATGCAAAAAAGCACGGCGGACTCCCTGATCCGAGGAGAAATGCTTCTGTTCTGAATAAACGCGCCAGTTATGCACAGAAGTAAAGTGGCTCTGAGTTTCTCCATCCTGTCCATGTTGTCCCAGAGCTGGCACCTTTTTATTTGCTTAAAGTGACAGTTTTTAATGGGTATTTCTGAAAAGGGTATTCCATGGGGCATTCATAACAGGACTGCAGGCGTGCCCCAGCCAGGGCGTAATGCCAGAATTAACCTTTTACTGTCATTTTGGCAGAATCACACATGCAAATTTATGTGGTAAGACAAATTTGAAAACTAATAACTCAATCAATTTTTAAGCTAGAACATTGATCTAAAGCTCAAAATGTTTGGTTTGATGTCCTCTTTTTTCTCATATAGGGTTTATGCAAATTAGTTCTTTTTAAAGGTCAACAGGACAAAACATTATGTAACACCACAAAATGTTTAACCCTACTTTACATTTCACCCAGCTTTTGTAAGAAAAACAAAGTGAAACTGCAGGGAAAAAAACACATATTAAGTGATAGATTAGACACCAGGAAGGTTTATTAGAAAGACTTAAACCAGAATTAACCCTTTTCTGCCATTTCACTGGAATGACAATACTGCAAATTAATAAGGTAGGGAAACTTTGAAAACGAATAACTCCATAACTGTTTCTGATGTAATTAAGATATTTGGCTCAAATTGTTTAGTTTTTGTCCCCTTGTTTTTAAGATCAAATTTGTTCAAATTTCTTCTCATGATCAACTGGGGTCAAAGGGTCACTGAATATTGAAACAGCTTGAAATATACCAGCAGTTTCTTTTTTAGCCAGGTTCCATGGAAAAATCTAACAGATATCTAACCAAATTTATTGCTTCTGGCACATTAATACACCAGTCCAGTTACTTAAAAGGCCACAGGTAATACAGAAAACAATTCTGGTTGTACAGTTAGGGTTAATTATGCATAACTTGTGGGAATATTTGCTACTAGTCAGCAGAATAGACACTCTGTTTTTCCTAACAGATTTGCATGACGCTTACAGATTACCAACTGATCTTCCCTCTACAATGATTGTTTACCATTTTTTACAATGGCCAGTTGCCAAACAAGGTAGAACTGTTAATCTGTAGGAAAGAAAACTGCATACACCAGAATTCCCCACAGTTCCAAAAGGATTTATGAAAAAGAAACATCACCAATTTTTGACCAATATTACCAAAACCTGGCAGCAGGGCTAGAGTCACATGAATTTATAATGAGAACCTACATTTATTTTACTCATAGTCTTCATCTGATTCCTCCTCATCTGAGGACAGGTTCTGTTCCAGATTTCAATCCTCGTCATCACCATCATCCTCTTCTGTATCCGTCTCATCTGAATCCAGATCCTCGAGTGACAGTTTCTTAGGCATTTGCAGCCCTAGAAACCAAACCATTTCCAGTCTGTTGTCTTTATTCACACGCCATCCATGACCATCCATGAACACTTCTACAATAGATGAAAAGATGATTGGAGTGGGACTTCAAATCCCCTAGGCTAAGCCTTTCTAGCATTTTTCCAAAGAAAGGTCACATGGTTGGTCCATTTCAGCTTTTCTTCTAGGACAGCTCTGCATGGATCTGATGACTTTGTCTTTCCAAAGGGGTCATCATGTGTCTTTGGGGCTGACAGCTTTTTGAAAAGGTGAAATCTACCATAATTGACTTAGCTGACATTTTTTCAAACCATACAAACAACATACAAACTCCTCTAGAGCTGTAGAAACATCCATTTCAATTCTATCTGAACTTCCAAGAGCATACAGTGCTTTGGTAAATCGGTAATTTTTCACCATTACTTCGTATGTTTTTTGTTTGCCTTTCCTGATGAATGATGCAGTATAATCACATCCTGATAGAGCATGACGAGCAGGGAGAGCATCAGTTATCTCTGGGGTGACATTCAGAGCCAATTCAGATATGTTTATCAATCGCCTTGTGTTCTTGGAATTTAGACAAACATTAATCTAGAACTCGGCATCAATGCACCTGGAATTATGGACAAGCAATATAAATACATCTGTGTCAATGCTCCGTACTACAACTTTTGGTGTCAGCCTTTCATGAACCTCAGCAACGAAGTTGGCATGGAAAATTAGTCTGGTATCAGCCTCTTCATGATAACTTTCTAGTTCAGAAATGTCTTGCCTTTGCACATGTCCATCAACTACTGTGTAGAGGAAGCAATTGCCTCCAGTGGCAAAATAGAAACTATGGCCCTCTAGGCAGGATTCATCCATTTATCTTTCAGAGATGACAGAAGCTCAAGTTTGAAGTGTTTAGACAGCAGTGCATTTCCAAAGTCAGCTAGTTCTCTTTACTATGTTCCTGTTATCTTGTTGCGAGACGTTGATTCACCATGACTGTCCTGTTCTTGATCTTTGATTGACGACCCATCTGGATATGTGTCACATACTAGATGAACTTCCCTGGCATTAGCACATGCTAGCTGCAAGATTAACCTGGCTACTCCACTAAAAGACAGTGGCAGATTTGGTGGATTCGAATGAAGAACATGGCATCAAAAATGCATCAACTGTAGTTGGCTCAGTGTTGTGTGTCCTCATTGCCACAAGCATTTCCATCAGTTTATTCTATGAAGTTTTATTCACATCTCCAATAATCTGACAAAGTGACAGGGCAACTGGCAACAGGGGATATGATAACATCGTCCATAAATCAAATCCGTGTGAGAGCCAGGTACACAAGTCTTCCAAACAAATCCTTAGTAGATTTTACTTCTTTCATCTTCTTTTCTTTTGCTGAAACTTTCATTTTTACTGCATCATGGGCAAAAGATCTTACTTTCCTCTGTTTCATTGGCCGCTCAAATCTCTCAGGATCTTCGTTGCACTCGCTGACAAACTGCTCATGGACTTTTATCCCTTCTCCTGCAGCACGAGCAGATCATTCTTTACAATCTCTGAAGCTGCCTTACCAGTAGACAGGCAGTATAGGTTGTCATCACCTGTAACACAAGGATTGCACGTGCCCTCCACTTCATTGATGAGATCCTTCAGGTTCTCATTGTCTTTGCAGATTCTGGATTGTTTCAATTCGCTTGAAACTTCTTCTGGAGTTGTTAACCCTGCCATTTCCAACAGAGAACTAACTTTTGGACCACTGAATAACCTAGTCACAGTCCAACGTTTCCTTGCATTGGTATTCTGTGTGAAGGCAGCAATGCCCCCTTGCCTTGAGGCTGCGTCACGATTTATCATCTGTTCCAGCATTAGGTTAACAGCACTTCTAGAAAATGACTGAAGTACAATTCATGGACAAGGCACCAGCATCAGACTTCAGAGATACCAGGATGTGTGCGCTCCATGTTGAGAAGGTTAACGTACTACCTATGAATTCATTGTGCATAATTAGGACGATGGCAAGCAAAGAACAAAGGGATCATTTCTCCAAGAGCATATATGTAGAGAACCATCATTGGTGCGGCTGGCTCTGTCCAGCAGGAGGTAGATGTGCACGAGATCAATGTACATCATCCAGAACTGAGCCATTGGGCCAAGATGTCCAGCATGTGTGTTGTCACAGAACTGTGCATATTTATCTAGCAAATGCATCATACAAGCTTAAAATTGGGAAATTGGGAGGATCTCACAGCAGACAGGTCCTTGAAATATTTTTCTTCTGATAGTAGGCCAGATCTATTATATGAGATCTATAAGAGCCTGTTCAGACTGGAGAAATTGAAGACCGGAATCAGATTTATGAGGGTATCAGCTGCTCATAGGGAGGTGGGGGGGGGGGGGGGGGGGGGATCTTATGGAGGACTGGCAGAGGCAATGGCAAAGGGAGAGGACAGGACGACATTTTTTCAATAGACAATACAAAGTTGGGAAAGGTCTAAATCTTAGATAAAACATCAGAGATCAAGTCATAATATTGCGACTGAGGATGGGAGCTGCATCCTACTGGCCTGTGTGTTTGTGGAGAAGAGGAGGAATCAGGGGAGCATGTTTTGTGTCTCTGTGAATTGTTTAGGGAAGAAAGACAGCAGCTGGAGGAGGATGTTCGGTTGCCTGTGGGAGAGCGGTTGAGTTTGAGGAGACTTTTGGGAGGGAAGCAGCATTTCAATGGAGTTGTTATTTTTTTTAAGGAGAATTGGACTGTTGAGGATAATATAGCTTTTCATCAGTCTAGTTATGCAGCCTCACTCTGACTCACACTCCTACACAGTAAGTGGCGGAAATGAGCCTTGACATTGGTGTCACCCGCTATTAAACTACAAGAAGAAGAAGAAGAATTTATATCTGTAGCCCCGCCCCCTGTCAGACACGAGCATGCGCTCTGGGCTCCACCTCTCAAGTAGCTTCCGTGTTGTTACGCGCCTCGGTTCGGTCAGGAAAACCTCCGTGTAGGTAGGTGTCGCTTCGGGTTCGGGATCTTCCAGCATTGATGGTCAGAGCTCTGCATGGAGAGGCCCCGCGGCGGCCGAAAGGCACCGTCGCTTCTGTTGGTTTCCTTGATCGCGCCTGGAGAGTCGGATCCCGGACTCCTTCAAAATAAAAGCAGAACTTTTAGGGCGCTAGTTTTCATTACAGTCAAGGCCTTGACGCCGCGACGCAGAGCACCGGTCTCTGTCATAAACAAGAACTTGTATGTTTTGAAACAACTGCTTCATCTAGTGTATCTTAACTAGAAAAAACAAACCTTTAACTGGAAGTCTTTTTACAGGAAGTTTACCTGACAGTGTTTTGGTAACAGCTGTGTTGTTTCAGATGTCTGATCTTTGTCTCTTCTGTGTTTGTGATCCAAACAGAACAGCTTCCAAGAGGAGGAGGAGGAGGAGGAGGAGATGAAGAACAAAATGAGCAGCCCTCAAGGTAACAGCCGTACGGTCCCCTGCATGGCAGTCATGGTCATTTTGTCTGGACTGAGACTCATGTCTCATAACCAGGCTGCTCTGTGATTGGTTTATTTATGTGCTCCAGGAAGTGTAAAGAGGAGGTCCTGGTCCTGGCAGCAGTACCTGAATGAGCAGAAGGCTGAGGCAGCTCCAGCTACTCTCTTTACACAGGTAACTTTTGCGCATCCTGGAAGGAAATGCCTGTTTCCCTCACCTGACATGCATGTCTCTCAGGCGCAGTCCTTTCCCAGTAAAAGATGCAGTTTCAAAGCTGGGATGAAGCTTGAAGGAATTGATCCACTACATCCATCCATGTTCTGCGTGCTGACAGTAGCAGAGGTCAGTCAACTTCTGACAAAAACACTCTTGTGAGACTACAGGTGGGTGAGTGTGTAATCCCTGCAGGTGATCGGGTGTCGACTGCGCCTCCACATTGATGGATACTCGGAGTGCTATGACTTTTGGATGAATGCAGACTCACCAGACATCAAACCAGCAGGCTGGTGCAAAGAGCAAAATCGTAAACTACACCCTCCAAAAGGTGAGGAAAAGGTTTCAGTTTTTTTACAGAAATTCCCAGGTGAAGATGTCTGCTTTACCTGTATTTCTACAGGCATCAGTGAGACAGAATTTGAATGGGCGAGCTACCTGCAGTCTTCAGGCTCCCTCGCTGCCCCTGCCTCTGCGTTTGCCTGTCGAAATAGGGTAAGAATGCATCTGTCAGTTAACCTGTTTGTTCACCAGTATGTTTACTTGTTGATGTGTCCGTTCACCTATTTGTTTATCTATCTCCTTGTTGGCCAGTTCACCATTCTGTACATTCGTTTGTACACATGTTCCATAACCTGCCTGCACACCCATCTCCTCACCTGTCTTCTCACTCCTAAGACCTCTTGCCTGATGTGTTTCAGAGCTGTGGTTTTCAGGTGGGTATGAAGTTGGAGGCTGTCGACAAGAAAAATCCAAGCCTTGTCTGCGTTGCATCTGTTGCAGACGTCATCGATGATCGCTTTTTGGTCCATTTTGACAACTGGGACGACACATATGACTACTGGTAGGACAGACCACATAAACATTTCTGTTTACTTGCCAGCATAAACCACTGCTGTTTTTATTTTGTTGATGGATTATTGATATTAAAATTCAAACAAAAGTTCCAGTTTTAATAAAAATGGAAAATGTACAAACGAATTAACAAAAGAATTATGAAACATGTAAATAGTAATATAAATTTATAAAAGAACACCAGCAAACACAAAATGTGACGTGTGGTCAGCCATGTGTGTAGTAATCCCTACATTTTGGCTTCTTATTATTTTGTTTTCTGTTGTTTTGAAAGGGTAAATTATGGAAATAAACCTTTTTTTTTACATTTTAAAAGGATGTCTTGTCTATAAACTGATGCCTTTATGAGATTTTTTTAATCTGTCCTTTTTCAGCTGCTGTCTTCACATCTGCGCTTTGCGAAAGATGAGTGGGCCAACTTTAGTCTGAACAATGGATGCCCAAGAGACGAGAGCTGGAAAATAAAAATCCAGATTTTCCCAAACATAAATAGTTTAAAACAACAAATTCAAATTAATCGATAACATTGATCTTACGCCAGCCCTACTTATGAGTGTTAAACTGATGCTTCAGCATCATCAGACTGTCAACAGCAGAACACTGGTGTCAGAGAGAGTCAGTGTTAACTCTGTGAACTCTTTTGGGTGTGGGTCTGCAGTGGGCGGGGCTTCAGGTGATCCCACAGACCTGTTGCTTGTGACTGATGTGATCTGGTGGTTGTGTTGGGTGGTTAGGTGCAACAGTAGCAGTCCCTATATCCATCCTGTGGGCTGGTGTGAAGGACAGGGCCGACCTCTGACTTCTCCACAAGGTACGGGCTCTTGAACATTCTTGAGAGTACATATCTATGCAGTCTGGATCTACGCAGTACAGTTTAACCTTGTAATCTGCAGGTCATCCTAACCCTGAACACTTCGTGTGGGACGATTATCTCCAGGAAACTGGTTCCACAGCTGCTCCCAGTTCAACTTTTACAGTAGTGAGGGGGGCATAAGGGCCGGGATATGATTGGTTTAGACAAAATTTAGACTTGTTTTTATGGTGACATTACTTTCTTTTCTTTCACTCCAATTAGAAGGCTTCACATGGGTTCCAGGTAAATCAAAGACTGGAGGCAGTCGACTGTAGGAACCCCATGTTGATCCGTGTTGCAACAATAACAGATATTGAAGACTACAAGGTTAAGGTACTGCCTGCTTCTAAGTTTGTGCCAATGGGACATCATCAGGATGTAACCAGGAGTGCTTCTACAGATTCATTACGATGGCTGGTCCACGCAGTTTGATGTGTGGTGTGACAGTGATCTTTCGGATCTGCATCCTGTTGGCTGGTGTCAACGAACAGGACACCCGCTGGAGTGTCCCCCAGGTCTGATGCAGATATAGTTGAGAGGTTCACACTTAGACATGTTAAATGAATGAAATGACTGACCAAGTGAAAGAAAAAAAAAGTATTTATACCACTCTTCCTGTGTGTGTGATACAGGCTCCTGCCCCCTGTTGTCCCCCTCTCAGGATGTGTGCCCCACTGCTGGCTGCAGGGGAGTCGGACACATAAAGGGACCCAAATATACTGGACACCACAGGTACCTGTAATACTGCACTTATAAATGTGTCCCTGTACCAAACAGCAATATCCCTGTATCAGGACTGTCTCACTACATCTCTAGGTGTGGATGTGAGTGTGCATGTGTGTGTGATTGTGGCCCCTGCGACAGACTGGCAACCAGTCCAGGGGTGTTCCCTGCCTTCGCCCATGAGTAGGCTTCAGCAGCCCCGTGACCCTGAAAGGGATAGAGCGGTTCAGAAAATGAATGAATTCAAAATACCCTTTCAAAATAACAGAAAACAAATTATTGCCGTGTGCAAAAGTTCAGACAACCCTTTCAATCTTCCCTTGCATTTTTTAAGCACAATAATGTAACATTTTACCTGGGGTGTCAAAACTTTTGATCCCTACTGAATGTTTTTTTCTCAATAAAGAGTCATGTAGCCATTTCAGTGGGATACTTAGATCTGAAACCAAATTGATGGCTTGAAGGGAGGTGAAGCTGCTGTTTAAATGATGACTAATCTGCTGTGCAACTCGTTTTTGTTCTCTGCAGTTAACCCATCCTCAAGGGGAGCTGCGAGCTGCAGTTACAGCCTTGCTAGGGAACCATTTGGTGGTTTGACCACCTAATCCAACTTGTAGTTGCTGAGTGTCAAGCAGGAAGGCATTGGGTCCCATTTTTAGTTTTTGGAATGACTCGGCCTAGACTTACGACCTCCCAGTCTTAGGGCGGACACTCTACCATAAGGCCACTGAGCTTGAGCATTATTATACTGATAACTTTCCCTCCTTTGTTTTACTATATAACTTTTTAGAGATTTTGGACACAAAAGCAATGAAGCAAAGGGTGTATACTGAGATAGTGCTTTACTACCTTCTTAGAAGGCCCAAAGCACTGTACAGGCATTCACACACACCGTCACACACTCCTCTGCCAAACACTGGCGACAACCTGTAACCACGAGGAGCAATCTGGGGTTCAGTATCTTGCCAAGGACACTGCAACATATGGTCGGGCAAGGCGGAACTGAACCTGTGATGTCCCTATCAGAGGTTGACCGCTCTACCTCTACCCCACAGCTGGCCCAAACTTCTTAAAAACATCAGCCATGAGGATATTTCCATTGAAGTGAATTTGCGTTAGCTTTGTTTTGTTATTTTGGGAGTTACCCAATAGTTTTTTAATGTGGTTTTAGATTATTTTAGGATTCGCTGTTGCACTATGAAAAGTTGTAATCAAAAGTCAGCTTTAGATTTTTGTATTCCATTCAAAATAAGATTTATGATCAAACATTCCTGTAAGCTTATTGTATGATTTTAAGATCCTTTCAGTGAAAGTCAGATCAACCTGGGTTCTGGTGGAGTTTGTAGTTGTTGTAGGGCCATTAACTACCTGAGTCATCTCCACATGATCTTCAACCTTTTTCACTTGCTCCCTAACTTCAACTTCCCAGTTAACATTGAAGTACCATACATTTCTTATGTTTAAATCATGGACTGTATATAGAGAACTGGATTAAGAGACCCCTTCTCCTTTGCGTTCCAAATAGGAAGTATCCGCTGGTACCAAAATGCTTAAATCCAATAGACTTCTAATGAGAAATAAACAGTAATTACTCAGTAATTTCGTTTGTCAGAATAATCATTCTTGCTCTGCTACATCTTTTTAACATGTTCTTGATAATCTTAATTTTTTATCATAATATTTTTGTTGTAGTGCAAGTTATTCAATTTATAAACTGACCAATTAGATGCCTCAATTAAAATAGATGGCCTCAGGTAGAGCGTTTGACAAGTTCTTCTGAGCCTGCTTTCATGGTCACTTGTAATTAAAGAGAGTGGTTGCTATAGAAATGCAGACTAAGACCAACAGGGACATTACTGAAGACATGTGGTTCCAACATGGCGATGGACATATTGCAGAAAAATGGCGACTGAAATGACTTCCTCATTAGATGTAACTTTGTTCTCTGCAAATTTGACAGTAACAGTAATTTTAAGTGCCAAAAACCAACAACAACAATAGACTTTTATGATTCATTTAGGAAGCTCCTTAGTTTGTGTAATCACAAAAAAAGAAATAATTTTCATCGGTGACCTTAATATAAACTGGGACAAAAAAAGAGGACAGGAAGAAAAACAATAACATTATTTTAGTCTTTCACAGCTGATAGACAAGTCAACTCGAGTGACCAATCGCTCTGAAACTGAAATTGATTTACTGTTTCCTAACAGACCCGAACGAGTTACTTAAACATTTTCCTACTTGATTATCAGACCATAATGCAATCATTCTGACTAGAAAATATCTAAAGGCTGTTTTTCAAATAAAGACCAAGCTGTATCACATTTCACGAAAACTATTATTCCAAAGAGTCAAAAATGTCATTTAAAAGCAGCTCACAGTACAACAGAATTGGAATACCATCACCTCCTCAGACAATGTAAACTTCTCTAGTGACTACGTCTCTACAACAATAAAATCAGATATAAATAGTTTCTCTACTAGAAGGAGACAGAGAAAATGGAAAATTAATCTCCCATGGTTAGATTCGGAATGTCTAAAATTATTTAAAATAAGAGACAATCTTTTAAAACTAGCATTGAAATCAGGTCTGCTTGTAGACAAACAGAAATGTGCTGCAGGTAGGAGTAAAGTTACGCAAACACAGCGTAAAGCCAAAGCACATTTTTTCATAAATATTATCGAAACTGCAAATGGTAACTGTACAAAAATCTGGTCTAATATCAACTGACTGGAAATCAAAACAAACAAGACAGGGGTGAGCTAGAAATACAGATTAATAACAGATCCTGTTAGAGTTGCTTCTGAGTTCAATAACTTTTTCAATTTTGTAAATTACACATCATAACAGTTTAGCAATATTTAGGAATCTGTCATACCAGAAGCAGCTCAGCCACAGGAATATCGCCATAGTGCCCACCCAGACTGGGATGGCAATGTGGTCCACTTCACAGCCATGAGGCTCCAATGTTGAACTCCAGGCCACCCCAGCACGTGCAACAACCGTGGCAACGACCCCAGACCAAGCCAACCCTGGCTCAAAAGATCCCCACCAGAAACACTGGGGCTAAAACCACATTAAGATCAAATTAAATACATCAAATAAAATATATATATATATATATATAAAATAATAGAAAAAATAAGCAGATAAGATCAACTAAAAGCTAAATTAAAAAGGTGGGTTTTGAGCCTCTTCTTAGAAACCTCTACAGCAGCCCTGAGGTTCTCCTGCAGGCTGTTCCACTGGCGAGGACCATAATGGCAGATCGAAGCTTCACCACAGGTTTTGGTCCTCATCTTAGGGACAATTAAAAGGCCGACACCGGAGGACCTCAGGGTCTACGAGGGTTCATACTTTCAACGTAGATCACTTAAATTAGAAGACCCAAGACCATTAAAACATTTATAAGCCATTGGAAGAACTTTAAAATCAATCCTGAAACGCACAGGGAGCCAATGCAGAGATTTTAAAATGGGTGTAATGTGTTCCCGTCCCCTGGTCCTCGTCAGAACTCGTGCTGCTGAGTTCTGTAAAAATTGTAAGTTTGAAAGAGACTTTTTGGGTAAACCAGAGAGCAGAGCTTTACAGTAATCTAAACGACTAAAAATAAAAGCATCAGCACCTCTGTGCTGGAAAGAGAGAGGAATGGACGGACTTTGGTAATATTTTTAAGATGATAAAATCCTGTCTTAATGACATTTTTAATATGTGGAATAAAATTCAGTTCAGAGTCAAAAAGTACGCCCAGGTTTCTCATGCTGTGAGAAGGTTTAAAATTCTGTAACTTTGGTAAAATCATCTCTCTCTTGTCTTCAGGACCAATGATTAAGACTTCTGTTTTGTCCTGGTTGAGCTGTAAGAAGTTTTCTGCCATCCATGACTTTATATCTGAAATACAATTTAAAAAAGTGATTACAGGTTCAAGGTCAATGTAAAGCTGTGTATCATCAGCATAGCTGTGAAAGTCAACACCGTGTCTCCTGATGACGTCCCCAAGAGGCAACATGCATAAATTAAAAGTATAGGTCCTAAAATGGGCCCTTGGGGAACCCCACAACTTATTGGATTCTTGAAGAGCATGTATCCATACTTACATAAAAGTGTTGATCTGTAAGATAGGAATAAAACCACTTAAGAACATTTCCAGAGAGGCCCACTAGACTCCTAAGTCTATCCAATAAAACCTGGTGATCTACTGGATCAAAAGCAGCACTAAGATCCAGCAGCACCAGAACAGAAAGTTTCTGTGAGTCTAAATGAATTCTTAGATCATTAACAATGATAATGATACTGTGGTTCATCCTAAGAAGCTTGACACCAGAACACAAATAACACATATCACATATATGATAAACATTTCAAACATTCTAAGTTTCCAGCTGCATGGAAAGTAGGACTGGTTCGTCCCATCTTTAAAGCAGGTGATAAAACAGATAAAAACAACTATAGACCAATCAAAATTCTACCTATCATTTCAAAAGTCATAGAAAAATGGGTTGTTTAACTTCTCCTGCCACAACTCATTGCATCCAATGCAGTTTGGATTCCGTGCTCATCATTCATCAGAGTCTGCAATAAATCTTTTTCTGGAAAAAACAAAGAGTTCTCTAGATAAGAACGGTTGGTTAGGATTAGGGTTAGGGTTATTCATAGATCTAAAAAAGGCATTTGACACAGTTGACCACAACATTCTTTTAGCTAAACTTCCACATTTTAACTTCTCAGACCAGGCATACAGGTGGATTAAATTCTACCTTGACAATAGAAAACAATGCGTTGTGGTCAATGGTGGTCAAATCACCATGCTGGAAGTGTATTGTAGGGGTCTCGCAAGGGTTTGTACTCTGACCAGTCTTGTTTTAGCTCTCTGCATCAATAACCTTCCTGATGCATGCAAAAAATGTTCATATACTGATGACGCTGTGATATACACACCTGAAAAAATACACAAGAAGCAGGCTGTACATCTGCAATAACTCATGTCCAAGACTGGCTTACAAACTCATGCCTACTTCTAAAATACAAAAAAAGGACTGTCTGTATGATATTTTCAAAACAAATCAAAAAGTAGATCTCAAAATCAAATGTATTTCTGAGGAGAAAGGAGCTCAAGTTGGTACATTAATTCAAGTACCTTGGAGTTGTTTTTGACTTCTCTCTTCCATTCAAAAGTCACGTTAAAAATATCTAAAACAATCAAATTTAATCTCTTTAATGTCATAAGCACTTGAGCGTCACTGACAATATTGGCAGCAAGAATGTTTTTGCATGCTATGATCTTTTTACATATTAAATACTGCTTTGCTCATTGGACTCTCACTATTGACACCACACTTAAACAAATACAATCACAGTACAAAATGGCTAAAAATGTTCACTAAAAAGCCAATTTCACATCACCACTGTCATATTCTTGAAACATATAACTTATTAGGTTTTGAGAACTTCAAACAATTCAAATATGCATGTCCAATATGCAAAAAAAACTTCACGGACTCGCACCACCACCACTCCAAGAATTCATTAAGCAAAAACCTACCACTGGCAAAACTACAAGAGGGACGTCTGCAGACATACCACCTTTGCACACACAAGTCTCTCAGTCAGAGGCTGAAACATCTGAAATAAGAGAATCTCCTACATATAATACACTCAAAGCAGAACTTAAACATTGGATCAAATCCAATCAACAATGCATCCACTAGAGCTGAGGTGTGTTCAGCGGAAGCAAACAGTGTTTGTTGTTCGCCACAAACGTTAGCTAAGAATGCTGAACGATGTGTTCGTGTGTGAAATACAATCATGCCCAACATGAACTTCCGCACATCTAAAAAAAGCATGGCGACCAAAACAAACTACGACAACGACCATGTCTGCCATGTTTGAGACGTGTTTGCAAGGCTTACCACCTCCCGAGGATGTTTGCCGAGCAACGCAAATGCTTGTGAGTGTGCACCGCGAACTCGTCGCTCAGTGAGCAAACAGTCTGTTCAGGAACACACCTCTGTTCAGACCTCATGTTATACTCATGAGGTCTGTGGTGCTGTGCAACACTCACAGCAGCTTCGGACCTATGCAATACTCACGGCAGTTTACTTATTTGCATGTAATTCTTTTATTGTTGTACTTTGAATTCACAATGGTACTTTATCAAGTCAATGTTTCTGCAAAAAATGAATTGTATCATTGACACCCTCCTGAGTTTGTGTTTAGCGTTTTTAGCTGCTTTGTTGTATTCTTGTATTGTTATTTTATCGGTTTTCTGTGTACCTGCCGAGGGACAACAGCTGGAAATGAGCCTCTCTGCTATAATCTGGCATATTTACACTGTAATTGCTTTATATGTTCATTAATATGCACTGTCCCTAACAAATAAAATAAACAAACAAACAAATAGATAAATAATTTTTGTAAGACCAGAGTCAGCAAAATTATAACGGCAAAAATTCTTGAAGCAGAATATTGTCTTCCTGTGACTGATGATAGTTCTTTTCTTGCCCAACCTCCTGCGGTTCACTTAGCCAACCAAATTGGGTTGGAAACAGACGTAAGTCATTTTCTATGGGTGATGTGTCACTCGCTCTGTCCAGTTCTATATTTAAAGTCAATGGTTTAAATATTGTGGGATTTGGAAGCCTGTGTCACTGTGTTGGAACCTTCAGTCTTACCTGTTAACTTGCCAACCCATTTTTTTTTTATTTCCTGATTCGTGAACAATATCTGTCTGTCATGCAGTGCCTTTGGGTGTCCATACTCTGACATCAACATGCGAAAGGAGGTGGTGCTGCCTGACAGGCTGGGAGGAGAACGCTCTGTCTCCCTTGTCCCTGTCCCCATCCATCACAATACCAACCCGCCCAACAGGTAAACTCATGCTTACAGCAGAGAGACATAAGACACATATCATGCATACAACCCCATGTTGTATGCAAAGCTCTACACATTTGTTTCCCTGTAGACCAGGGGGGGTCTCAAACTCAATGTACCTTGGGGCCACTGAAGGCGGAGTCTGGCTGAGTCAACCTCAGCGCAAAAGCATGTATGCCCTTGTTTTCCCAACATGTTTTAATTTTGGTTTACAGTTCAATGATATTAAAAAGGTGTTAATACTACTTATATAGTACTTTTATGCTATTTCATTTTAAGTTGGACAAAACACGAAAATAATTCCTCAAAATGATCAAACTCATTATTAAGACAATGAAATGCATTGATTGAGAGGAAAGAAAGAAATGGAAGAAAAACAAAAAGAAACCAATGAAAAACGAACAAACAAAAACAAAGCACTTAAGTCACATTTGTAACATATGTTAAGTATAGTGATTCATAACTGAAGTCTAGTAGAGTTTGATTCATTGCTTGAAAAGGAGTGGGAAGAAGAGAACTATAATCCCACCCCTACATAGTTACTTCATTTCATAGTCTGGCATAGTTTTCATAATCCGGTTCTGATCAGAAACATTATTGATTCACACTTTAGGTAATCAATATGTAATAAACATTGATTATCATTAGAACACTAATTCCATTGATCTAGTAATCATTGGTACATATTTCTGATCAAGTAAAGAAAATCGGGAGTTCATCAGTAGATTGGGATTACCTTTCAAGTAATATTTTAGTGATCATTATTGCACATTACACAATTTAATAATCATAGGTAGTGATTTAAAAAAAAAGAAATTATTTCAGCACATTCCAGTTCACACGTCCACATATTTGAAATGATTCAAACACCAGTTGATCTTTAACTCTTATCTTCATATTGTGAGATTAGAGTTTCTTTGTACATTTTCTTGAATTTTTGGATGTTGGAACATTGTTTGAGCTCATTACTGAATCACAAGAAAGCCGGCTTTATGTACAATTCTGATGGCTGGTTTTTGAAGTAAAGAGAGGCTGTAGTGAACTTTTAGAATTATTACCCCAAACTTCCATACAATAGGTGAAATGTGGTCATATTAAGGAGCAGTATTATAGGTATCTACAGTTGTATTCTAACATGTATTTAGATTTATTTATGATTGAAATACTTTCTGAAACTTTAGTTTGTATGTGTCTGATGTGTAGCTTCCAACTTCATTTGTTAATGATTACAATCCCCAAGAATTTGATTTCTGTGACGTTTTCTATTAAGACGTTATTTATTGTAACTCAGAGCTCTGGATTGGCCTTGTAATTACCAGAAAACATCCCTTTGGTTTTTTCAAGGTTCAAAGATAGTTTATTGGAATCCATCCGTGATTTGATTTTGTTCAACTCTGTGTTTACCACATGGATAAGTTCCCTTTGATTGTCTGTTGAGTAAAATATATTTGTGTCATCAGCAAATAGAATTAGTTTGAAAAGTTTTGAAACATTGAATAAATCATTTATGTAAATATTGAATAACAGAGGGCCTAGAATTGATCCTTGGGGGACACCACAACTAATCTCCTTGGTCTCTGATGTAAATTCATTAGTTTGGACAAATTGTTTTCTTCCCGTTAAATAGCTTTTGACCCAACTTTGCGCTAGTCCTCTTATCCCAAACCCTTCCAGTTTATCCAGTAGGAGGTCATGATTGAGAGTCAAATGCTTTTTTTAAATCAAGGAAAATTCCAGCTGCAGATTCTTTTTGTCCAGAACATTTGTGATTTCCTCAACAACATCAATGATAGCCATTGAGGTTGATCTGTTTTCTCTAAAACCATATTGGTTTTCATTTATAATGTTATGTTTATCTATAAATTTAGCTAATTTATCATTGAATATCTTTTCTAAAAGTTTGGAGAATTGTGGAAGGAGAGAAACGGGTCTATAGTTTGTAAACAGGTGTTTGTCTGCGCTCTTATAAACAGGAATCACTTTTGCAATTTTCATTTTGTTTGGGAATTTCCCGGTTTGTAGTGATAAGTTCCATATGTATGTTAGAGGCTTAGCGATATTGTTAATGACCTTCTTCACTATCGTCATATCAATATCATCACAATCTGCTGAGTTTTTACTCTTGAATTTGTTAACAATCGATATCAGATCATTTTCGTTCACTTCAGAGAGAAAGATTGAGTTTGGGATCCTTGTGATGCTGGAATATTTTCTTTGCTGGTTTTGCACTTTGGAATTTCTGTTGCCAACTTTGGACCCACGTTTACAAAATAGTTGTTCAAACTGTTTGCTGCTTCATTAATAGTGTAGCTTTGACCCTTCTCATCTTTAAAGTAATCTGGATATGTTCACTTTTTTAATGATACTGTTTAATATTTCCCAAACTCGCTTCACGTTGTTTTTATTTTCATTCAGTAGATTATTGTAGTAAACTTTCTTACTGTGTCGTGTTATTTCAGTTAGTTTATTTTGTAAGACTTGTAACTCTGTTCGCTTTCTCTTGACCTTTGTTTTAAGAATTTTTTATAGAGGTTATTTTTCTTTTAACAAGCATTTTGTAGACCAGTTGTTAACCAAGGACATTTTTGTAATTTGTTCTTGAATTGATGAATTGGACAGTTTTTGTTATAGAGTGAGCTAAATATTTCTAAAAAACATTCCTAAGTGGCGTTCACATCTTTCTCTCTGTACACAGAGTTCCAGTTCTGTCTGGATAAGTCATTATTAAAGGAGGTCATTGTTTTTTCATCTCTTAACCTTTTGTAAACTGGTTCTTTTATTTTCTTTGTTGTCACGTTGATATCAAATAGTGTGAAAACTGGTAAATGATCAGTTATGTTGCATATCATGAGTCCACTCATATGAGTGTTTTCTATATGATTAGTAAATCTATTATCAATCAGAGCAGCTCTGTGAGCAGTAATTCTGCTGGACTTGTTACGGTTGGATAGAAACTCATATGTACATTCTGATGATAAAGTCATCTGCTGCTTTATGTTTGCTGGGGTTTATCAGATCTATATTATTAGTAAATATATTATCAATCAGAGCAGCTCTGTGAGCAGTAATTCTGCTGGACTTGTTACGGTTGGATAGAAACTCATATGTACATTCTGCTGATAAAGTCATCTGCTGCTTTATGTTTACTGGGGTTTATCAGATCTATAGTCAGATCTCCACACATAAAGAAAGTTTTGTTATGTTGAGAGTGAAACATTTTTTCCATTCAGTCACTGAACACTTCTAGGCTTGACCCTGGTGACCTGTATATACAGCTTATTATGACATTCTTCCCTGATTCATTACAGATTTGGATTGTAAGACATTCCAGTTTTCCATCCACTGCAACTGACATTTGATCAATTACTGTAAACTTCATATTTTTCTCCACATAGATTGCTCAGATCAGTGTCTTTGTTGTCGCTGAACCAAGTTTCTGATTTGGTTCTGATGTTAAAGGAACGTTCCAGATTCTGTAGATGATCCTTGCAGTCTCCAAAGTTAGTCTCTATGCTTCTGCTGTTAAAGTGGATGATTGACAGTCTTCCTTCAGGGTTAACAGAGTTTTTAACGTCATCTATGCTGTAATATTTGCAGTTCAGTGTAACAGAGGAAAAGAACTGATCAGGGTGGATGTCATCTTGCAGGTTGTTATCATTATCACTGAATATGTTAAGGTCAGGTTGCTCACAGTTCAGATCTTTCTGAAAGTTGTGGTGACAGTTGACTGTTGAAGAGAATGTGTTGTTTTTAGAAGCCATGTTTGTAGAGTTTGACTCGTCACCTGGAGAGTCCAGCATCTTCTCTTATCTCTTGTTCAGACTGTAGTGGGCAGAAACTTGTCCAGCTCCTCCAGGCTCCTGATCACGATGACCTTGGCTTGCTCAGGAGAAGCGTTAAGTTTAACGTAGATTCTGCAGTCCCTTACCGTTTCAGAAAGCGTGCTCTTCGGGTGATGTCAGCATTACGCTTAATGAGATTCTCATTCATGGAAACGTTGGTTCCCTTCAGAAATCTTCCTTGCTTCAATAAAGATGTTTTGTGTTTCCGATTCACAAACCTCATGAGGATGGCAGGTCTGTCAGACTCTCTTCTCCTTGGAAGCGGGCGGCAGACCTCGATGTGGTTTGTGTCCAGAGAAATTCCTTTGGACTTTAGGAAATCTTCCAGCTGTTTCTCCACAGAGCTGATCTCCTGCTCGTCAGAGTCATCGCCGTTCCCTGCGGTCACTGCATGCTCATATGACCGAGGTTTGATCTTCAATCCGGTGATTATCACATCATTAATCATGGAATTCTGCTCCTGGTCATCCAATTGTTTTTCCATGTTATCCATTCGGTTGACAGTCTGTTCATGCTGAGCTCGGAGCCGTCTCCCCTCCTCCAGTCGTTCAGGATCTGCTCTTGCTGGATCTTCATGGATCTTATTTCTTCCAACAGAAAATCAAGGAACTTCTTGATATCCTCCGTCACTGGGATTTTTTTCGGGGGCATGATCAGGAGTTGTTTTTTACAAGATTTACTTTTTCCTCAGTAAATAGATTTTTGAAGTGCAGCTGCTCTGTGCCTCCGTGGTGTCGTGGCGTCTTCCCGGAAGTGAATGAATACGTAAAACAAGGATGTTTTTTTGTGTCAAAAAATTAACTTTGTTTGGCAAATTTAGGGTAAGAAACAGGAATTCTGAAAGTGTCTTTGTTATGGAAACAAGTAACTAGAGACTATTCATAAATATTTGTTGCTTTGACTGCAAATTATGGGGGGCACAGATTCTGACAGGCTGGATCACCAGCGGTGGAGTATTGCTCAACATAGTTATTTTTTTGAATTCCTAACTATAGACTGCATACTTTACATGAGTGTCAGTCTGTCTGTCTGGGCCTTAAAACCAGGAGCGCGTGCTTCCTATTTAATCAGTTTAGTGTGAGAGGGTTCCAGAATTTTCCGGTTTCATCCACACTAAACTCCTGCTCTGAATGATAATTATCCTCCGCGATTATGAAGATTTTTTTGAGCTGCTTCTAAGTCAGCTGATGTGTGTGCGTTCGTGTGTGTGCGTAGCCGAAGGCTGGCATGCTCCTCATCTTATCCCATCACTTTTTCAGTAAACGTGGCCGCTTGCACACAAGTCGATGCAGCAGATGTGTAAGCACCTTGAGAGCCATCAGGTTCACTGCCCTATGTGTGCCCCTGCTTGTGTCTATCAACCGTGATTGATCGGTTTGTCAGCTCTGCACACAACACTTAAAGTGCCATTCATAAAAAACTTGCGTGCCACACTAACATTAAACTTTTTTATTAAGGTGGGGGCCGCAAAATATTGTCTTGGGGGCTGCCGGTTTGAGACCCTTGCTGTAGACGTTTTGGTCCACCTGTTTTTTTTTTTTTGCTTTTGTAGCAAAGAAGTCCGAGTGAAGGCAGAGGCCAGGAGTGACGTGTTGCTGCTTCCTGTGGGCAAGAGACGTCGAATGCCAGAAAGGTGAGGCCAAAATGATAGAATAGAATAGAATTCAACTTTATTGTCATTGCACCTGCAGTACAGAACAACGAAATGCAGTTTCCATCCATCCAGAAGTGCTTTCTTAACAGTACAGTATAAATTCTATATGTTACAATTTCTATTAGAAGTATAATAGTTGAATGTGAAATGGTTATCTACACAATATTTACAGTAGTGCAGTTGTAATCAAAATATATACGGAGGTGCATTATCCTTATAGTTGTGCAATGAGGATTGACAGGTATTAAATTAGTTACAGGTATGAAGTGTATCTGATGGTTTGGATTCAGGAGACTGAGTTCAGGAGTCTGACAGCTGTGGGGAAGAAGCTGTTCAGGAACCTGGTGGTTTTAGTCCGTGCGCTCCTGTATCGCTTCCCAGAAGGCAGGAGGGTAAAGAGTCTGTGTGCTGGGTGACTGGAGTCTTGAGAGACTAATGATTTTCACGGCTCTCTTCAGACACCGCTTCCTGTAGATGTCCTCTATGTTGGGAAGTGGTGCTCCTGCGATGCGCTGATTGGTTCTTTCACTTTTAGAGCCTTTGGACTCATCTTTCTGTCTGTTGCTGTCTGACTCACAACCAGCCAATTTAATACTCACCATAGACCGTATACTAACTATAGACAGCTCAACCCTTCCCCTGTCGTGTTCCCAAACAGGAAGTACCTGCTGGTTCCAAGACTAGACTTTTATTGAGAAAAAGACAGTTATTTCTTAGTCATTTTATTTGTCAGACTAACATTCTTGCTCTTCTTCTAAACCTCTTCTTTCTAATCCTAATATTTTTAAAGGTATATTTTCTTTATTGCAAGTTATTCAAGTTATAAACTGATCAATCAGATGCCTCAGTAAACGTATGTGGTGCCCGCTGGCCCCACATTGAATGTTTGATTGACAGCTTCTCATGAGCCCACTTTCAGTGGAATGGGTGTAGACTTTGAACTAGCTCACTCATGATTGGTGACTGTAGTTCCCCTAAAAATGTGACTCAGACCGACTCGGACCAAACACTGTCGTCTGGTTTCAAAATGATGACGCACATATCAGGGAGCAATGGTCACGGATCTGGCTTTATTTGGCGAGACCCAGAGGTTAAGGGATTTTCTATGGATGATGTTACATCTCAGTTCGTCTATTGTTTATTTACTGTCTATGATTCTCACTCAGTAATTTACAAAGAGATCAGGGGTCTCCAACCCTGTTCCTCGAGGGCTGCCTGTTCCTGCTTGCTTTGCAGCTAACTCTGCTTCTCGAGGAACAGGGTTGGAGACCCCTGTCCTAGATACACAGATACGTACACAGAAAGGCTCTTGTAGACACCTGCACACACTTACAGGCTAAGGTGCTTCCACACAATATGCATCAGATATTGACAACATTAGATAACTGTCTGGATTTTAATTATAATGGGTAGAATTGTTGAAGCCCTACATGCTCTTCCTCTCACTGATGATTCTTTTTTCTTGTCCAACCCGCTCAGGCTGTCCCACCCAACCAAATTTTTTTGTGTAAAAGAGGAAGAAGATGACGTCCCCCTTACAACTGTTGCTCCAGGTATGTTCAGGTTAGCCAACAAGTGAAAAGTAATACAAAAAAGCGAACAGAATTTGTTTAATGTGTGTACTTATATACTGTTTCATTCTTTCACACACATTCACAAAGAGAGACGTCACAGCATAATGAAAACATACGATAACTAGAATTGCAATTCCTGTAAGAAATTGTATCTGTTTGCTGAAAGCAAATACCGTCTGAAACATGTCAAAGCTGGAAGTGTTACAGACCTTCTGTACAACTGGCACGTAAAGTTTCACGGAGTTTGGTCAATGATTTTTGGAGATGTAAGTGGAAACACATCATTGGGAAATAACATCGTTTTCCTGTGGCTTATGCTCTGGATTAAGATTTCTCCAACTTACCACATGGTGGCGCAATAGAGCCAGAAGACTCATAGCTTTGGGCATTGTACCTTATAAGATATTGTTCTCCAAAAGTGGGTTCCATTCATTTCCTAAGGCAAAAAATGTATCTTTAAAATTTATATAAAATCAATCATACAACTGAATAGTATGAAATTGTAAACCAATGATCTCACTGAGGACCTTTACGGACTACAAGTGGTTGAATGTTAATACCTGCATTGGTTTAGGAGAATAAAGGTCTTATCCTGAAAGTGAAATTATCCTCTTAGTCACCACTAGGTGGCGTAGGAAGGCTCGGTTTTTTTATGTGTGTTACAGGACCCTAATTAAATCCAAAGTACAAAATCTGAGCATGTTACCTAATGCAGCTTCTGAGATATTGCACTAAACGCTGTGACAGCTACTTCAGCGCCACCTATTGGGCAACAACCTTGTGCAACAACTAAGCTCATGGTATGGATGTTATAGAACAATTTTGGTGAGGATTAGGTTTACTATAAAGAACTTGAAGCATTGTAAAGTTTCTGACCACACCCTACTAATTTGCATCGCGTACTGTACAAAAACGGTACGTCACTGCGCAAAATGAGTAGCACCATTGGATTCAAGGTACTCCAAATAGGGTAAGTACAGAGTTTTGTCAACTTTGACGAAAGTATGTTGAATAGGGAGCCAAAAACGTGTTTTTAAAAAAATCCAAAATGTCAGAAAATCTAGTTAGACGGAAGTGGGCGGTCCTGAAGGCAAAAAGTTTCTCTAGCATCCAAGGGAGCCCTGGAAAAAAACAGCTTTAATTTTCGTCAAACGGTAAGCGAGGCTCTATGGAAGCAAATGTGGCTCATAATTCAAAATAAAAGCCTATACCTGAAATGCTTTTTCATTTTCAAAATCCAGCTGCCTCCATTGACTCAAAAATAAAATGACAACTCAATCCGCCAAATGGCTTTTTCTTTTTCTTCTTAGACACCACTCATTCTGTCACTTAATTAAACTGATAAAGAACATTTGACATTTGAACATGGACATTTGACATTTCTTTTTCAAAAGGTTCTCTAGCAAATGTGTACTAAAATTCAATCAGCAGTCTCTAATTTGAAAATTAAAATGCATTACAGAAATGCTTTTTCATTTTCACAATGGACCAGGAACTCCTTTGTAATTGATCTGCTGTTGAGTTCAGACTTGCATCAAATTAGCCCAAATACTGCATCACCATGGATCATGTGAGACTTGTAATGACTGGTGCACTAGTCCATCAGCAGAATTGGATCCTCCTCAGCAACCAACGCTACATCAACACTCGCTACAGCTCGCTGCCGCTAAATCAATGCTAAAGCGACGCCGGCATCAGCGGTGCGTCACTAGGCCAACGCCCGTGGGTTCGATTTTTTTTGTTCTCCCATTTTGTGCGCGGTGACGAGCGTTGTCAAAACTCGGTGCCCCTCCCTGGTGCTCCAGGTACGTTCTAGCAAAGTTTGGGCATTTTTAGATATAAGATTAAGTTTTAATCTGAGCCGTGTAATTTTTTCTCATCTGACACAGAAATATTTGAAAATCTCTTTTAAAGTTGCAAACACAAAAGTCTTCTGGTCCAATGTTCATAATTGATGACTTTAAAGTCATTTATTTTTCATTACAACTTTTACGTAGTTTCACGTGTCCATGTTTTATTATTTTTAATTTTAAAATTGTTATTAAAAAACTAAAGTGATTATTTTTTTGTATCCGTGGGAGCCATGTGTCCTTTTTGTTTTTTCTGGGTTTATTTTTATTTATTTTCCCTTATGATTGCCATTTTAACTTCTAATGTTTATCTTCCTGTTATTTATTTTATAATGTAAGCACTTTGAGAAGCTTTGTAGCAGGAAAAGTGCTTTATCAACAAATTTGAATTTGAATATTAATGTATGTTAAATATAACAAGGCAGAGATATTTTCTAATATGAAGCAAAAATAGCAGTGTTCAGTTGTGCAGTTGGCAGTTTTGAGAACTTTTTTTTAAGCCAACCATGTAGTGCACAGTTTGTAGTGTAGTGCACATTTTTAGCGCCAGTTATGAGCGAGCTTGTTCAAAGTCCACACCCCTTCCACTGAACGTGGCTCTGGAGAATCTGTCAATCAAATATTTTGGGTGTGGCCAATGGGCACCGCATGGTTTCATACAGGCATCAATATAAGTGTATCGTCTATAACTGGAATAACTTGCGATGAAGAAAAAATATAAAGAAACAGTTAGAATTGGCTAGAAGATGTTAAGAAAAATGTATCAGAGCAAGAATGGTCAAATAGAATGATTGAGTAATAACTGTCTATTTCTCTTCTATAGTCTATGGAATTTTGGCTTCTTGGAGCCAATAGGGCCTTTCTGTTTGAAAAATGAGGCGGGGGGGGGGTTCATGCTGTCCAGTGATATACAAGCCTATGCATTCAGCTGAAATTAACATTGAAAATAATTGACCATAGTAACCCCTGCTGTTATGGAGGAGTAACTGCACTGTGGCAGGCAGAGATTAAAGCTCAGATCAGACCTGACTTTTCTCCCCAATGTTTTCATGACAACAGAATTAGAATTTACATAATCAAAACAAAGCCCGTAGGTGTTGAGTGGTCAGTGACAGAAATTCTCTCCCTGCCCCTACTCCACTGCAGCTGTTTCTATGGAAACTGGAGGCGTATGGATTGACTGTTTCCATGGAAACTGCTCACCTTGCTAACTGCGGTGCTGCTTGTGGTCCATATGCCTTAGTCTGAAGACTGCACATCCTATTACTGCAGTATGCTGACTATTCACATCGCCATTCCAAAGGTTCTTAATGCGCACTGCAGCTTGACTCAACATTCCAAGGTCTGCACAACATTTGAACATTTTCTGGAGACAGTTGAGATCAGCACAATTTAGCATACTGTGGCCCGATCCGACCTGTTCAGATCAAAAATTCTTTCCGATCGAGTGAGGTGGGTTTTGCTGATTATTTATCCAATCGTGGGGCATCTGAACTACGTATTCTGATTTACTTCTAGTCCAAACCAATCTTTGATCCAATTAAAGACATGTTGCACATATAAACGCAGCTATTGTGAATGTCTTTGTGGTTACTGCAGTATGTTGGTGTTGCTGCTTGGGTATTAGTTTGAATGCTAAGGTGGTTGTGAAGGTTTTCTTAATGAGTTGGTCTTTTTGCAAAGGTTTAAATGTCGGTCAGGTTCTTATGGTGTGCTAATTTGGTTATTAAGGTGTTAGATTGCTAAAACATGTCAATCTAGTTGCTATGTGGTATCATTTTGGTTGCTTAAGTGGGCCAGTATGATTTGATTCGATTTTACAGTTCAAGCATGTGTGCCAGTCTGGGTCCTAAGATGTAAAAATCTGGGTGTAAGGGTTTGTTAGTGTGTCTGCCAGGATTTTCAATATCTTTGCTGATATTCTGTCAGTTTGGTTCCCATGGATCTCTCATTCTGTTTGCCAAAGTGAGTCAGGATTGTTGCTTAGCTTTACCAAGTGATTCACAAAGCTGTTATCATGGTTTTTTGTGTTTGTTTTATATGTTTGCTTAAGTATGTCTGACTTGCTGACTCTGTGGCAGTTTGTTTTTGTAGGCCTCAGTCTTCAGGCTGCCCTTCACCAGTCCGTCTTCTTGTCAGCCATGTCACCACAGCCTAGTCGTGACCTATCACTCTGCTGGGAGCAGCACCGGAAACTGCTGCCCTGTGTTGCAGGTGTCCATCCAGAGATTGTTCAGCACTGGAGTATCCAGCAGGTGAGAATATGTTGGTTTTCAATGGAGATGGTTGAAAATTATTGCTTTGTGATGGTACTGGTTGAATAACATTATTAAAATGATTGTTGAAATGGTTAATGGTGATGGAAATCAATCATGGAGTTTGGACGTCATTTTAAATGATGTTACTGTTGTGTAGGTGTCAGACTTTATTGAGTCTCTTCTTGGCTGTGAGGAACAAGCAAAACAGTTTCGAGATGAGGTAAGATGATCCAACTCCTGCACTGGATTTTATTTTATCACACAAACACTGCTTTGTTCTAATTGGTTCTTACTTCTGTCTAGCAAATAGATGGGCGGGCTTTCCTCCTGCTCACTCAAAGGGACATAGTCAGGATAATGTCCATCAAGCTTGGTCCTGCCCTCAAGATCTACAACTCCATTCTGATGTTCAGACATGCTGAGAACAATTGCCAATCACAGGCTGGGGAGGAAAGTCAGTTACAGGGTCAGGAAATGATCTGACCACAACTCGGGGATAAGAGCCAATCTTGCATCAATTTTCACCTGACATGTTTCTTACTGATATCTGGACTAAACCAATTCAGACTCATTTATAATCCCACCCCTTCTTCATATAGACGTAATTAATCCTATTTTGTGATCTCACCATGATGTTGAATTTGTTTTTGTCAGTTTGAAGTTTGATCAATTCAGAAAGTGTCAAACTACAACAGTTTAACAAATGTACTTGTGAAGTTCTAAAAGGGTTTCAAATGATACAACTTGTGATGGGAAACATTTGGTGGATCATTATGGTGCAATAATCATGTGAGTAATGCATTGATGTTTTGACATTACAGAAGTAGTTCTGAAAAAAATCTTTAAAAAATGCTTTAGTTAATAAATCCAAACTTCCTCTGCGTAATAAAAATATGTCAATCTTTGCATTGGAATTAGTTTAAAACAGTTGAAAACTTGTTTGCACAATGAGGTTTTAAGTCTCGTTAAATCTCATTAAATGCAATCGATGATGTCATGTTGTGACTTTAGCCCATTGTCACTTTCTCCTCTCAGGATTTTCCAATAATACTTTAATTCAGCCTCAACTCTGCTGTGATTGGTCCTTTGACTTTTAAGTGATTTTACATTTTTTTCTATTTTTAACAACTGTATGTCTACAGAACGTCAATCTGTATTTGTACTTGAGGCTGCTGCTGTTCAAACCTAATGAGCTGATAGCCCTTTGATTCCATCCCCACTGTTATGCCACATCTAAGTTGGTCAAACAATGGGAAAGCGCCCTGGAGAGTGCTGTTGCATATGCTTAGTTCATAATTATTTTTTTAAGTGTCAGGTTTCTCAGGTTTTTATGGGCACAGCTGACGTGCACTTTTGGTCAGCTGTTATTTTCCTTTCACTTTTCCTTTCTGCGTTTGATGAGATCAATAAAATGTATGATCCGATCTGTGTGCTGCTTTTCTGAATTTCCTCAGAACTTCAGGAGGTATTCCTGATTTTGAGGTATCACTGGACGAAGGAGGAACAAAAGAGCTTTTAAGTGACGATGACAAACCTAATAACTATGAGTAATGTGGTAAACGTCTCCCTGGTGTTAATGTAAAACTTTTGTTTAGGACTGAAGGGTACAGCAGTCAAAGTTTGTCTGAAGCCATAGTTATTCACACTCTGATCTTTTTCCAGTATTTTTTAACCGTCTCTTTCTGGTCCTCCTGGAGTGAAGGCCTTCTAGTTTTATTTGAAGTTTCGATATTTCCTCTCCACTGTGACCTTTCGCTTTGTCAGATTAAGCACTACACGGAAACCCCTTTGCTTTTTTTTAGTAGTTCCCAGTTGTGAATTTATCCTTCAGAAATAAGCTAAATTGAATATTTAGACTTACTTGTATTAACAGTTTCTGGCAGTCAGGTCATGCAAATTAAGTATTAAATTAAGTATTATTGTTAGTCACTAGAAGATTAAAAATTGTACTTGCAAAGGTAACCTTGCTGTTATGCTGTGTAAAATGAAGAAAAATATAACGCACAATTTCAGAAAATAGGCAGAGTTTTCATGGAGAAGAACCTCTCTCTCTCTCTCTCTCTCTCTCATTATGGGAGGAGTCTCTGAGTGTTGCTGCAGAAGCTTAAGCTGCAGAGCATGCAGAAGAAGGCGATGCGAGGAGAAAGCGTTGGTGGAGACTCTACAAAGAGGAGGAACATGAAGCAGATCCAGATGTAAGAACATGCCATCTGTTGTTGCAGAAATTATATGCTTCAAGTTCTGCAGCTTCAACTCAGGAAAGAGAAGACTGACGCTGTGACATTCAATGCAGCTGTGTTTGTTTCGGTGTGTGCTTCGTGTTATTGTCTGTGTGTTATTGGGTTTTTCTGTATTTGCAATTATGGTTTACTAATTTGCTCCCCTTCTTTCGTGTTCAGCAGGCCGAGGCATTAGAATTAGAAGTTTAACTCTAAAGTGATTTTTTAATGCTAATATCTTGCATGGGTGTCCTTCAAAACAAAGTTTAAAGAAAAAGGGCCAATTTACAGAGTTTTGAACTTTTTTTTTCTATTGAGAAAGTGGAATGGAAAATATGGTGAATTGTGCATTTGTTTCTCTTCCCCTGCTTCAAGAGTGCTTCATAATAAAGACAACATGATCCATTAAATTCATTACAAAATCAGTTCACCTCAGACCTTCAGGCTCTGAAAGCCTGCTTCGATTCTATGTAGTCAGACTCCTGTTTACTTAGAACCGCACTAGGGTGGACACCTAAATGTATTTCTTTTTTTTCCTAGCTCACGGAGAAAGTAACAATTGGATCAAAAGATAAGCTCTTGTTTAAAACAAATAACGATCTCACAGTATGCAGTCTGTCTCCATTTGCATTTTCTTCAGCTCATTTAGGACACGAGGTGGCAGTCTAAGCATTTTCCTCTTCTCCAGCAAAACTTCTGGGGGGACCCCGAGGCGTTCCCTGGCCAGCGGAGAGGCATGGTCTCTCTAGCATGTCTAAGGGCTTCCCTGGGACTTCAGCCCAGTGGGTCATGCCCGGAACACCTCGCTAGGGAAGTGTCCAGGTGCCGGAGCCACCTGACTGGCTCCTCTCGAAGGGAAGGAACAGCTGCTCTACAGCAAGCTCCTCCTGGACGACCGAGCTTCTCACCCTATCTCTAAATGAGTGCCCAGTTGACCAACAAGTTAATTGAGAGCCTTGCTTTCTCACTCACTTCGCTTTTTACCACAACAGACCGGTACAGCGACCACTTAACGCCGCACCAGTCTGACTGTCGATCTCAAACGCCGTTCTTCCCTCACTTGTAAATAAGACCCCAAGATACTTAAACTCCTCCACCTGGGGAAGGAGCACTCCACCCACCCAAAGAGGGCAAACCACCTTTCTCCGGTCGAGAACCATGGCCTCAGACTTAGCGGTGCTGACCCTCATCCCTGCCGCTTCACATTCGGCTGCAAACCGTTCCAGTGTATGCTGGAGGTTCTGGCTCGATGAAGCCAACAGGACAACATCATCTGCAAAGAGCAGAGAGGAAATCCTGTGGTTCTCAAACCAGACCCCCTCCGGACCCTGGCTGCACCTAGAAATTCTGTCCAAATGAACAGAACCAGTGACAAAGGGCAGCCCTGCTGGAGTCCAACATACACTGGAAACAGGTCTGACTTACTGCAGGCTATACAGACCAAGCTCCTGCTTTGGTCATACAGAGACCGGACCCCATACTCCCAAAGTACCCTCCAGAGCACACCACAGGGAATGCGGTCGAACATCTCCAAATCCACAAAACACATATGGACAGGATGAGCGAACTTCCACAAACCCTCCAGCATTCCTAAAGAGGGTGTGGAGCTGGTCCACAGTTCCATGACCAGGATGGAAACCGCACTGTTGTTGCTAGATCTGAGGTTTTGACTATCGGCCAGACTCTCTTGTTTATGTTACTTTTAAGTTTTGGAATGGATTTTAATGTCGTCTATCATTTTTATTGTGAATCATTTTGTTAAACGTTAGCTGCTCTTGTGTTAAAGGTCTGTAAAAATAAAGATTGAGTGAAATAGAAAAACTTAAGCGCCAGGATTTTCCTTGCTGACCTGGAAGAAGAATTTCTTTAGTGGACAGAGCAGATTCATGAGGTTTGAGAGGGTTCCTGTTATCTGGTCCAAACTGCACAAAAGTACAAGTTTTGTTCTTCTATGCTCTTAGACAAGTAACCTCAGACTTCTTTGTGTGACAGGAAACGGCTAACAAAGTCCAGGTGAGGTAGGTGTGGCTGAACCCACCAGCCAAAAAGCTGTAGGTCTGTGGTGATGATTGCAACAGGTGGCCTGCTGAGGATCAATGCGCGACGTCAGGACTCTTTGAGGTCCAAGCCGCACAGAACGCTCCCATGTAGGAAGAAGAGCCAAAAGAAAAGGTAGCACACTTAAAACACTACCAGTTCTGAACATGGCTGCATCAAACTTCCTGATGTCATTTGTGTCCCAGGCGCAGTGAGGTGGTGGTGGTGAAAGGAAAAGTTAAACTGTTCTCGGTCTCAGGTCTTGTGGCTGTACTCGGTGTCCTGGTCCTTTTTTTGGGTGTTTGCATGGCAGCTCTGGGTTATTGGCCGCAAGATGGTCTGTTATTCCGTACAGATTCACAACAGGGCAGCGCTATGGCCTTGGTAACCTCAAGCAGCTCTTCACCTGCAACACTTGAAGCTCAGGTGAGAAGTCAGATTACTAGAGCTTGGACGCCAGCTGTGAGACCAAAGCCAGGTGTTCTGTTCTGCATTCACTTGTCTGCAGGAAGGAGAGAGGAGGAAGGAGACAAAGTCAGATGAGGGAATCACTACAGAAGGTGATGAAGGTTTCAACCACACAGAATCTATCAATGGGACAAGTCAGCAGATTCTACAAAGTTTTCTGGAGAAACTTCTGAACAGGTACCTAAGCAAGTCTAAGGTAAACAAGAACTCTCTGAGGTTGTTCAGGTGTTTCCTGTATCGTATAGAAGACAAGAGCATTCATATTTTAGGTATGCTTTTTATGTGGCTGATGAAAGTTTGGTCGTTCTTTGAGAAGCTCTGTACATTAAGGTTCAGATCAGAACTCATTTGCTCATGCTTCCACTATCAAGTTGGTCACAACAGAGATTAAATAGAAATGACACAATGCCAAAAAACAACAAACAAGGATCGTGGACACGGTAAACCCAGAAGATCATTCAACAAATACCACCCTATGGTCTTCTGGGCCTAACAGATGGGTTCAAACATAAACTGTCTCTTAAATAATGTTTTTTTAGTTGGCCTGAAACTGCTCATAGGCACTGTCGTCCCCCAACAGATAGGAGTGCAACAAACATCATAAAGGTTATCTGTACTTCCGATCTTTTAATGAAAATACAAAGTGGATACAAACAGAGAACTGGAACAATCCAGACATCCTGATAATTGCACTTCCTTGCTTGGCAAGCAGGGGGCATTAGACTACTTGAGAACTTAATTATCGACAGAAGATTCATAACGCACCAAGAACTACAAGAAAAACATGGAATAAATAAATTCTTGGAATATCAGCAACTTAAATCCGTAATTACTAAAACATTTAAATCCTGTGACGATGACTTAAAATTACCAGAACTAGTTACCTCTATGATTAATTTTTCATTGAATAAAACTCTCTCCAAAATATATAAACTCATATGCAACTTAGATAAAGAAGTCTCAATTCCAAAAACAAAATGGGATGCAGACTTAGGCAGAAGTACAGACATAAGCTTCTGGTCAGAAATTTGTCTAAATACCTTCAAACTAACAAAAAGTCCAAACCTGAAACTAATCCAATTTAAAACTCTTCACAGAATTTACTTTACTGGATAGAGGACTGGCCCCCTCTGGGCTCCTTTCTCATTGTGTGGGGTGTGGGGTGGGGGGCCTGGGGGGTCAGCTTTCGGGTGGTGGGGCCTCTGCCCTGGGGAGACTTGGGCCCAATGCTGAGGGGGGGTGAAACACTGTTGTTTCATCATCGGGGTCAGTTTGGTAGCTGTCCCCGACCTCCCCTCCTTCCTCATACGACCACTTATTAGGTTGGGGGGGGGGGGGGGTGTTCTTGTGGAATACTCTGGGGTGTTGGGCCCCTTCTACGTCACAACATTAGGAGAGCCTGGTCAGGCTATGTTCTCCTTCAGGGACCCCCACTTCTCTTGGTCATCCTTCCTCTAGATGGGGGTAGCTGACCCCCGTCGTGCTCTCTTCTGGATCTCCACAATTGCCTGGAGCTTTGGAGCGGGTCTCCCTTGGGGGGCCCTGGCTCGTACCTGGGGGGATGCTCAGAGCTCCTGGGTGGTGGTGGGCGGCTTGTCTGGGGTGGTGGGGCTCTAGGGGGTGGGGCCTCACGCCGCCTGGCGCGGTGGGAGGGCTGCTTTCCTGGCTGGCTGGGCTGGGTCTTGCGCTCTGCGCTTCCGTATCTCACTGCGCTCGGGTTTTGGGGGCCCGTGTGGCTGCCCTGCGGGCCCTGGTCTGGGTGCTTGGCCGGGCTACCTGGTGGGCGGATCTCCTCCGTTGACCCCACAGTATGGCTGCGGGGGAGGGCCCTGGTCAGCGCTGCCGCCTCGGCGGCGGTCTTGGTGTGGGGATGGCTGGAGGTTCTCCCTCCTATTTTTACATTCCATCATCCACTTCATCTTAACATAACATTCACCTGAGCACAGGTGTCGGCTCACCTTTGCACCTTCAAATAGTGTGCGTGTCAGAATGTAATGCTTTACATGTGTCGGTTGGTATGCACAAATGTGCGTGTGAACTGGATGTGGACAAGTTTGTGAACACTCTTGGAGCCGGCAGGTATGGTTGTAACAGCTGAGTGTGTGGACAGGCCCCGCCCATTTTAGACCAACACTCACTTTTGTAATGGGTATAAGCTTCAGCATTTTGTTGCCTGTAGATTTATAACTCTTCCCAGTTGTCATCCTCTAACATCTATAATCCACCATAATTATTTATATTAATATTAATTAATATTATAGGATTATAGGATCCTATGTTAATATTAATATTAATTAATATTAATAAAGTTTCGTTTAAATTACAAAAGGGGCTTATACCAACATACATTTTGTGTTCCCAATGATTTATAAGCCCCTATTGTAAGAGTAAAATCTATCTAATGCAAGAGGCTCTCAGCTCATATCTGTTTGCTCAGCTGTTGGACAGAACAAGTTTAAAAAAAACAGAGAACTGATTGTTTGAAAGATCTCACTAGGTTCTGGGACGACAGATCTTCCTCTGAATTGTCAGGGTTCTTTAGATTCTCAGGAGTATCTCTGTGTTTCTGACCTGTCTCATTGATTTCAGGTGGAAAAAAGTATAGTGGTTCTTCGTTTGTTTATTACCTGCTTTGTCTCTGCAGATATCTATACTCTGACTGCCTAAAGGTATTTGGCCCTCTCATCATGGGAATTGGGATTTTCCTCTTCATTTGTGCCAATGCTGTCCTTCACGAAAACAGGGACAAAAAGACAAAGATCATCAACCTGCAGGACATTTACTCCACCGTTATTGACATCCACAGCAGCAGAAAACCCCCTACCCCTGGCTCCACCCACCTCTCCTCAGCCAATCCTCTTAATGGCCTCATCAACTGTGCCCAATCAGAGAGTCTGAACATAAAACCAAGGGTGTGCCCTGGCCCAGTTCTGAACAAGAAGGAAGGTGGGCTGGGTTTTGTATGGCAAGCTGGTAGAAGTGGGAATAGGGGGGAAACTGAGAGGGGTGATGATGGTGGAGTCTTCTGCATCTTTCAAAAGCAGCTGGATCCTCTTCCAGGCTCTTATCTTTCATTCCAACACAGAGAAGATTTCTGTTCCTCCCACGCCCTCACTTGTTATAGCCCCCCAGAGAGGGAGTTGTGGCACTCCTTCACATTTCCTCTGCACCGCATATGCCCCCCCAACCCCAACAGGAGGCATTCAGTATGCATGGGAAGTGGTGCCACAGGGGCTGAGGAGAAAATGTGGGAGGACCGGAAGGGGGAGCGATCACATGCCAGTCCCACCTTTCCACTCCAACACTTCCCAGCAATGGGAGGGAACACTCAGGCCCTTACTCTCCTGTCCTGCTCCTCAATCACCTCCTCTTACATGTCACACTCCTCCCTGTTTAACATTCTCCCCCTTTCTTTTTCCTCACAAGCCCTTCCTTGCAGAAGAAAGAGCTTCCCAACTGACTGCAGAAAGCCAACGCTCAGGCAGGAAAACTCCTGTGTGTGGTCTTCATTACAGAAGACGTATCTGGAGTCAGAGAAGGTGATGTTTCAGAGCGGAGTCCGCAAGGACCCCATATCAGACATCATGTGAGCTCCTTAGCAAACATGAAAACAAAGGAGATGAAGATGACAAGAAGCAATAAGTCCTCTAGTCATTTGAAGCTGAATATTCTTCCTGTATCGCAGTGTTTCCCAACCCTTGTCCTCACTGAACACAGTTCTGCATGTTTTCCGTGTTTCCCTGCTTACGGACATCTGATTCAGCTCATCATCAAGCTCTGCATAACGGCAGTCATCTAATAGAGGTGTGTTTGAGCAAAGTAGGGTTGAAAAGTGCAAAACAGTGTTTCCTGAGAACCAGAGAATATTAAGATGCTTTCTTAATGTTCTCAAATCAGTTGTCTTTACGCCCCTTTCCCCCCATCATTACTTCTGGTACATTTCCAAGTTTTCCCAGGTAATTTCTGAAGGTGAAGGTCGTCTGTGTTGGTAGCTTATCTACGCATAGATAAATATCTGAATTTGTTTCTTTAGCTGAGGATGAGTTCTGCAGAACTTGTTGAAGAGCCAATGGGCTGATGTGGTGAGCCAAAGAGGCCCCAGGAACATATTATAAACATTTAGTAGTTTTGAGTCCTCACAAGTCGGGTTCCTGTCCTTTAAACTTGTTTTGAGGATGAATGAATGTCAGTCCAATACAGATAGACATTTTTTGTTTTCTTTTCAAGCTTTAGGGAGAATTCATACTTTGTGGAATGAACTCTATGCATAACCTACATCCGTGTTTGGCCCTTGACCGCTCAATCATTTCCGGTTATGTTGTTTACACGGAAAAAGCGGAGTATTTGGAGTTAACAATATGTATTTTGGAGCTACCCAGAGTCACTATAAATGATGTTGAGCGCATTGTTCGTCTTTATAGTAAAACACCTCAAAATAAAAGCCAAAACTTTAGCAAACTTTGAAGGTAATTTGCTAAGGCTGATGTCGCCTTTACGACCAGCTCAAAAACTGGTGGAAATTCATGTTGGTGACACATAATATGTGAAACCAAAATGCAGATTGATGGTTAGCCGCACATATTTGGGATTGGATTTGATTGGAAATGGTTTATTTCAAGCATTCAGGCAAGAATAACACAATCATCATAACACGTAACACAATCATCAGAGGTCTACATTAAAAAAAAACATGTCAAACATGGGATAATTAAGCATCAAATGATAGATTGCTTGAAAAGCAGTGGGAGGAAGCCAAACTTTTATAATCCTACCCCGGTTTTGCCACACCATTTACTTTTGTATGTTTTCAATATCCAGTTCGTAACTTATGATCAGATATTAATACTGTACAATTGTATAATACTGTATAATTAATTGATGTAAATAAGCATACTTGCTATGTTTGTAGATATAACACTATTTTAAACTTGTTAGTAGCTTATGCAGTAAAAAGGAATCAGTGATTTAAGTTTCTAACATCTTCTAATGTATATTATTTCTCATGAGCGAAACTCAGCAATATAGAGCAGGTTTCTAACATCTGTAAAAATCATTTACTTAAGTCAGTATAAAATTAAAAAATATCTGCAGATTATTCTAATCAGAAAAGTAATTTAAGTAAATCAAAATAAAAAAATATATGCAGATTATTTTCATCAGAGATCCTTTGTCATGAATCACACTTTAGGAAACCAAGTCTAGTGATTTTGTTAGAGCCTTTGTCCAAGACGCTATCCCTTCTCCTGCTGCCTGATTAACTCCATCTTTCTGGTTTGAACCGAGTTTATAAAGTTCTCCTTGTTATTGTGACTGCAGACTTTGTTTGTCAGGTACACTGACCTTCAGCTGATATCATAGAAAGAAAATTGAGCTCAAGTTCTGTGCAGGCCAGAAATCACTGCTGAAAATCAGGGTTTAAGTTGACCTAAGAGACAGTGGTAAATCCTCTGTGCCATATTTTCTTAAAATCATATTTGACTTTATTCTGCATCAATTAAAGGCTCAGTCGGTGACCACACACTTCTCAAAGTCTTTCATGCTGATGATGACCATTGGCTTTGACTGGTTTGGTGGACCAATTAGTTTAACGTAGACCCTGGAATTCAGTACCCAGGTGCTCAGTATCTGATTTTTCGGCTTTAGGAGCCTGGCATGCGTTGCCAGTTCAGCATTCATTTTGGTGAGATGATCATTAAAATAAACATGGGTCCCTTTCAAAAGTTTTATTTACTTCATCAGAGCTATTTAGTATTTTTGGTTCACAAACCTGATAAGAATCGCTGTTTTATCTTACTCTTTTCTCCTGGGAAGCGGGTGGCAGATCTCGATGGTATTCAGATCCAGAGAAATCCCTTTAGAAGTGAGAAATGATCCAACTTGACTCCCTACGCTCTCGGCTGTGGCCACTGCAGCCCCGCAAGCTTCTGTGCTAATGTTAGCTTCGCCAGGCCTTGCCCGAGGTTTGAGTTGAAATCCTGTGAGTATTATTCTTACTCTTTCTTGTCAGAATTCCTGCACAAGTTCCAGCAGAGATGTTACCTTTGCATCAAGATCCAAGAGTGGAGTTAGCTTATCTTCTAGTGTCATAAGTGGAATCAGCTTAGCTTGGATGTCAGCAACCACAGTTCTGAGCTCTATGTTTCCTATTTTCTCAATGTTTCTTTTTCTTTTCTTTGGTACCATGTTCAGCTCTCTATATTGCAGAATTATTGCTTTTTTGCAGTAATGATGTGATGATTCAAGTTTAAAATAGCTTATATCAGGAGAGCTGTAGACACACATCCTCTCATGACCGGAAATAAACAGATTTTAAGTAAATCTAAATGTAGTACTGATCGTACGTAATTAATCTTAAAGTCCCGTTATCTGTCACTCACCCAGAACACGGAGCGCAGTGATCGGCAGTCACAACTCGGGAACCATTGGGTATGTCAACTGTAACTGTACTTCTTACCATTTCTATGGGTCTATGCAGCAAGAAAAAAAAAAAAAAAAAGGTTCAGCCCTGCGGTAACACAAAAATAAGTTCTAATAGTCACTTTCATTTGGGCTAATGCTAACTAGCATGAAAGACATATCTAATGATTGCCGTCTTTATCTGTATGACCTGTTAGTTGTGTTTTCATTCTTCCACAGCAGAGTGTTTCTACATTTCTGTCAATGTCATTTTCCAGTGTCAGGTAAAGCAGTCTGACGGCAAGGTGACTGTTCGATCACGCTGCTGCCGCTCTATGAAGAGAAGACAGAGGCTCCTCATCAGCTGGGAGCAGCAGTTTGAAAGTCACTTCAAAGTTCCGTCAAATGTTTAAAGTTCAGTTGAACAGGTTTTAAATGTTCTAACATCGCTAAGTTTCATTTCCAGAAGTCATGTGATCATACAGAACATGGTAGCGTTTGTGAGTTCTGGGTGTTTGGTGTTTCAGGCAAACTTTGCCTTTTTGGATGTCTGCAGCTTCCTGCTCCGCCAGGGGATACTGAAAACAGGTTTCTGTGCGTGACAACTAATGAGACTTTAGGCATAGTTTTAAATACTTGCGACCAACAACAAAATCCAGCCTTAGACTCACTTAAAATACTGCGGGCAAAGCAGCAATGAGCGTCTTTGCTGCATGTATTGCGTGTGGCCTAAGTGAATTTCCATCACTATTTATGCTAGTTGCATGTAAATACATGGGAATAACATCAGCCATGTATGAAATAAACTAGACTAGACAATACCAGAAATAGTACACAGAGAGTTGCTAAGTCGATGCACACAGCCACAACGGGAAATAAAAGAGCGGCCTTCTTTTAAACTGGAAATATGTCAAACCCCTCCGTGCATAGAGTCCATGGCCTCCAGACTATTTAGACTTCAGAGAACAACCAAGATGGTAGAAACTTTGAAACAAAGTTTGTCTAAAAAATCTATTTCTCTGCTGTTTTAAAAATAAAGATTGTGTTACTGTTCTCTTTTTTCATCTGGGTAAACTCAATGTAACTAACAAGAAGTGGTTCTTTTTTCTAGCTCAGAAGTTTTTTTTTTTTTTCTAGAATAAGTCATGTCTGTAAAAGAAAGAAATCCTACAATGTTGCCTGTGGTTTAACACTGCTCTGGTTTTGATTCAGAGTGACTCACTTTACATGGCTTACATTTGACCCTAACTCTAACCTGCGTCAAAAAGGTCCCCTGAGTTCTTAGCCTCACAAAGCATTTTCCACTATGAGAAAAACAAGGGGGGTTGTCAAGGTTTGAACTTGAAGGGACAACTTGTAGGCTCCTGAGGGTTTGCACTGAACACTAGAACTACAAAATACCATCAGTTAGAAGACAAATACATCAGGTTCAACAGTTTGCCATCTTGTGTATGCACTCATATTCCTCTATCCATCCATCCATCCATTTTCTTAACCAGTTTTATCACTTGCAGAGGCACGATCTGCCGGAGCCTAACCCAGCCACTGTTGGGTGAAGTAAATGGGGTATACTTGCAATAGCACTTTTCTACCTTCCTTGAAGGCCTAAAGCGCATTACAGTCATAGACCCATTCACCCAATCACACACTAATGGTGACTCCGTTGCCAAACACTGGCGCCAACCTTCCCCCAGAGGTCATGTGGGGTTCAGTGTCTTCACAGGAGGCCTGTTAATGCAGTTCAAGTAATAGGTGCGTTCCCCATGCACACAACCTGGCTGTTAGGATTTAGGAAATTAAGCAACCAGAGCTCAGTTTGCATTGGCGCCCTATGGGCACTTACATATCACCTGCATTTTCCATGCAGGTGGGATTCGTGCAGTCAGTAAATAGCCAGTGTGCCACCTCACTAACAACTAAAGGGCATTGTACATGTTGGCATCACCCGCACATCATAAGTGACAGCAACTTGCATCATCCTTACAAATACTACACGATACACTTACCACATGCACGGCAATGGTACATTCTAATTTTCACAATGTCCTTTGAGTTGACTGCACAAATCTCAAGGGAACTGCAGGACACACAAGCTCCTCCCCTCGACAACCTTCTATGGGCCTGGATAACCTAAAAGCTCACAGCACATGTATTAATGTAATAAATTAAAACTACTATTCCAAAATAACAATGAGAAAATGACATTTTATGTTGCTGTAGATACATTGTAAGAGGAAAGCTGGTTAAATATCCTGAGCAATATTATAAAAAGTAACTTTAAATGTTTCTTTATATTAAATTTATGTCAAACGTGTGGATGTGAGTGTGCATGGGTGTGTGATTGTGGCCCCTGCGACAGACTGGCGACCAGTCCAGGGGTGTCCTCTGCCTTCGCCCATGAGTAGCCGAGTTAGGCTCCAGCAACCCCGTGACCCAAGAGGGATGAAGCAGTTTGGAAAATGAATGAATGAATGAAAATATGCATTTATTTAATTTCAGATTAAATTTCGTGTGAATCCCACTGCTCCTATTTAAACGTTTGGTTAATAAAATAACTGATTTGACCTGGGGGGGGGTCTCTTAGCGGCCTGAAACCCATGGGGGGGGAATCAGAAGTGAATCATCGTTGAAATATAAACCACTCAGAACGATGATGGCCCTCGCAGACATAAAGGTCATGTTTACAAAGATTCTTGGATATGACTGATGGGACGGAGCAATGCTTTCCTGATGTGAACTCAGTTCAGGAAAGAATTCCAGGCAAAGCAACGGTGAAGCTCTAAAAGCTCAGAACTGACTGGAGGACATTGTGTGTCTGGGCTGAACATTCTGGAACTGCATGGTGATCCAGGGGTCAGAGACAATCAAAAGAACATACCTGACTGAGAAGAATTAAGTGCTGCAGGACAAAGAACCATCAAAATGCAAAGTGGATCCAACGAAAAAGAACAGAGAAATGATGCTGCTTCCTCTGCTGCTGCACACCATGAGTCTGCGTCACAGTCCAACTCTTTAGATCAACCTTTACCCATGAGGCAGCTGTTAATGATGGTGTGACCTGATTCCAACAAATGCTTTTTGGTTCGTGTATGGCTCCCTAATGGGGGGGATGGACGCTGGGGGGTGCACTTAAGGAAATCTGTCAAATAAATAAATTAGAATTTATTTATTAGTTCACAGAGCAAATCTAAGTTCTAGTCATAAATATTGTCAGAGAATTAAATTTTAAATTAATCTATTAATCTGAAAATTAACCTTAACATAACTTGTGCACAAAGAATGAATTCTGTGAAATCTAACCTTAAAAAGACATTTGAAACAGTGAACCTAGAGTAAGCCCTGCATTACTATTAAGGTTCTTTGTGGACATTCATATAAGTTTAAAATGTAATTAAATCCAAATTTAAGCTGGATATATATATATATATATATATATATATATATATATATATATATATATATATATATATACTTTATAGATATAAGGTATATTGTTGAAGAATGGAGGTTGGCCACAAAGATGAACTTAAATTTAGTCGTTAAGGGTTAATCTAAAGATGTGGGCAGTTTAGTGGAACTTGTTTACAGTGAATGTCCCTAAATTAAAACTAGTAGGAGGATAGTTAGTAAAATTTAATAAAGTTAATAAATCATTCCGTTGTGTATTAAGTTCAACTTAATAAAAAAAAATAAAAGAATAATAAATAAATAAAAGAATAAAAAACTTAATAAAATTGATTCATTATTAAAGCCTATTTCAACCAGGAGAGTTCACAGTAAGATCAACAATCTGTTTCCAAGAGTCCTGGCCCAGAGAGCGGGACCAATCAATACACAGCATTAAAAGGCAATGGTAAAATTCTAAGGCTATTTAAACCGTTCATATGTTACAGGTTTCCTTTTTAAATTTTGAGTAAAATTTCCAGCTCACATATTCAACCCAAATGTTAAGATTCTAGGCCTTCTGTAAAATGTTTTTGTAAGTTAGTCCAGGTATTTAGAGATGGAGACGCTAAGATGCTAAGGAAATAAAGTTGAGTAAGAATAAAAGAAAAACTCTGAATAACAAATATTCCATTAAAATATATCAGGAAATGATAATTACTAATAACAGGAACAAATAGTTTGAAAAAATAGTTAAATTATATATCACTGTTACACTCATTACATTGTAGTCTTAAGAGGCTGGACTAAAAAGGTTCCTAAATTCCCTTATCGATCTTGTTTAAAAGACTTTGACGTAGGATTTTCCCTGTGTGTTATGATTGATTATTGTGTAGTATTTGGTTTGAGTTATGTGATGAGAAATAGGGATAAGATTAAATTATTGAATTTGTCCCCTTACAGGCCCTTTTAGAATTTGTAGGGTGGACTATGGATTTATTTAACATGGTTGCTCTCCATTTTCTAATGTGGAGTAATTTGTTTTTTTAATCATATAGCTTTGAGAATCAGACTTAATTAAAGAGCAAATTTTGTGTCATCTCTAAGAGCTTTGGTGATTGTTGAGAGATTTTCCACATATAAAAGAAATTTAATGTAAACATGTAAATAGCATTTTAATATTTCTCATGTGCAATTCTAACATAACCCTTGGTTTAACAATCTAGTGATACATAGTGACGTAGTGATGAGTTTTGGAAAATGTTTGAGTGTTAAATGTTGGATGTGTGGTGAGCATGATGAGTGTTAAGTAGTGAAAAAAGATCTGCTTAAATATTGATGTTACTGACAATCTAAACTAGAAAATTTGCATTTCCTGCAGCAATACGTTTGATTGCAGAACTGCAGAAGGTTGTTGCTTTTATATGCATAATTGCATAATTTTTTAACAGAAAAGGCTAAAATGTTTTAAATTGAACAAAAAAGCATTAATGAATTGCTGAAGTTTACTAAATTATCCAGCACACTGTTAGCATGTTACCATGAAAGAAATGTTATCTAAAACCAAAATAGCTTGAAAAACCTTGGTTGATGCCAAATTAGCTAAAACAGCTAGCATATTGCTGAAATGTTATCTAAAAGCCAAATTAGCTTGAAAAACCTGTGATAGATGTCAAATTAGCTAAAACAGCTAGCATATTGCTGAAATGTTAGCTAAAAGCCAAGTTAGCTTGAAAACCTGTGATGGATGCCAAATTAGCTAAAACAGCTAGCATATTGCTGAAATGTTAGCTAAAAGCCAAGTTAGCTTGAAAACCTGTGATGGATGCCAAATTAGCTAAAACAGCTAGCATATTGCTGAAATGTTAGGTCCTAAGGCCTCTGTTTCTGCGTTCTGCAGACTGATTAACAGCCATCCTTCTAGTTTTGTCCTCTGAGGTGTTTTCATGCAATGAGCAGCTGACAGAGGAAAAGTATTTACCATCGTGTCAATCTTAATGTTAGGTGGTCATTTTGTTCCCATTATGTAGTTTGTTAAATTTTACAGTTACAGTTGCATTATAGTTACCATAGTTTTTAGCAGTTTTATGTATTTGTATTGCTTTTGCTAGTAGTTATAATCATTAAGGCTTATTACAACTTGTGTGTTGTTACTTCTCTATATTCCTTTTACTGTATTTTTATTGCACCTCATGTCTCATCCTCAGTTTCAGTTTTGATATATACTTCCCGCCTTATACTACACCCCTATGTGCTATTATTTTTATTTTTTTTTATTTTACTTGTGTTCTGTGCTTTTAATTCTGTCATACTCTTAATTTTTGTCTTATTCACTGGTTAACGTTTTACTTGTTCTGGTTCGATAAATTAAATGTATTTAGGTATGCCTGTTTGGTGTTTCTGGATAATCTTATGGTTGTAGTTTGGCTTGTTTATATGGATTGAATTGATTGGATTGAATTGATATGGATTGAATATTGTAGTTGGGTTCCTTCTAGTGTAGTTGGGTTCCTTCTAGTGTAGTTGGGTTCCTTCTAGACAACCAACCGACGGTAGGGTTGTAGTTGGTGAAGGTCACTTCACAACTTTGAGGGAGAATTATGTTCAGAATAGTGCAGCTCCTTTCTAACCTATGGAGCCTGAAAAACATCTGGAATTATAAACAGAGTGAATCTATTATTAATATTGTTTTTGTCCATTCCTTCCAGGAAAGAAAAGTGAAGAGCGAATGTACGGCCAGAAATTTCCCTGTGTCCTGCCAAGGTCCTCAGGAAAACATGCTTTTGTTATAGCAGTAAGAGAGGTTGAGTAATTGGATGGGCATAACCTCTATTCTAGAAACGGTGAGTAACAGAGAATCTGGTCTTTTCTCTTCCTGACTGGGCTGACTGTATATGGGGTCTGATTAATGATCGGGTTTGAGATGATAAAGATCTGGGAGCGGGACTGTTTCAACTACCAGGGAATCACACTCCTCAGCCTCCCTGGGAAAATTGATGCCAGGGGTACTGGAGAGGAGAGTCCAACAGCAGAGTGGAAGACCATTATAAATCAAAAGATCATAAATATGTATGTCAAACACTTTTATTATTGCTATCAATGAGAAAACAACAGTTCTTTTATGTGCTATTTCTAATGCTTACAGAAAATTGAACACCTTGACACCTTAAAATTTGTTTCCATTTATGAAAAATATGTTTTGTTTGTTGTTTGTTGTTTTGTATTCAAATAAATGCTAAATAAAAAGAATTTTGAAATTTCACAATAGCACATTAAATAGATATAATTTTAGGTTTGTCGCTAATTGACAACAAGCGGTATCTACTGTATTAAAAAAATACTTGTACCCATTTCCACAATGAAGATACTTTCATTCATGCAACACAGTTATTTGTAGCGTTTTCTTTCTGTTGACTGACAGAGCTAATAAACCACTACCATGAATTAAAAAACAAAACATTAAATGTGAGCACAGACGAATGTTTCTCTCTCCAATTTAATTCAATTCAATTTTACTTATATAGCAAAAAACCATATCCATAGCCGTCTCAATGGGCTTTCCACCAAAATGTATGGATAGAGCTGGGAGTTTATTCCATAAAACAGGAGCTTGGTGGATAAAGGCTCTACCTCCAACTGTGCTTTTAGAGATTCTAGGAACCACAAGCAGTCCTGCATTTTGTGAGTGAAGTGTTCTGTTTGGTTGGTAAGGCTCTATGAGATCTTTAATATAGGATGGGTCCATACCATTCAAGGTCTTATAGGTTAGCAGGAGGATTTTTAACTTGATTCTAGATTGAACTGGGAGCCGGTGGAGTGAAGCTAACACAGGAGTAATGTGTTCTCTTCTGCTGGTTCCTGCTAACAATCTAGCTGCTGCATTTTGAACAAGCTGAAGACTTTTTAAAGAACTTTTAGGACACGCTGCTAGCAAAGAGTTACAGTAATCCAGTCACAACAAACAAATGCATGGATGAGTTTTTCAGCATCGCTTCTAGATAATATATTTCTGGATATATGGCTGGTGACGTGAAAAAAGATGGTGCAGATGTTCTTGGCTTGCCATTTGTCTGTCACTCAATTTTTTATTGTTTCATTGTTTTTACAATGGCTAGTGCGAAATGCTAGTGCACTTCTCACAAACGGCCGAGATACGCTGTTGGATTTAAATGTTTCTCTCCACCCGGCCTCTCTGATTGTTCGATTAAATTCTGAGCCATTGGACCTGGTTTGCATAGGCTTATCAGCGTTTCTTCGTCTGATTTTCCCCGCAGCAGCAGAAACGCAATACTGACAGATTTTTTTTTTCCCTCATTCGTGCTGCCCCTTGGAAAATGCCCATGTTGCCCATATCAAAAACCGCCACTGGTGAAAATTAATACTTTGTTTCCTGATTACATTCCCTTGAGGCAGCATGTAAAGCATAAACAGGATGGGTCCTAGAACTGAGCCCTGTGGGACTCCGTGGCTAACTCGACTATAATGGGAGGAATGTCCATTTACATGAACAAACTGGTACCTATCAGATAAATAGGATTTAAACCACTGAAGGGCAGATCTTCTGATCCCCATGTCATGCTCTAGTCTCTGGAGTAAGATGCTGTGGTCTATAGTGTCAAAGGCTGCACTAAGCTCTAACAGGACCAGAACAGAGATTAGTCCCTTTTTCTGTGGCCAGTAACAAGTCATTAGTGACTCTAACTAGTGCAGTTTCAGTGCTATGGTGAGGTCTGAACCCTGACTGGAAATCTTCAAAGAGGCTATTGTGCTGTAGGTGGCAGTATAGCTGTTTAACTACAACTCTTTCTAATATCTTTGAGATAAAGGGGAGATTTGATATTGGTCTATAGTTGGCCAGAATGCCAGGATCTATACTGGGCTTTTTCAGAAGAGGTTTAACAACTGCATATTTGAAAGACTGTGGCACATAACCTGTTTCTATGGAAGTATTATAATAATTTAATAATTTATAACTAAAGTGGAAGACAGATGTAGAACCTAATGATGGAAACCCTCACCCACAGAGGTTCAACCCAAGAAGCATCCCATTTACCATATCTAAATACAGGAAGCCCACCACCAGGTGAAAACTTTTCCCACTGATGGTAGAAACTCTGCACTAAGAGCACTCCCTGAAAGTGTGAAACTTATGATATGAGCCTTTGCTTGCAGCCAGACAAAAACTGTCATTGGCAGCATCACCAAGGCCTTTGAAGAGCCAAGGATGAGGGAACCGCTCTGTTTGACCAAAATTCCCCTGAACATATTTTACATTTTATGCACTGTTATATTGCGACCCAGTGTCCAGCAAACATTTAACGTCTCAGTCATCCATTTTAACAACAAAATATGGGCAAACCTTGCTAGGGGTGGGGAGCTAGGTGGGTAAACTCTAAGTGGCACGGTCACCCAAAATCCTGATGGGGTACTCTAGAGCATCTTGACTTTGTCAAAGGATAACATAGGAGTCTTCCTTACAAGATGTCATAGTTCCTGGCATAGAAAACCGTCTCATATTCCCATGATAAACTGGTCTCGCAGGATGGCATCACCATCCTCGAGTCCTGCCTAGTTTCTCTGTTTCAACTTGAGAAAGAGTTCTCTTAACTGTAGAAAAAAAAGACTTGAGTAAGTCCTTTGGCTGTTGTCTACAGTTAAAGAAGAGTCCTGAGCACAGAAACATGAGTGTTATCACCATACAAAACATCTAGAATTTTTTTAGGAGTGGTTTCTAAGTGGTTTCTCCAAAGCCAATATTTCCCTCTTTGCTTCATCCTCATGTAAATTTAACAGAATGTCTGCTTTCTGAGAGTCTGTCAGTGGCTGCAAAGTTAGCATTGATTCGACTTGATGCTTCCACTCCCCAAACTTTGTTTGAGCATTGTCTCCATTAAACCTTTGCACCCATGGGCACCCCATAAAAAAAGGCATCATCATTGCAGAAGGCCCAACTGCACCCACCTGGGCTTGCTGCATGTTGAAGTGATCAGTGACTCAACCCAGCAGAAATCCTGCCAACACCAATGCCAAAAATCTGTTAGAGGGGAGAGGGTAAGGTAAATTAGGGATCCGCTGGGGAGTTTACCAGTCACTTTAGAAGAAGCAGAAACCTTCACTTTTCAAAAGGTTTTAATAACATGATTTAAAACAATGCAGACGTAAAAGCAGTTGTCTAAAAACAGCACATTAACAATGACAAAAATAATGCCAAAAAAAAAAATGTTAAAAAGGGTGAGTAGATGACTATTGTCCATGCGGCACTCTGAAGTCCAGTCCTCTTTGCTCTGCTTCTTCCAGCTGACAGTCCCTCCAATGAGCCTGCAGTCCTGCACTCCAAGCCACCAGTATGCAAGCAATAAAAACAAACCCACAAATAGATTTTTAAAAAAACACACACAATTGTGCAAAAGGATAAAAGTCAATTTCTAAAACAGAACCCAAATAAAAACTACTGGTGACAAAGCTACAGGCTGCGAATGGAAATTTGGGGTGTAGCTGGCACACTTAACTTTGGGGGGTGTTGAAGCACGGTGAAACACCCAAGTGAGTGTTCTGCTGGGGCAAGCCCTGATGAGGACCCCTGATGGCTGCCGCTCGTGCTCTTCAGACCTCAAACGTCGTAGCTGTGCGCACTTCCGGCTCCAAGCCTTCCTCCTTCCGCCACTTCTCTGGCTGAGCCCAAGCATCAGGGATCACACACCTCTGGCTCCAACCATGCGCTCTTTTTTGCGCGGTTGTTCCCTATTTAAAAAAACTCCTCTGCTCTGTGTGTAGCCACGCTCTTCCACACACGTGTCTCTCATTCGTCGTCAGTAAGCTGGAGAGTCGTCAGCCCACCTGCTGAAATGTCCATGCCCTGCCTAATTACCATCAGCTGATTCCCTAGATCTTTGCTGTTGATAGCATGCTGGAAGACGTAACGCAGCAGCCAAGTGAAAGCAAGGGAGCGAACCTCCTGACCAAACTGCTACTAACCACTCCAATCCCTCTCCCGACAGCAGTGAGCATATTAAGGACACTTTAACTTTATCAGTGGGGTAGAGATGGCCTTGTTGGAGAAGATACAGCTCGCATTGCATCAGGAAACCATTACAAATTTACCATTGAATTTATCCGATATTTTTTTTTTTTAAATATATATTTATTTATTATTTTCCAAGATTTTAACAGAACAAAACAAACCAGAACGGAACAGGCCCATGGATACAGAAATCATATCATATGTGCTGGAGTCATAACCAAACCGTACAATAAAAAGAAAGATCAAACAGTAGAGCAGGTATTGTACATACGTGTTTGAGATCAAAATACAAATGCTCTTTTAATAATTGTGGAAATGTCTAGTCCAACATACAACAAGAAAGGTTCCCATATCTTTTCAAAAACATTTTTATGATGTAGCTGACAAGTTAAGTAATCGAGGGACATGTAACCAAGTACAGCCTTTTGCCACTGTGCTTTGGAGGGGACTTTATCAGAGATCCAGTTTGTAAGGATACACTTTCTAGCACAAAAAGTAAGCATTCTGTAAAGTTTCTTATTGTATTTGTCACTGATAACAGGGTCAGGTAATCCCAACAGCAAGAACAAGGGATTTTTGTTCAAGTTAGCCGACAGAACTTTATTCATTTCCTGACCAATAACACGCCAGAACTGCTGAACTTTTGAGCATGACCAGAAGCAGTGTGTTAGAGTACCGATCTCAGTTTTGCACTTTAAGCATAAAGAGGAGGAGCCAGGTTTGAATTTCTGCCGCTGATAGGGGGAGATGTGGGCTCTGTGGAGAATCATGAGCTGGGTTGCTTTGACTCTATTACAAACACACAATGTTTTTGCACCTTCCCAGACATCTTTCCACTCCTCCTCAGTAATCTCTAAACCAAGTTCTTTGTCCCATAATTTCTTCAAGTTTAACATGTTAGTTGCAGTCCTACATTTAAGGATATGATAAAATACACTGATGGAACTTGCTGGCTTCGTTAGAAAAACCTGTCTCTCAACATCTGATATGTCATAAGAAAGTGGGTGTCTTGTATTCTTACTGACAAAGTCCCTCACCTGTAAATATCGATAAAAGTCAGTTTTTGGGACATTGTATTTTCTGACTAACTGATCAAATGACATCATTGTAGGCCCCTCCAACAAATCCTGTAATCTGGACAACCCTTTCTTCGCCCAGACACAGAATCTACTGTCCATCATCCCAGGCAAAAAATCAGGATTATTACATAATGGAGTGAGAACAGAAGTTACCTGAGACCTGCCCTCCAACTTTCTTATTGTTCGCCATGCTGTAACAGTAGCAATTGTAATAGGATTTTTGCAGAAAGACTTTAGTGATTTATCTTTTTTAACAAAAAGTAAAGTTGTTAAGGGACAATTAGACAAAGAACTCTCTATGTCAATCCAAAGAGATGCAGGACTATTGCACACCCATTCAGATGCAACACGCAAGTGAGCACTAAGTTGATAATTTTTAATGTCTGGGAGGTCAAGGCCTCCCTCCAAAGATGAGCAGCACAGTGTGGACAACTTTAAGCGTGGTTTTCTTTTAGACCATATAAAGGAACTGAGCCAACTATTTAATTGTTTGATGGTTTTGTGTGACAACATTACAGGTACCATTTGTAATGGATAGAGCAATCTAGGGAGAATGTTCATTTTTATTAAGGCAGCTCGTCCCATCCAAGAAATTGGAAGATTGCTCCATCTCTCCAGGTCCAGTCGAATGCGTTCAAGCAGAGGGGGGAAGTTGGCTTTATACATTCCATCAAATATAGGTGTAACATTGATGCCTAAATACACAAAACCTTCCGGTGACCATTTGAAGGGAAAAGGTTGCACAGGCACCTGTTTCAAGATGCCCAGGGGAATGGCCTCAGATTTACTGAAATTTGAATTTATCCGATATTAACGGCAGTGGACCGGAAGCCAGATTAGCTGACGTCTCTGGGTCCCACAGGTAAGTTTGGATGAGGTGTGTTGCACATAGAGACACAACCCCTGTAGGATTAGCCACCGGGTTAGCTTGTAGCTTGATGGAGTCAGTGGCCGCTGAGAAACAATGTGGCTGTCTTCAGTGTTCCAACAGCATGGTTCGATGGAGTGGGTACGTTTGTTGCTGGATCCGAGTCTGGCGAAGTCTTCTGTGATGAAGAGGCTGAGGCGTTTGGACCCACGTACAAACTGACTTTTTTGATAATAACATACAGACAAGGGCAAGGCAGGCCATAGTTAGGTAAAGGGCCAAAGGCACGGTGTGAGGCAGAGTGGCGACAGACAGGCAAGGGTCAAAACACGAAGAGGCAACAAGGAAGAAATGATGCTCAGATTGAATGTTAGGGAGAACAAACAAGACTCTGCGTTTGGCTAAGTCTGGAGTAGTAATATATACAGTAGCTAATTAAGATGAACTAGCTGGTGACAACAGGAATGGATGCAGTGCATGATGGGAGTTGGAGAGGAGACCAGAGACATTAGTAGTCAGGAGAGGACTCCCTCTGGTGTTTGGAGGATGCAATGGATCGCTGATACCTGACAACTGCCCTTTGGCACACTAATGAATGTTATTTTTATGAAATGAGTTTGTGATGGCTGCCCCCGTTACAATACCACCAGGGCAGTAAATGTGTGCACCACACTACATATTTTCTTTATCTGTTTGATGTTTAGGTTCATTAATCTAATTTAAGGGTATCAAATTGGTGGCCCGCAGGCCATTTGCCGCCCCAAGATGATATTTTGCAGCCTCCACTTTAATATGAAAGCTTCTTGCTGGTGCGGCCCTCAGGTTTTGCATGAATTACACTTTTACAGTTTTGTGTGAACCCACCTATCCCATCGGGGTTTATGGCTTATGAAAAACGTGAAATTGACCGAGCATTGTTGCACTACAATCTGTAATGGCTTCCTGATCACTCTGAGCACACTCAAATATGGGTTGTCCCTTCCGCTAAAGCGTTTTATGGTCAGAGTATGTGTTTGGATTTTTGAAACAACTTCAAACTTCAAACTTTATTTATTTATACAACACCTTTCCTTCTTGTGAAAACCCAAGGCGCTTTACATAAAAATAAATAAATAAATAAAATAAAAATATAAGATAAAAATAATAATAACAAAAAAATACAATCACAATTACAACCACCCTTCCCTCCCCAGCTCCTCCCTCCATCCACCCAGCCCCCACAATACATGACACCCCCCACAGGAAAAATGAACAAAGGTTAAAAACTGCAGCTCTAAGGAAAAAGTCTGGCTCAGTACTGCTGTGGAGAAACGATATTACGGGGATCCAGCCCAGCCCAACCACAGGGGTCATCACCGAAGTGCCCTAACACAGGGCAGACCAGAGCCCCCTCAACATGGAGGTACCCCAGCTGCCCCAATGAGAATGTGCAGCGCAGCACCAGCTCACCCATAGCCAGGAGGACCCCAGAACAGCGGATTCCCGTGGGGAACACTGGAGTTAAATTAATTAATTTTAATTAACCTCTTAAAATGTTTACAACAATGAAAATGTTTACAATTAGTGATGGCATGCGATTAAGATTTTGTTATCTGTAATTAATTAATCTAATAACTAAATTTTACTCTCAAACATTTTAACCTAATAATTGCTGCAAACAGGCTTATTATGAGGTGTTTTACTTAATTTTATGGGATTGCGGTTCAGTTAAAGATCAAAATACAACAAAAAATTGGCTTCATAAAGTTTTTCATTATAACAGACTTCCATCTGTACATTTACACTACCAAGGGTGGGTTTGTTTTCAATCTCAAACAATAAAAAAAAAAATATGCGTGCTCCAAATAAAAACATCAAAAACATTGGAACACTTCTCTGAACAAACAATAAAAAAGTGACTACAAACTTCTATTAATATCATAATACATATTTTAATGTACTTTTTCCACAGTTTATCACAACAGCAAGACAGTAGGAAATACTTTAGTGATTTTCAGGTTTCCTTTATCCTCTTTGGAGAATTTGATCATTTTGAAGACTGTGAAAAGCAGAAGATAAAGAGAGAAGAGAATTTAAGAAGGAAGAGATGACACATGAGGACGTGACTCTGGAGGAATTGAACTATTTAGACTTTGTTTCTTTGAAACAAACTTTTGATTCATTAACTGGACAAAAAAAAAGCAAAAAGTGGTCTCTCTTTCCCTCCGAAATGCTTTTTTTTCTCATAACTATCACTTTCGTCAGCGAGAGCTGAGCGTAGTGGAGGCGCACACTGGGACTGTTACCGTGACAACGCAACACACCGTGTTTTAAATAGTCTGCTTTTTCTGAAAAAGATTTAAGCTTAAAAATATGCAGGACTGAAGGTTTAATAATTTATTTAATATGTTTATTTATGCTCTTTTAGGTGTGCATTATCAGACATGAACTGTAAGGACGAAGCTGAGGCGTGTGGATCCATATGCAAACAGCGTTTAATGAACAGCACAGGAGGACAAGGCATGCGTGGTCAAGACAGGCAAAGGTCAAAGTAGGAAGCAAGGCGGGAGATGAAGGAAACAGGCAACGTTCAAAAACACAGGCAGATACAGACAAACACTTAGACTAAACAGTCACTAGGAAGTTCAAGACTACACATGGAACAGAGAGGTGAGCAGGCATATATGCAGTGGTGGTGATGAGCTGATGAGAAGCAGCTGGTGCAGATAAGATGCGTGAGGTCCGATGCATGCTGGGAGTTGGAGTGTTCAGATAACAGAGGCTGTCAGTATTATGGCAATGGCTCTCTCTGGTGGTCGGAAAGGGAACCGGACAACCGGATGCTAACATGAACGAAGCAAGGAATTAAAGCGATGAAAAAAAGTGCTACGATGTCTGTAATTAATTAATGGCACTTAAGGCAATAATTTGAGAGACCTACTTACAATTATTAAAAAGTAATTTACTTTAATGCTTAAAAAAGAAAAAAATATTTAGAATCAGGACTGCACAATCCTGCACTGATCTACAAAATGACTACAAACATTTTCTTTTTCTTCTGCTTCGTGCGACTGCAGTTTACTCTACAATGTAAGAGGATTCAGCTTTATTTACTGACACTTTTTTAACTCTGTCAATACATACATGTTATTATCAGATAAAGCGGCTGCCGCAGGCTTTGGCATCTCGTCAGAGTAAAACACGCTGACTTCTCATCTTTTGCCATCGCCAACATAAGAAAAATAAAAACGATTAAACAGAGAGAATGACTCCAAATAATGTAATGATGACAATATACAATTATGCAGTGTTGCATTTAGATGACTTTGTCAAAAATACAAATTTTTTGAGAAAATATAATTCAAATTACTTAAGTGTCAGGTTTGACACAGAGGAAGTGACAATATTTGTGCATGTGCACAGAGAGATTGGGTAGACCACACTGACGAGTTACTAGAGGTATCAGATATGTGTAATGCTTGTTCCGATCTCCAATGAGCAGCACCGTTCTTTTACTAACTACCGTTTGAATTCAACCATAAAAACATAGGAGTGGGTGACTGGCTACTCTAAAATAACATGTGGCACTTGGAAGCTCTGTTTAGTGTCCAGCAGTAAGAATTGGACAAAAGAATCCATGTTCAAGAACCCATTGATTGAGGTTAAAGTACTGTCAATGTTAAGTCTTATTTTGTGTTTAACAGTTAAACTGTAACAGTCTTCATTGAAGTGTGTTAATAAGGACATTTAATAAGGCACCAATCCGCCTGTCGATCTCACACTCCGATCTTCCTTCACTCATGAACAAGACACCAAGATACTTAAACTCCTCCACCTGGGGCAGGAGCACTCCACCCACCCAGATGAAGGTCCTGGCTCGATGAAGCCAACAGGACAACATCGTCTGCGAAGAGCAGAGAGGAAATCCTGTGGTTCCCCAACCAGACCCTCTCCGGCCCCTGGCTGCAACTGGAAATTCTGTCCATAAAGACTATGAACAGAACCGGGGATAAAGCACAGCCCTGACAGAGTCCCAACATTCACTGGGAACAGGTCTGATATTACTGCTGGCTATGCGGACCAAGCTCCTGCTCTGGACATTCAGAGACCGGACAGCACTGAGTTAAGCTCCCCAGACCCCATACTCCCAAAGAACCATAGAAGTCATAGAAAAATGATTAGTTTGTTAATGATGCCATACAAGCCATCAGGAGAACATTTGATGCTGTTGCCCATTTGAAACAAAAGGTTATTAGCCATACAGAGGATCACCGTGGTTTAACGCTGAATCATGTACCCTTAAACAAGCAATGTCTGTGAAAAGCAAGAATCCAATACTATTCAAATTAAAAATAGTCCAAGATTTATTTTTAGTATTATAGCCAGGCTGACCAGCAGTCACAGCTCAGTAGAGCAACAAATTCCTGCTACTCTCAGATCTGAAAATTTCCTTACATCTTGTCGTGGCCCCAGCCGTATTTAGTTTAGTTTTTTCCTTGTATTCTGTATTTTATGTCTTTCAGAGTGGGACCTCTGTATTTTTGTGGATCTTTGTGTGCGTCTGTCTCTCTGTTGATTAATTTCATGTGTGGTGCTGGGAAAGGTGTGGCCTCCATTGGAGCCGAGCTGATGGAGGCAGGTAGCTGTTGCAGGGGCAGACCCAATAGGGTTCTCCAGGGTGGGTTTGCCGTGGAAGATTTAAAATTCCTTAAAATTCCTTCTTTGGATGAAAAAGGTGATGCTTGAAAAAGAAACTCAGGAAGTGGAGCTATAGCACTTGCAAGTGTGGACTTTGGAGATGGAAAAGCCCAAACCAGATGCTTCTGATGTTTCCCTAACATCCCCTGAATGTTTTGTACATTGCAAAAATCTGCTAACCAGACTTGTTGAATTCTGTTCAGTGCTGTTTTTGAAGGCCACAAAAACTCTTCTGTCCCCTGTGAGCTGCACTTTGAAAACCCCTGGTTTAGGGTGCACCCACCTTCACCCTACACGTCCTGGGACAGCTTCAAGAAACCCTGCTGCCCTGAAAGGCATCCAGCGGGTTACAGATGGAAGTTAGAGAGGGGAAGAATAGTATTGATCCACCATATTGGATGTGTTTTCTACCTGCTGTCACTGAAAACATCACCTGCCAAAAGTTGACTCCCTTAGTGTTTGATGCACTGCAGCAACCTAAACAAAGTTTAAAAAATTAATTCTGGCCGCGCTTCACAATTCAGGCCCTGAGCCGCTCAAATTGCACTGCTGCCAGACCTCCACACCGCACCCGTCACCATTGTGCCCAGGACCTCAGATAGTGTCTGTACCATTGAATTTATTTTAAAACTGGCGGCGTCCATAAATGCAGATTAACATCTGACATTTACTACAATGACATTGCAAAGCCAAAGTTCAAATTATTCTTTCATTCATTAATTTATTCATTCATCTTCTGTCAGATAAATTCTTCTAAAGAAAAACTCAGTAAATGACCACACAAACAATCAAGTTTCCCTAAGGAACAGGGAGAGACAGCAATCGTGGATAAATGTCAGCACCCGTTCTCTCCTGCTCTCTTTTATTGAAAATTCGAGTGGGAATTTACAACCTTCAAACAGAGAAATAGAGTTGAAAAGGTCATTAAGAGTGTCATATAATCAACCTTTTGGGGAATGTTTTCAGTTCCAACAGCCCCCTTGCTTATCTGTTAGGGACAGTGTTGTAAAACCACTCATCCTGGTTTGGGGAAGGAAGCAGGCAATAAAACGCAGAACTGTTGCAGAGAGGTCATCTATAAACTATAGTTTGAGTTAACATTTGAAAATACATTTAAACAATAATAAAAATAATTAATTTCTTCCCTTTCGTTTTCTATACCATTGTGTCTCTTGCGGGGTCAAAGGGCTGGAGGAGCCTAACCCGACCACTATGGGCGAAGGCAGGGGACACCCATAGACAAGTCACCAGGCTGTCGCAGGGGTCTCAACCACACACCCATGCACACTCACATCCACACCTAGAGACAATTTAGAGTCACCAATGAACCTATGAAGCATGTTTTTGGATGGTGGGAGGAAGCCGGAGTCCCTGGAGAAAACCCACACATGCACGGGGAGAACATGCAAACTCCACACAGAAGGTTCAAATTATGTTCCATTAATGTTATTGTCAAATGCTTACTGGGAGGTAAAACATTACTGCTACCAGTTAAACTGCAGAGCAACAGAAGCTGCATTTTATTTATTTTATTTTTTTAGTTGCAGCCTTCAAGTTACAGAAGGTACCAAATGTTTCAAACTAAATTGCTTCAAATGCAAATTGTTGTCATTGTTTTAAACTTATTTAAAATGTGTTGAAACTTATCTTCCATCCTGTTTTTTTCAGGGATTAAAACATTTAAAAATATAATTTAATCAAGCAATGACTAACAAATGCATGTTAATACTGTACTAAAACCAACCTATTTTTCAACTTACTTTTCTCCAATCTTTTTCTATTGTTTGAATGTAAACAAGCACTTTTTTTTGACTTTGCTCTTGTAATTTGTGCTCTTTGAAAAGAGCACATTGGGTTGAATAAAAAGGGTTTGAAGAAATCACAATTGTGTTGCTTTCATGTGTTTTTTTTTAACAACATAAGCTGATAATTGTGTAGTGGGGCAGTATCAGTATTTCTTAAATATCACTTGAATATTATTGTGTCATCTGTTACAAAATAATTTTTAAGTTCTGTGAACTCAATAGATTTTACAGTGAATGGAGTGGAGGAAGCCATTGTCACTTTTATATCACACTTTCAAGCTTTTTCAAGCTGCATTTTTCATCTGCTACTGATTCACAATGAATTGAAGAATGAAATGCTCAAAAACAAAGCTTTACTGCAATTTCAGCATGGAAGATCGATCTCATCACATGCAGCTGAGTGTTTATTCATCACTCCTTACGTTATCAATTGGTCTCTACTATGAGCTAATAGCTGATGTGTTTACTTTCTTTACAGCCAATCAAAATCAAATCCCTGCCTTTAAATTTTAATTAAGTTTGGTTTCCCGCATTCCAGACATTGTGCCGGCCCACCTCCACTTCGTTCCCCTCCTGGCCTTTTGTCTTGACTCGTCATCGCTCTGGCCTCTTCTGCCTGTTCTTCTCCTTGTTCTTTGGCTGCCATGTTTCGTCTTAACCACCATCAGCGTCCGCGCTCTGGGGGTCTCTTCACTACATCCAAGGTCATCACTAGCCTGCAAGATGTCTCCGGCCCAGAGCCCAACCACCAAAAAAATCTGACTGTCATGATTCACTGCCATTGCCTCACAATAATCTTCCCAATTAATCCCAATTTTAATCCCACTTCAAGATCTCTCCTTGTTGAAATGCTGTTTTCCATTTAATTTCCCTAATATAGTCCCTCCATCGTGATAAAAAAGAGATAAAAAAGAACATGTTAAAACACCCTTTTCATCGGAGTGGGTTTTAAAATAGAGAAGTGTGAAAATGTTAATGTGTGTCTGAGAAAAGTGTATTAAGTGTGTAGTGAGGGCCTACATTCAAAAGAGGCGGAGATAAACCTGAACCAAATGTACCAGCAACATTCTCAACAATCTTCTGCCGAGTGATGGAAAGACAAATATCTCTGACAGATGTCGAACCCTCCCCATCCCAAAACTGTCATCTGTGTGTGGACATGTGATGGTGGGGGAGGGGTAATCTGTGGGGGTGGGACTTGATGTGTCTAAATAAAAACAATAATCCATCCAAACAACAGAATCTGCAGAAAAACACTGCTGGAGTAAAGAGACGACCACCATCCGCTGATCGCTGGCACAGGTAGGCCCCATCAGCCTTATTGACGTGGCTCATTCTTGCTCCTCTGGTTTTAACCAGAACGTCTGCACTGGCACAGCATTTCTGCACAGAAATGCGTGAACAGATCAACAGCTTTGGGGTTGTATATAGGAGGAATCAACATTATAATAAACCTAAAAGCTGAAAAAGTTGGTTTTGCATGATATAGGCTCTTTAAAAGTGCTCCAATTAATTTATCATGCGTTCATCCTTACCTTAGCAGTCTTACCCCGTTACAATTCGGATTTTGAGGGCCTTAAAAACCAGAGATAATATGAGGATGGGGGTTCCTTAAAATAATTTGAAGGTTAGGAAGTAAAAAAAAAAAAAAAAAAAAAAAAAACAACAACCTTGAATCTAAGCTGTTTTATATAAAATGTAGTCCAACAGTTCTGCTTTCTGGTGTGTTCTGGCGTTGGTTTTCAAGGTTTGTATTTCATACTTCCTTATTACTTGCTCTTTTTTGCTTGCTGGTGCACATGTATGCATGGGTGAGTGAACCCTTTAAAGAACAACATTTAAAAAGAAGAGCTGCAGCAGTCTTCCCTCCAAAAGCAAGTGCAGGTTTGGATCAAAAGCTGAGGCTCGTTTCTGTTTGAGGAATACCTGTCCTGACCACCCAACGCTGGATTCTCACATTGTGTTTGTCTGCTGAGAGTGGCTCTGCCAGCAAAAGCCTGCGCCTGCGCCGTGCGGCAAAACGTGACATACGCTACGACGTGCCGTGACGTCATCGCAGATGAGGCCGTTTAAAAAAAGAAAAAAAAAAAAAAAAAAAGCACCGACGCAGGAGGAAGAGAGCGCGCCCTGCACAAAGACAGGTAAAACAGAGGCTTGATTGAGTGATTCCTCATTTACTGCTTCAGGGAACTAATGCACGTGCAGCCTGATTATGTGCACGCGCGCGGCTGTGTGATGACTCAGCTTATGCGCGTCTTCCTCCGCAGGTTAGCTCCGCCTCTCGTTCAGGGTGTGTGAATGGATCTGATGTTCTGGGACATCGGTGGTTTGAAATCGTGTGGATCCAGTTCAGAGCAGCTCTGAAGCTAAAGAAGGACCTGGTCAGTCTGTGGTCCAGCAGCTTCAGTCACAGGTCTGGATGTTGAAGCTGTCTGTACGGAGGTCCAGAAGAGACGATAAAAAAATAAATAAATATGCCATTAAATCGTCGAATAAAAGTGTCGTTAATTATTTAAAATTTACATTAAATAAATACAATTGGAAGTCAATAAAAACATGTTAAAATACATGTTAAGTTTAAAAGCACATTTAAACATTTAATGACATTTATTGATTTCTTTGTCCGGTGTGGGATGGAAGCAATTTTAAATAAATATATACGTCATTAGACCGTTAAATAAAAGTGTCATTAATTATAAAAACTTGTATTTAAATGAATAATATTTAAAAACAACAAACACATATTGAAGTATTTATGTGGCATTAAAATGTTAAGATAACGATTAAAAAGCACATTTAAACATTTAATGACATATTTATTGATTTCTTTGTCCGGTGTGGGATGGAAGAGACAAATTGAAATAAATATGTTTAAAATGAAATTATTAAACAAAAGTGTCATTTACTATTTAAATTTTGCATTAAGTAATTAAAAGTGTCATTCAATGTGTCAATATTTCATTAACATTCGATTTTAAATGATTTAAGAAACATTTATGTATTTCATAATTTAATTACACATTTTATAAGTTAATATCACATTTCATGGTCCCATTTGCAGCATTTCATGATGTTATCTGTCACTCTGCCTGCTTGCCCCCAGAGAGCCAGAAGTAATGCTCATTGACCCTTCCCAGAATCCCCCCTTACCTTACACAGCGGAGCAGGCTGCATGAGCTCCTTCCACACTCAGGGAGAGAAGCAGGTTGGTAGCTCCTTGACACCCAGTTTGCTCCCAAAAACACACTGCATACTGCAGCCAGGGATAATTGGCAAATCCCACTTTAGAGCCGGACACGGGCCCCTGCCTCTGTGAGGAAGCAGTTGGTGCCGCAGAGTTCCCACGGACATGGATGGGGAAGAAAATGTGTGTGAGGTGCCAGACAAAACCTTAACACAGTTTATAAATTCCTGAGTTTCATGAGGCTCCTCACCTCAAGTTGCTTTCACATTCTGTCTATGCTACTAAAAAAGATCGCAAAAGTTATTCAGTTATTCAAAAGTTATTCATACCAGGCCAGAGAAATGGAGTCCAGCCATTTTTATCAAATAATTGTATTTTAAATATTTATTATATATATATATATATATATATATATATATATATATATATATATATATATATATATAAATTTGTCTTTTCCAGGCAACACTGCGACAATTGAATCAATAAATATATCATTAAATGTTTAAATGTGTTTTTAATGCCATATATTTTTGAACACGTATTTATTGATTTCCACTTTTATTTATGTAGTGCCAATTTTAAATAATTATTGACACTTTTAAATGACTGTTTAATGATGTATATATTTCTTTAATATTAAAACATAATATTAAATTAAAAAAATGAATAATGGTAACATTTAAAGAAGCGTGATTTAAATAAATAGTTCACCAGAGTTCATCAGCTTCAGACTATGAGAAACTTTCTCTGGATTAATCTTCTGAATCATCAGAGCTGCCCTCTTGTTCTGATGTGATTTTCTTAAATGCAGCCACCATAGTACTCCCATTGTCAGTTATCACTGCGATGATCTTCTCATCTGGTACATCCAACTCTTATCTCTCATACATTTATCCACACAAGCTTTGGTTGATTGTGCAGTGTGAGGATGGGCTACTTCTTCAAGAGCCAACAAGATGTGCTTAGGTTTATTTTGTGTTGGACAGCTGCCCTCGCTCATCAGCTCATTGTACAGATGTAAATATTTTTTCTGTCTGTACATGATCTCTGTATGCTTAATTGTCTTCATTGTATGTATTTTTTATGCCTTTTCAGACTTTGTTGCCTATTTCTATATAATTTTTAAAATTTATCATTGGGAACTTGCAAGTAAGAATTTCATTGCTCAGTGTTGCTGTGTATGTAACAATAGAACTTTTGAATCTTGGTGCATTTTCTGACTTAATTTTGTAAAGCAGTCTTCACTAATCCTTCTTCTGGTCTTCATCTATAGGATAAAGTGGACAGTAGTTAGTTTTGGTTTTAAAATGTTTTCAGTCTTTAATGTAACTATAGACATTTCTGTTTTCAGCCTACTTATCATGGCAACCAACCCAGGCACACTCCAGTTCACTGAGGGGGAGTTTCCCCTGGAATCTTCTGCTCATTCTACACCAAAACAGGTAAGACACTACATTTTCTTAGTAAAAATTAAGAAGACTCCTAAGACTCTTATCCCTAAAACATGACATCATTTCCTGTATTCCAAGAGAAGAGAGGTTTCACTGGCCCAGTGTCCTGGCCAGAGTTCACTGGCTAATGAATCGTCAAGTCATCTGTCATCGAGCAGCCACATCACTCGTTCACCAGCCAGAAACCCAATGCGCTTCAGGGCCATGCAAGTCAGGGTGACCCTGCTGGATGGATCTCTTTTTACTTGCACCATTGAGGTGAGGAGGGTGAAGATTCAGGAGAATTATAGGTGAAATAAGGAATCTGAAAAATGGGCTTTTATAAGGTGTAGGCAATCCTGATTATGATGAAGTAGGAACTAAAATATATCATACTATAGAGATGAAAGAGAATTATGGGGTAAGGAAACTGTCAAAAAGAAACATATTCATTAAGATAAATTTGTATTCATAAATACAAAGTTGTGCACAAATTTATATTTTGTGCACAACTTTGCAGAAAAAATATGAATACAACCTTTAGTTTTACGTTTCGACGTATACTTAAGCTAGGGGCATGTGTGGGAAATTTTGTTAAAATCTCACCACAGATTGGGCTCTTGTCACTGAAGACTGTCAGTGTTGAATAGTAGTTTTTTCGCATGAGCAGGACAAATTCTTCTGCTTTAGTCAAGTAATCAATGCCCATTTTAGCCTGTCTGCAATGTAGCCAAAACATTTGTTGCAAAAACAAACCAAAATTAAACCTTACTCCTTGTTAAAAATAAGCCACACCAGAATTATTTTTAATACTGCTTACCTCACCTTCCTTTTCCAAGGACTTCCTTACCTGTGGAGCTGCAGCCACTGCAGATTTCCCCTAGAATCAGGAATCTCTCCCACTATCCCATAGGGGAAGCATGGCCTCCACCTTGTCTGCTTTAACTCCTCTGTCCTGCTCCATATGCCAAATGTTCAGTGAAGATCCTGCCTTCTGTAGTGAAGATAGTGGCAGATGTTTTAAGTGTAGCCTTATTTTAGACTTGGAGGCCAGGTTAGAGCAGTTAGAAGAGCAGCTGCGCACATCAGATGCTAAGCCTGTTAGCCTGATTATTACCTGCTGTGCAGCTCGCAATACCGGAACTAAACTGCAGAGAACCCCAGCCCCTCCCGGGCAGCATCCAGGGAAGACCTAGGATGGGTTTGTACCGGTGGGAAGGAAGCATAGTGCTAAACGTAAACACTTAGAGGTACAGAAGCTCCCGCTACATAATAAGTTTTCTCCCCTCGGCAACACGCCAGATGAACCGTCAACTCTAGTTATCGGCTCCTCTGAAGTTAGACACGTGAAGCTCCCGACGGCCACAGTCAGGTGTTATCCGGGGGCCAGAGTTGGTGACATAGAAGGAAACCTTAGAATGTTAGCTCAGAGTAAACCCAGGTTCCGTCGAGTTGTGATTCACGCAGGCGGTAATGATGCCCGACGGAGACAATCAGAAGTTCTTAAATGAAACGTCGAATCTGTGTGTAAACTTGCTAAGTCGATGTCGGGCACTGTTATTTTTTTCTGGTCCCTTCCCGTAATTAGTCAATGATGAAATGTACAGCCGCTTTTCATCATTCATTCATTTATTCATTTATTTTAACTTGTCCTGTCCAACAACTGAGCAAACAGGTATGAGCTGAGAGTCTCTTGTGTTAGACAGATTATACTGTTAACTGGGTATTATTAATCAGACACACAAGGTGTATACTTGTATAAACCCCTTTTGTAATGTAAACTAAATTTTATTTATATTAATTTTGTTTGTGTCCTTTTAGTTGGACCGGAAGGAAAAAGAGAGGAGGAAGAAGAGAGACGAGTGTCAGGGGGGCTCAAAAAAGAAGGGGAAAAGGGTGGGTTACAGAAGTTAGATGATGGCTACAAGGGAGGGAGGGTAGAATCATAGAACAACAAGATGCTGGAAGTTTATAATCATTATAGTCAAGTGTGAGTGTTAGTCTAAAATGGGTGGGGCTTGTCCACACACTTAGTTGTTACAAACTGGCCGGCTCCAAGAGTCTTCACAAACTTGTCAACATACAGTTCACACCTATGCATACAAACCAACACATGTAAAGCATTCGATTCTGTTACAAAAACTCAATTGTGCAAAGGTGAGCCGGCACCTGTGCTCAGGTGAATGTTTACATTAAGCTGAACTGTATGATGAAATGTAAAAAGAAGGAGGGAGAATTCCCAGCCATGTCCACACCAAGACCTCTGCCAAGGGCGGCAGCGGCGACCAGGCCCCCCCCTGCACCCGTACTGTGAGGCCAATGCAGGGGATCCGTCTCCTTGCCAGTCCGGCCAGGCACCCAGACTAGGGCCCGCAGGACTGCCTCACGGGCCCCCAAAACCAGAGAGCAGTGAGGTACGGAAACACAGAGTGCAAGGCCTAGCCCAGCCAGCAGAGCAGCCCTCACACCACGCCAGGGGGCCCAGCTGGGCCCCACCCTTGAGAGCACCACCCCCCCAGACAAGCTGCCCACCACTACGCAGGAGTTCCGAACATCCCCCATCTCAGCCCCGGGTACAAGCCAAGGCCCCCCAAGGGAGACCCGCCCAAAAGCTCCAGGCAGTCACAGGAGATCCAGGAGAGTGCACGGCAGGAGTCAGCCACCCCAACCAAGAGGAGGACAACCAAAAGAAGTGGGGGTCCCCAAAAGTGTAGAGAACATAGCCTGACCAGGCTCTCCCAATGTTGTAATTTAGGAGGGGACCGGCACCCGAGGGTAAGGACCAGAACCCGCACCACGAGGACACAGACATCCTCTGGGCTCAGATAGAATATGATCTCCCACTTATGGACTTGCCAGAGAACTGAGGGATCCCTCTCCCTGCGTAGGAGGGGGCCACCGGGCAGAGGAGGCCGACACCCAAGAGACAAGGCCACCGCTGCTGCAGACCTTGTTCCCTCCACCAGGGATGGGGTAGGGGACAGAAGATCAGTAGTCCCACCTTCCTTGTTTAATGTATTTGTGTGTGTGTTGAGGTGTGTTTCTTGTGGTTGAAGGGTGTGTGTAATAAAGGGTGCAGTTAAAATTGGTGAGCAGGGCACTGAGGACATCTCCTGATTGCTTACAGGGATGTCCAATTACCCACTCACCAAGGAGCCCTAAATGTCTACGGTACAGTTAAAATTGGAGGGTAGAGCACCAGGAGGACATCTCCTGCTTGCTGGCAGAGATGTCCAAGCACCCCCCCACCAAGGGTCCCACGTGTCCCACGAGTACTTAAAACTGAGAAAATGAAGCAAAATAGTGCAGAAACCATGGGAGGGGGGACCACTGCCAAGTGTCTCGGCCCCTCGAGGTATTTTGCAAGCCGACCCCCACTTTCACACTACTAATTGGTCGTATGAGGAAGGAGAGGAGGTCGGGGACAGCTGACAAACTGACCCCCGATGGTGAAACAACCGTTTCACTCCCTCAAATCCCCCTTAACCAACGGAGCACCCCGCCCCCACACCCCCACCAGGAGGCACTGGCACCCGCAGCAAAGCCCAGCAAATAGTCAAGGCACTGACACACAATAACCCCGCCCCCCTAAGTTATGGTGTTAGCTATGGGAGACCAGAGAGCCTGAATTCCTTCCAAGTTATTTGAACTCTTGGCTGACATTTTTTCCAAGCTGATATGATCTAATAGCAGATTCCTGTAATGACTTATTTCTATTTTACACCGGCGTTCCAGCGGCTACACCGGCGTTTCAGCGGCTACACCGGCGTTTCAGCGGCTACACCGGCGTTTCAGCGGCTACACCGGCGTTTCAGCGGCTACACCGGCGTTCCAGCGGCTACACCGGCGTTCCAGCGGCTACACCGGCGTTCCAGCGGCTACACCGGCGTTTCAGCGGCTACACCGGCGTTCCAGCGGCTACACCGGCGTTCCAGCGGCTACACAGGCGTTCCAGCGGCTACACAGGCGTTTCAGCGGCTACACAGGCGTTTCAGCGGCTACACCGGCGTTCCAGCGGCTACACCGGCGTTTCAGCGGCTACACCGGCGTTCCAGCAGCTACACCGGCATTTCAGCGGCTACACTGGCGTTCCAGCGGCTACACGGGCGTTTCAGCGGCTACATGGGCTATTATAGATTCTAATCTTCCCTCTGTGTCTATGGCACTCTTGTCACCAAGCACACAAAGTGAAGGTGTGGCTATGACTGAAACATGAAGCCAGACTAATCCGCACATACCTGTTTCCAGAGAGCCTGGCTGCACAGGTGTTTCAGCAGCTACACCAGCGTTTCAGCGGCTACACAGGCGTTTCAGCGGCTACACAGGCGTTCCAGCGGCTACACCGGCGTTCCAGCGGCAACACCGGCGTTCCAGCGGCTACACCGGCGTTTCAGCGGCTACACCGGCGTTTCAGTCGCTACAACGGCGTTTCAGCGGCTACACCGGCGTTTCAGCGGCTACACCGGCGTTTCAGCCGCTACACCGGCGTTTCAGCCGCTACACCGGCGTTTCAGCCGCTACACCGGCGTTTCAGCCGCTACAACGGCGTTTCAGCCGCTACACCGGCGTTCCAGCGGCTACACCGGCGTTTCAGCGGCTACATGGGCTATTATAGATTCTAATCTTCCCTCTGTGTCTATGGCACTCTTGTCACCAAGCACACAAAGTGAAGGTGTGGCTATGACTGAAACATGAAGCCAGACTAATCCGCACATACCTGTTTCCAGAGAGCCTGGCTACACAGGCGTTCCAGCGGCTACACAGGCGTTCCAGCGGCTACACCGGCGTTCCAGCGGCTACACCGGCGTTCCAGCGGCTACACCGGCGTTCCAGCGGCTACACCGGCGTTTCAGCGGCTACACCGGCGTTTCAGCGGCTACACCGGCGTTTCAGCGGCTACACCGGCGTTTCAGCGGCTACACCGGCGTTTCAGCGGCTACACCGGCGTTTCAGCCGCTACACCGGCGTTTCAGCCGCTACACCGGCGTTTCAGCCGCTACACCGGCGTTTCAGCAGCTACACCGGCGTTTCAGCCGCTACAACGGCGTTTCAGCCGCTACACCGGCGTTTCAGCAGCTACACCGGCGTTTCAGCCGCTACAACGGCGTTTCAGCCGCTACACCGGCGTTCCAGCGGCTACACCGGCGTTTCAGTCGCTACACGGCGTTTCAGCAGCTACACCGGCGTTTCAGCCGCTACACCGGCGTTTCAGCCGCTACAACGGCGTTTCAGCCGCTACACCGGCGTTCCAGAAGATTCACAGGCGTTCCAGCGGCTACACCGGCGTTCCAGCAGATACACAGGCGTTCCAGCGGCTACACCGGCGTTCCAGCAGATTCAAAGGCGTTCCAGCGGCTACACCGGCGTTCCAGCAGATACACAGGCGTTCCAGCGGCTACACCGGCGTTCCAGCAGATACACAGGCGTTCCAGCAGCTACACCGGCGTTTCAGCCGCTACAACGGCGTTTCAGCCGCTACACCGGCGTTCCAGCGGCTACACCGGCGTTTCAGCCGCTACACGGCGTTTCAGCAGCTACACCGGCGTTTCAGCCGCTACACCGGCGTTTCAGCCGCTACACCGGTGTTCCAGCAGATACACAGGCGTTCCAGCGGCTACACCGGCGTTCCAGCAGATTCACAGGCGTTCCAGCGGCTACACCGGCGTTCCAGTAGATACACAGGCGTTCCAGCGGCTACACCGGCGTTCCAGCAGATTCACAGGCGTTCCAGCGGCTACACCGGCGTTCCAGTAGATACACAGGCGTTCCAGCGGCTACACCGGCGTTCCAGCAGATTCACAGGCGTTCCAGCGGCTACACCGGCTTTCCAGCAGATACACAGGCGTTCCAGCGGCTACACCGGCGTTCCAGCAGATACACAGGCGTTCCAGCAGATACACAGGCGTTCCAGCGGCTACGCAGGAGATTATAGATGCTAATCTTCCCTCTGTGTCGATGGCACTCATGTCACTAAGCGTGACATGCTCTTATAATTATTGTGGAGTCAGAGTGAACCGAGAGTGAAGAGAAGAACCTTTGAAAGAAGGAGATTACAGCAGCATTGGGACCATAGATACTGGCTATACAGAAGTCTTTATGTTAATAATTACAAATCTGCCTTCTGGATCAACAATTGTGTTCTTATGAGTAAAAGTCATATTTGTATTAATTAAAACAGCAACTCTTCTTTGTTTGGAGTTGTAACTATAGCTGAGTAGATGGACGGGAATTGTGAGCAGCACAGGAGATGATCAGCTGATCTGGATAAGTGGACCTCCTGCAGTAAAACTAGATCTGCTTTTAGATCATTCAGATGGTTGAAAACTTTCAGCCTCTTTGGCCCAGAGCCAAGTCCACGCACATTCCAGCTAAAGATGTTCAGACTGGACACGACTACTATGACTGAGAGAATGTTATGCCAAGTAATGCATGTGCATCTGTTCCTGTCTGTGAGTCCATGTGCGCGTGAATGTTTCCTGGCTGTGTGAATTACTTGTATGTGTCCTATATGAGCCTATCTAAGGTGTTTGCGGTCTGTCGGCGAGTGTGTGCGGGATCGTGTGCATGTGTGCGCGCCTGTCTTGTGCATGAGTAAATGTTACTTACCGGTGATGTGTTGCCTTTAGTTGATTTAGTTGATTTTTTTTTTTTTTTTTTTGGGGGGGGGGGGGGGGGGGGGGGGGGGGGGGTAGAGAGAATAATAGAGAAAAACAAGAAAAGACAAACAAAGGTAAACGACAGAAACATGAGAGGGGACAGAAATAAACTGTTTTAACGAGATGGAGGTGTGGATGATTGATGAGCTGATTTTCCATTGACGTCTCTCTGAGGGCAAAATGTCAGCATCTAAGCCAACCAGCCAATCTCGAGGTCTTTTTCATCTAAATGAAATTTTGACACCCCCCCACACACACACCCACACACACACACGCGCACACACATACACACCCACCTCACCGCCACCATCTGGAACACAAACAACATAAGAGCATTAGTAACTGGATTATGTTGTAATAACGATTTCATATTTTTTTTTCACTTCACTCATCAAGAGCGGATCCTTTGACGCTCTGAGCTCCCTTACCTATCTCTCAACCAAGGCTCTTGTCTCCCCTGACTCCGGTGAACATTCTCTGTTTTTTTCACTTTTAAGAAATATGGATCTAATCTGTTGGGCTGTGAATGCGATCGTCTAAATCTTCTCTACAATGAGAAGTGGGAGAGTGGACCCCACTTTCCCAGGAGCTACATTTGCAGCTGGATATGTGAATGACCCATGAGACAAATGGAGAATTTTCTGCCTCTCGCAACCCCCTCTGGAAGATATTGACATCGTTGGATTGATGATCTCCTGCGCTCCGTTGATTGACACTGGTGGAATCTGGATCTATCAAAAACTAGCAAAGCGGCTTACAGCAAAAGGCCTGCTGGTAGTGCTTTGCAGTAAAACACATCGAGCCGTACAGACTCAAACTGATAAACTGAATGGATTGGAGGCCAAGATTGATGCTCTGTCCTCCTGAATATATCGCATCGAAGTCACCCTGGGAAGAATGGAAACCAGTATGGAGTTATGGTTCAACATGGAAGAAACCATGAAAATTGACCTGGATCAGAGAATAATAAGCCAAAAGCAGTCTGGACATTCAGCAGCCTCGCTGCCTGCACCTAAAAATATAATCTCAAATCCACTGAAAGTGTGTTAAGCTGAGCCAGTTGTCATGGAAACCCACATTCCTCCCCTCTCCATGACCCTTTCCCTGGATTTCATCGCTTTGGTGACTCTCTTTCTTGCCCCCCCCCCGCCGACTGTGCTGTAGAGCGCTGTGTTGTAGCGGCACGGCTGCCGCCAGACCAGACACGTGGGAGCTCGTTTGTGCGAACCTTTTGTCCATGTAAAAATCACTGTGCTTAAATGTTGATATGTTTTTGCTTGTACTTCAATCTATGCCATTCTACTGTGACGCAGACTGAAGATGCTTGATTTTTGACATCATTCCTGTAACCACCCTTATGTGTCTTTTCTGAGCAAATAGAGCCGCAAGATCTGTGTTGGTGCTACCCTCCACTGGGCAATACATCTTTTATGTGTTGTCCTATCACAAATTTCCCTTGGCATTAAAAAAGTCCAAAGTGTATTTATCTGACGGGAGATTGCAGCCAATCACCTTCTCTGCTGACCGAATGACCTGCTGCAGCCTGCCTTTGTCCTTGACGGTGGCAGCGGCATACCAGATGGTGATGGAGGAGGTGAGGATGGGCTCAATGACAGCTGTGTAAAAGTGCACCGTCATTGTCTTTGGCAGACTGAATTTTTGCAGCTGCCTCAACATCCTTTGCTTTGCTTTCTTGATGAGGGAGTTGATCTTTGGCTCCCACTTGAAGTCCTGGGAGATTATAGTTCCCAGGAAGCGAAAGGACTCCACAGTGTCAATATTGGAATCATGGAGGGAGACTTCCTGCTCTTCCTGTTGTCCACAATCAGCTCCACTGTCTTTAGAGCATTAAACTCAAGATTGTTCTGGTTGCACCAGGTCACCAGGTGGTTAACCGCCCACCTGTAGGCGGACTCACCACCATCAGAGATGAGTCTGATCAGGGTGGTGTGGTCCGCAAACTTCAGGAGCTTGACGGACGGGTTACTGAAGGTGCAACTGTCGGTATTCAGGGAGAAGAGTAGAGGAGAAAGAGAGGATCCGGAGCTGGTGAATCGGAGATTCATGGACCACCTGTCAGACAGGAAGTCTGTGATCCACTTGCAGATGGAATCAAGCACGCTCAGCTTGGAGAGCTTCTCCTGTAGCAGAGTCGGGATGATGGTATTGAAGGCAGAGCTGAAATCCACAAACAGGATCCTGCAGAGTCCAGATGCTGGAGGATGAAGTGAAGGGCCAGATTGACAGTGTCATCTGCATACTGTATCTGTTGGCTCTGTTGACAAACTGCTGGGGGTCCAGGAGAGGGTCTCTGATGGCTTCACTGGTCCACTTCTTTGAAGTCCTCACTACGGGTTTACACAGCTTTAGTTTCTACCTATAGACAGGAATCAGGTGGAACACGATGTGGTCAAAGTAACACAGTGTAGCTTGAGAACGGCGTAACAAGCATCCCTGATTGTGGTATCGCAGTGATGCAGGATGTTCTCCTCTCTGGTTGGGCATTTAACAAACTGTCTGCATTTTGGGAGTTCGTGCATGAGGTTATCTTTGTTAAAGTCTCCAAGGACAATAACTAAAGAATTCGGGTTGGTCCACTTCACACACTATATCTGCAAGCCTGCGCTGAGCGTCCTGCACATCGGGCTGCAGCGGGATAGAAACGCCGACCAGAATAAATGAGGTAAACTCCTGGGGTGAATAAAACAGCTTACAGTTTATGATAAAAGATTCCAGGTCAGGAGAACAATGCTGATGGATCACTGTTACTTTGTTACACCAACTTCTGTTGATGTAAAAACAGATTCCCCCACCTTTAGTTTTGCTGGAAAGTCCCGTGTCTCTGTCAGCATGGTAAAGTTGGATACCTGCCAGCTACAGCGCAGAGTCCGATATTAGTCTGCTCAGCCACATCTCCATGAAGCACAAAGACGGACCAGTGCACAGGCCCATTTACCCCTTTTCCAGAGTTTCAATGTGTGAGCACAAGTGAGCACGCCTTTGACCAGAATATCCAGAATTTCCAGAGTTGGAAGCAAAACGTTAGGAAATAAATCCAGAGGAGTTGTTGCCCTGATGTTCATGAGCTCTTCTCAGGTGAAAGAGCTCTGAGTACCATAAAAAAAACAGTTATCTATCTGCCCATCCATCCATCCCTCCATTTTATTGGTATTTAAAGTAAGGGCAATTTTCAAAATGATTGTCAAATATGTGAACTGAATATGTGAACTCAAAATGTTTTTCAGTTCTTTCCACAACCCAATATTCACATCACTGGTTCTCAGCTTAAACAATTTTTGAGAGAGGAGTTTTCCAGATGCTTTTCCACACCCTTTCCCACTTTTCCATGATTGCTGTTCTTTCCAGTCATGCCCTTCTCAGGGCCACTGCTCTAGGTTGGACTCAATTAGTAGATGTTTTACCAGATATTTCACGTTGTCAGAGTGCTGTATACTGCTATTAGGCCTGTAAGCTGAAACTACTATACAAGACCTGTTCCTAATCCACAAGTATAGGGACCTTACCCTTTCATTAAGTGGAAGGAACCTTAGGGCCCAGTCACACGGCACGAACTTTGCTGGACCGTTCCTGGAGCGGTAAAAAAAATCCCTCACAGCTAGTGACCGTTTAACACAAGTTGGCTTCAGTTAAAGCAACACCGCATACTCTCGGCCACAGCCGATGTTCCTGAGGGTCCCTCCCACCGCTCCAAAAGTTTTGAGCTGCACAAAATATTTCAGCGGAGAGGTCCATTCTCCTCTCCGGTAAAGTTCACCCCCGCTCCAACGACACCCAGTCAAAGTTTGGCTCCGTTAGACGCAAGTTCGTGGATGTTTGGTTCCCCTAGACCAACACAGAAATCTAGACCGCTGGATCACCGCTGCTTCACCAGCGCTGCACTGGCGGCAATTAAATGTTGCACTAATGTTGGTGGAGCGGTCATAAGCGTCTTACGAGCGGACACAGCGTTGCTGGAACGGTGTCGGCCGTTGAATCAGTGATGAACTTTGATGTGGCGTTGTTATAGAGGTGCTTTAGCAAGATAGGCCAAAAATACGGGGAGAAATGGACATCGAATTAACCCAAAAACTGCATCACCATGGATCCTGAGAGACGGCCGCATGCGCAGAACATCTTATACCTACGCTGAAGCAACCAACGCTACATCAACGCTCGCTACAGCTCGCTGCCGCTCGCTGCCGCTCGCTGCCGCTAAACCAATGCTAAAGCTACGCTGGCTTCAGCGGTACATCGCCATTTTGTGCGCGGTGACAAGCGCTGTCAAAATTCGGCGCCGCTCCAGGTACGTTCCAGCAAAGTTTGGGCGATGTGACCAGGCCCTTAACATATGGATTCTCTGGCCGGCTGTAAGGACACTTACACCAGCCCTCTGCCTCTTACATTGGGCAACTTTAGAAGCACAAATGCTCATTCCAGATGTGAGAGTACTGCTTTCTGTTTTCATTCAGTATGACAATTTATGATGAAAAGCGACCTGCCATGACACAACATTCAATTAGGTTTTGTCGTCTCTTGTTCCCGTATATCCACTTCAACATGGCAAGGTACACCTGGACAAACACAGGAAACACAAGCTCTACACAATAAAAAAAGTGGAAATTAGTACAAATCAAAGATGCATTATAACAGTAGAAAACATAAACTAACAATATAAAATAATAAAAAAAATGACATAATAAATAGAAAAAGTTAAAAACACTAGAGCAGGTTGATGGTAGAAAGGTATTGACTATAGTGCAACTTGTGTTTGTCCTCAGAAACAAGCAAGAGGTCTGCTGCTTTTCGAGATGGTGTGTGAATACTTGAACTTGCTGGAAAAAGATTACTTTGCCTTGTGGTTCAGAGACGTAGATGGCAATAAGGTATGCACTGGTCCATCCACCTGTCTGACTTACCTATTAATTTACCTGTCCATTTGTCTGTCACATCTATCAAACTGACTAACTTGATTGACTCGCCTGTCTGACAATCACCTGTCTGATGCAGATGTTTTTCTATTACAAATCCTAGTCTCTTGTCTGTCTCATCAGTTTTTCAGTCAAGTTTCAGACGCATTTTTTTGCCATTGGTAAAGGTTTTCTGAGATTTAATCTCTTAAGTAGTCATCTTGCAGAGTTGGAGCGCTTTGTTTTTCATTCAGGGAATTTCTTTAATCTGAATTGTTGTTCAGGAGGCCCTGATGGTTTCATTTCAATAAGATGAGGTGAGTCCACAACTACAGGGTAACTAGAAATATCAATGTTTAGTCACACAAGTGAGTTAATTTCAATAAATACAGTTCACATATTTGATTTGGAATATGTTTGAGTTTATTTATAGTGCCCTAAGAATGGAATGCTGTGGGTTCAAATACATGGTTGGTTCATATTAAGACGGTTACAATTGTACTCAATGCCTCCCTGTTTCATAGTCAGCATAATAAAACTGAAGGGGTGGTAATCACCAGCTCTGGATTGGTCAAATACAGATAAAAAAAATTAACACAGAGGTGTGGGGGACGAGGGGGCAGCTTCAGCTTCAAATTTCACCCATACAAATTCTCATAAATATTAGAAATGTAGAAAAATGTCTACATTTTCTTTGTAGTATGAAATCCATACACACGATCAAACAGACATCTACCAAACCATTCAGTCTTGGTAAGCATCTTATCATTATAAAAAAAAAATGCCGATGCCTGTAAACACAAAAAGGACATTACCAATCAGTAAATGATATTGCAAAGGTTTTTATAGAGCTGTAGAATTTCTCAATCTGTGTCATGCTACAGCAAGAAAAAGTGAATATACTGATGCTGAAGTTGTTTTTATTATTGTCGAGCCTCTGTGGCTCCCATCTTGTTTAGGCAGAAGACCGTTTCATTTGCTGTATGAGTCTGAGTGAGTTTGTAATCAGAGGGATTTTGTCATCTTCCTCCATCAATCTTTTTTCTTTTTTTAGAAGTTGTTTTTTGTGAAGAAGAACTCACTTTTTTTTATCAATCATTGTTCTGACTTACCTGCCTGCTCACCTGTTTGTCAAAACTTGTGTGGATGAAGAACTGGTTGGATCCAGCAAAACAGATGAAGAAGCAGGTCCGAGGTTAGTTTGACGTTAGATGGTCACTTAAGAAGAATGGTCATTTCACTTTACTAGTTACACCAAACCAACCTGAATCTCTTTATTACTCAGGTGTTTCCTGGAACTTTTCATTCAGTGTAAAGTTTTATCCCCCTGACCCCTCTCAGCTGTCCGAGGATATCACCAGGTTAGTGTTAGCTTGGTTACTATTTGAGCATCAAACAGCATAGTGTATCATCTGCTAACTCTTTCCTCTCTGCCAGGTACTTTCTGTTTCTGCAGCTACGACAGGACATCATTTCTGGCCATCTTCCATGTTCATTTGCAACCCTGACAGTGCTTGGCTCCTACAGTGTACAGTCAGAGCTTGGAGACTACGATCCTGGTACCAAGACAATCCCAAATTAACCTATTAACTAATTAACCTATGGATTTAGGGATGTTCCTAATAATAAAGCTGCTACTACTATATTTGTCAGGATGTGACTAGGACTCTCACCTGTGAAGTGATAGTTCTAGTATGTGTGTATGCTTTAATACTTTAAACTTTAATAGGCCATTAGTCCTGTTTTTCAGTGCCCAAACTAGCATATCACTCAACCAGAAAACCAAACGGTGTGCCCAGTGCCTGATTCTTCCACATTTCCTGAAGACAAATTTACCGTAAGTTAAAGGCACTGAGGGCCTCCACTTTAGAGATTTTTTTCCTGTCACAATGGAAACAGTCTACTGGATTAGTTTATACAAATACACTGAGCACAGGGGCAGGCAGGAGTCTAGAAGCTAAAAGGCCAAATCCAAATTCCTCCCCTACCCCTCTGGCTTCTCTGTGTCGCTCAGATTGAAGGGGCATTTGAAGCTGCAGTGTTGCCGAACTTTTTTTTTTTTTTTTAGAGAGGAGCCATAGTGACCCTCCACCAGTAGAATGATCCACGTTGCGCTGTACCGCTGGAGGGAAACACATTTCTTCATGTGGGTGTGCTCTGAAACACAGAAGTTTACATTCAAATTAGGGCTGGTAATGTTAACTGCTAACGCACGCAATTAATTGACAAAAAAATATGAATGACTAAAAATATTTTAACACTGAAAATTACACTCAACAAAGCAACTGTCGTGCTGGCGTGCGTCAGATTCTCTCTGTCAGGCACAATTCTGCTTCTAACATGGTTACTTACAAAAGAAATAAATATTCAATCGGTTTTAAGTACTTTATACTTGTTATTTTTTAGGTTTAGATTGCTTTCTGACAAAAGGTGTACTATTTGATACGTTGTGCGGCCCGTTGTTACGATAACGCAGTGCGTTGCTGAACCGGCAGACGTTGACTGCAGCGGCAAACAAAAGCGATTTATATGTGTGCTGATAGTCACAATAGGTTTATTTTGTTTATTTTGAAAAAACCTGCACATCTAGAACATTGTGATTGGAACTTTTGCCGGAACACCCAGCAGCCAATCAGAATAGACTATTCATCCAAAAACTACTCTTCTGAGTTAACACTTTATAAATTTAAACATTTCAGACAACAAATAGGAAGGAAACATTTTCTCCCTGGCCTTTTTTTGTTTGAAAGCTGCATATTGACGTTTAAAATGTAACTAGTAAAAGATTAATCACAGGATTAATCACAACCCAAAAGTGTGATTATTTTTTTAATTCATTGGCAGCACTAATTTAAATGTAAGTAATGGCTTTTTGTTTAAGTATGACTTTTTAAAGTTATAAAACTGATGTTAAGTATTTTCCGAGTGCTGGCAGCTATGCGTTAAGGTAGAACACAGGTGTCAACCTCCAAGCCTCGAGGGCTTGTGTCCTACATGTTTTCTAACCACTTAAGCTTCTACTACTTGTCTAAACTTAGCAGATTCAGTTAATCAGCTGTAGGTATAAAAAGATTTCTGGAAATCCAGCAGGAGGCTGGCCCTAAAGGCCTGGAGTTTGTCACCCCTGACGTAGACGATCGGCGAACATTGATGATGTCATCAAGTGGTAGTAATGTCCAAATGTGAAGACACTATGTTTTCATATTTCTCTGTTTGGAAGGCTAAATTTAGTGGTAGGGAGAAGCCTGAGATGTAGGACAGGAATTTGGGATCGGCCGTAGTGTTCAGTTCTTGAACTCTAAGCTGAGTGTGTATAACCACCCTAGGAGCCATATGGGGGGTTGACCCACATGCGTTTTTGGGTTGTGCAAACCCATGGAGAGGAGCGGTTGCATCTTAAGGGGAGCACAGATGTGTCTTACAGTTCCCATGAGACTCGTACATCCACCTCAAGGGATGTCATGAAAATGAACAAAGGATTGTCATACATGTGCTAATTGTATCATGGAGTATTTAAAAGGATAATGTAAGTCCCACGCACTTATGACATATGGGCCATGCTGTCGTACTGTGCCCTGATGCCACACAGGTGCAAGCACTGTCCCCTTACTAACCGCACAAATGGACCGCATAGGGTGTGCACATCATACATAAGTGCCTGTAAGACACGTGTAGGATGCCACACAAACTAAATACTAATTGTCTAACTCACTAATTTTAACAGTCAGGCTGCACACAAAGGGCCCACAAAAAGCTCCCAAGAGGTCATGAAGTGCGCAAGAAGCACACGCTTCTGAGAAAAATATGCCTGTGTCTCACCTACTTTTCTCTTACCTACCCTTACATGTATAATTGTTCATTTTAACCAGTCAACCAGTCCAAAATGTAAGAGCAGTTGTGACCAAGGCTTTAAGCTTCTGTCTGCCTGTCTTCCTCTCAGTGCTTTTCTTGTCTTTCTGTGATTTTAGATGAGTGCTGTTCAGACTATATCAGTGAAATGTCTTTTGCTCCAAACCAGACCAAGGAGATGGAGGAGAAAATAATGGAGCTGCACAAAACTTACAGGTTTTTTTTGTGTCAGTGCTGATTACAACTTTATCAACGAAAAGATAAGCTTCAGCCTTGCTTATCCCCACCCCCACCCCCACCCCCCACACACAGAGGGATGAGTCCAGCTGAAGCAGAGATGCACTTCCTGGAAAATGTGAAGAAACTCTCCATGTACGGGGTAGATATGCATCATGCAAAGGTAAGACTGGTTTTTAGTCCATGCTCTCCCCAGATTCTGTTGGTTTTCTCTGTTAGTCACTTTAGAGTTTGTGTTGTCACATTCTTCTGTAGCAATAACAGGATAGTTGTTATTTTTCCAAAAAGTAGTAAAAAAAAACACAACATACTCTACATATCCTGTTTACAGAGAAAAAATAAGTATTTGAACAGCCTGTGATTTTGAAGGTTCTCTTTAATTCCAAAGAGAAAAATCAATTGAGGGGCCTGAAATTTTCATCTTATGTGCATATCCACTGTGAGAGACATAATTTAAAAATAAATCAGAATATCAGATTGTATGATTTTTTAAAAATAATGTATTTGTATTGTACTGCCACCCATTTCATGATAGCCCCTGTGCTGTGGGGTTCAGATGACCCCACCCTCACATTGGTGGCATCCCTCTGATGACAAAGGTGAACTGTATTAAGTGTCTTTCAGGGACACCCGGGACTTTCTTTTTTTTGTAAGTTCAGCTTTCTGTCTTGTCGATTCCAGATGACCCCACTCCCACTAACGTGCCTAGCACAAGGGCTTTTGCAGTGCTTTGGCACTAATGTCTGCAATGTCCGGATGTCTGCGATTCACCCACGAAAACAAACATCCACATTTTTCCAAAATGGATGTGCATATAGTGTATCTGCCCAGATGTTTATTACAAAAATGTGGCAGCTGCCTCGGTGTTTATCAGTGAGCGGCGTTTGTGCCATCACGGACAGAATGGTGATGGCTAATGGGTTCATCTGGGGGTGAAATTTGGTCACAAAATACAGAGAACAACACCCGTTGAACATTTCAGGATTTATTGAGAGGATGAGAACATTGTATTTTGTTCTGATTAGCACTGGCTGGGAACGTTTCTTTTCTCTTTGAAGCATCATCAATCTCTGTTTCAGAAATCCTCTTCGCTTTCATGCCGATCATTTTCCTGGAGAAATGCGCACCTTTCCATCTGTGTTCAAACCAGTACTTCTAATTCATCACTTGATTTCGGTTATCGGTTAGCTCCTTTTCTGCAGCCGTCTTCTCAATATCCCCCATCTGCTAGCGCCATTCTTGGATATGTTTAGGATCCAAGAGTGTGCTTTGTAACTCTTTCTGCAAATAGTAAATCATAGTTGTTGTTCTCAGATTACTTTATTATTAAAAAATATTTAGCTTGAAACATTTGAGTATTGTATTTTTTTCTACTGATAATTTAGTTTTTATGTGAAACATCAGACAGACATTGCATTTATGCAACAAAAAGAACTCATAAGTACAGGAATCACAAATCATCTGGAGTTTTATTTTACATTTTATCTGGAAGGAGTAAATAACAGCACATATATTTATTATACACTTGTATTTACTTGATAATAAATAAAATAAAGCAACAAAGAACCTAAAAAGCTGTTTGAAAGCCAAAAGAGCCGGCTCTTTTTTGTGATCCGATCCCAAAGAGCTGGTTCTCTAAGAAGAACCAGAATCCCCATCACTACAAACAATGAGAACGAGGACAAAAAGTAAAAGCTGAGCCATTGTGTAGTTTTCTAATAATATGCCTACAATTTAACTCATTTGAATAACATTACCCAGAATCCATCAGTGTTCCTAGTTACTGTATGGTTTCCTGCTTAAATCTAAAGTGCAGCAGTCGATGAAGAGAATTCCAACCATGGCGAGTTCCATCACAGAAAAACAACATCCAGAGAAGAGTAAAGATGAAAGACTTCTGATAAGTTCAGAAAGCTGGTAGGAAAGTCAGACGGAATAAAAAAAATGAGAGCTGAGTGTGATGGTGACGGTCACATGACTTGCGTCGCGACACGGCACTGAGAGAGGGAAAATTGAAAATGCGATAAAATTTATCTTTACATAAAGCTAATACATCGCAGATCCTTTATTTTCTTCCATCAGAAAACATATTATTCTAATTTACCAGCTTTACGCTGGAGGAGCTGACGGATCATGAGAGCTATATCGATGGATATTTTAACAAGTTTAATATGGATCCCGACGCCGCCGCCGCAGCTGAGTCGCAAAAATCAAACAAAAGGAAGAAGACTTCATCTACGGATACGAGCGATCTTCCAACCACTGAAATAGAGGTTAGTATTCTAGACTCTATTAATAGGAAACTGGATCTGCTGGTAACTTTACACAGCGAGATTAAAGATCTGAGAGCAAGCCTCGAGTTTGCTTACGGTCACATTGAAGAACTCGAGCAAGCTAACATGTCACTCCAAACCACCGTTAAAGGTCTGGAAGAAAAAATGGACAGTGCTATTAAAGAGAACAAAACGATGAAGGAAACCATACTAGATCTACAGACAAGAAGCATGAGAGAGAATATCATAATTACCGGAATTCCTGAAAACCGATCGGAAAACCCGGAAGAAGTCGTTAAAGACTTCATGAAAACACAACTTAAACTCCCAGCTGAGACTGTAAATCGTATCGGGTTCGATCGCGTTCACAGACTAGGAAGACCTAACAATAAATCATCCCGCCCCTTAGTCGCTAAAGTAGAGCGATATAAAGATAAACTGACCATCAAAAGTCGTGGAAGAGAGCTGAAAGGAACGAATTATGGAATTAATGATCAATTTCCTCGAGAAATGAATGAAAGACGCAAAGTTCTCTATCCGATCATGAAAGAACAGAGAAAAAGCAATAAAAGAGCCTACATAATAGTGGACAAACTTTTTATTGAGGGGCAGTTGTACCGAGATGCTAATAGCACCCCGTGGCTATTCTAATATTCTGATTAAAGAAATGATTAATCATAACTTCAAAAGCGCTGTAAAATAATTGTATGTTATGTATATACGCATAACGATACGGTAAAAATATAGAGAAGAGGTTTATAAAAAAAAAACATTAAAAATTAAGGTAATCTCTTTTCTCAGTGCCACCATCACAACATGCACTTGTATGCACTGCACCTGGTTTACCATCCGGCATGGACATCACACTTGTTTTCTCCTTTCTTTATCTTTTTTATTATATTGTCGTGCTGTGCTTCCCTGGTGATGGCAATTGCGCAACTCTTCACAACGTGCGTGGGGAGGGAAATCACTTGACACGACAAGCACTCTGAGCTGATAGATCTTTACTCGTCTTGAGCAGGTGAATACAGGTAGCGCTTTCAACAGCCACAGGGTTAATATCTGCTCGGGCTCTAGCTCGGGCACAGAACAGCAGAGAGTCCTGTCCATGCGATGAGCGCGAGCACCGTTTTCCTCTCTTTTTCTCTACACCCCTCGTCTCATCTTCAAGTCTCGCGTCACTTCACATAATCAATAACAAAAGGGCCGCCAGGGGTTGATGTTATGTTGCAGTTACTACCTTACACTACCCCCCTTTGGAGTACTGAGTCCCTTCAGTACTATGGCCCCAAAAATAATGAACAAAATAGAACTGAATTACTCTTGGTCTGATATAAGCTGAAATTACTGAACACATAAACAACTTTAACATTAAGTTTACCCAAAAACTTAAGTGGTTACTGAACATCAACAAACTCTATCCTTTAACTATTCTCTAAACCTTTCTGGGCGATTCACTATACGACCCCTGGAAGTCTTTGTTGTCTTTTCTTGGGTCTTCTGTTCTCCACGACAAGTTTCTTTCTTCTCTTTGTCCAACATGCACTGTGGTTCCCCTTTAGCTTGATCCTCTTCATAGTGTCCTGTTAGAAATTTCTCTGGTACCAATGACACCTCTTCTTCATTCGTTTGTAATCCTGCAGCTGTTTCACACTGCAGTACTTGGCTTCGTCTGCGCTTAACCCATGCTGGCATGATATCACTGTCATATGGCTTTAGACGATCATGATGCATTATCTTGCTGCGTTTTAACCCCTGAATCTCATAAAGAACAGGGCCACGGCATGCAGATACAATCATTGGTCCCTTCCATGGTGCTTGAAGCTTTGGGCTCAGACCTTTCTTTTTGGTGTCATCCTTTACATAAACCAGGTCTCCAACTTGGAATGCGTGTTCTCTGGCCCGAACATCATGCAGCTTCTTCTGACGTTCCTGTGTCATTCGTAGATGTCTTCTTGCATGGTCATGGGCATTTTTCATTTCTTCACTGAGATTTTGGAGGTACTCCAGAGTTTCTATGCGGTCAGAATTGAGCCCTGCAATGCCAGTTTGTACATCTTGAGGCTGATGAACTTCTCTGCCAAGCATGAGTCTATTAGGTGTAAACCCCGTGGCAGCATGTTGAGAGCTGCGGTAGGCCGAAGTGAGCAGTGGTAAGTGCTCGTCCCAGTTCTTCTGATTCTGATCTACATAACACCTAATCATCTGGAGCAGTGTTCGATGGAACCGTTCTACTTGGCCATTGGATGCAGGATGGTAAGGAGTTGTCCTCGTTTTGGTAATTTGCAGAAGCTTGCAAACATTCTGGAACAGCAAACTCTCAAAATTACGGCCTTGATCTGTATGTAATTCCAGAGGTGCTTCAAAACGAGCAATGAAGTCATACACCAGTTTCTTTGCTGTAGTTTCAGCGCCTTGGTCTGGTACAGGAAACGCCTCAACCCACCGTGTGAATTGGTCGATAATCGTTAAAATGTACTTGTTTCCAGAGCTAGAGACTGGAAATGGTCCAAGGATGTCTAAATGCAGCCGATCGAGAGGTGCTCCTGCTTGGTAATTTTGCAGCTTGGCCTTTATTGTGGAACTGGTTGACTTGCATGCATTGCAATACTGACATTTCTTCACAAATAGGCGGACATCTCCCCCCATTCCATACCAGTGATAACTCTGGCGCACACGTTCCAGAGTTTTTGCTTCACCTAAGTGACCAGAATGAGGAGGATTATGACAAGCCTGCAAAATGTCTCTCTGCATGGAAGCTGGAGCAAGTAAAAGAAAAGCTGGCTTCATGGTTCCTGTTTTTTCCCAAACATAGTGCAGGACACCCTTGCGCAACACAACTTGAGGCCAGCAGAGCCAAAACTTCCTCACAGCAGGGCTTTCGATCATCACTTCTTCTTTAGTAGGTAGTGTCGCTGACCCTTTCCACTTATGGAGAAGGGAGAGAATGGGATCAGCCTTTTGAAGTGCAGTGAGCTGTTCAGGTGTGACCGATTGTAGCCAGTTAACTGTTGGAACTTCCAACCCTGTGCTGGCTTGGCTTGTTTTAACTGGCTGCTCATGTTTACTGCCATTAGACTTGACACACCTCACTGCTAAAGGTAGAATGTCATCAACATCATCTTCAAATCTTGCCCACTGCTCCTGCAGTCTTTTGCAGTATCTACATCCATGACATGGCAAGTCAGACACATTCCTCCCAGCTTGATAACAATCACACCTGTTGAAGATTTCGCTGACCTGTCTTGACATAGCATCCGCGTTGGAATGACGGTGTCCGGGTCTGTGTTCAATGTCGAAGTCATACTGGCTCATTTCCTCCAGCCAACGAGCCAGCTGGCCTTCGGGGTGCTTGAAACGGAAGAGCCAGGCAAGGCTGCTGTGGTCTGTTCGCAAAAGAAACTTCTTGCCTAGTAAGTAGTGGCGAAACTGCCGTGTGTAACGAACAATAGCAAGCAGCTCCCTTCTGGTGACACAATATCTCTGTTGGGCTGGTGTGAGATGGTTGCTGGCGTATGTCAAGACACGTTCTTCTCCCCACTGGAGCTGTGACAGTACAGCTCCAATGCTGTGATTTGAGGCATCTGTATCCAGAATAAAATTGCCGTCAGGAATGGGGTAACAAAGCACTGGTGCAGTGGTCAACTTCTCTTTCAACTGTGCAAAGGCATCTTGATGCTCTTCAGTCCAAAGAAAAGGAACCCCTTTTTTTAGAAGGCAGTGAAGGGGGTTGGCTAACTCTGCAAAGGCTGGAACAAACTTGCGATAATAGTTACACAACCCAAGGAAAGCTTGCAGGTCCTTTTGGTTCTGGGGTGGCTCCCAGAGCTGTACATCACTAACCAGCGCGGGGTTGGGCTGAATTCCTTGACCATTCACTATGTGGCCCAGGAAAAGCACTTCATCCTGAAGTAAATGGCACTTAGATGGTTTTAACTTAAGTCCATAGGTATGCAGACGTTTAAACACCTGCGCGAGCTTGTCCAGACTTTCATCAACACCCCTACCCAGGACAATAATATCATCCAGGTACATCAGCAGCGTTTCCCACTGGAGTCCACGGAGCACTAACTCCATTGCCCTCTGAAAAGTGCTTGGGGCATTACAGAGGCCAAATGGCATTCGTGTATACTCATATAGACCCCATCTAGTGATGAAAGCTGTCTTCTGACGGTCTTTGTCATTCATGGCTATCTGCCAGTATCCGGACTGAAGATCAAGCGTTGAAAACACAGTGGCTCCTCCAAGCACATCCAGACACTCTTCAATCTTGGGTAGAGGGTATGCATCTTTGGCAGTCAGGTTGTTGAGACAGCGGTAATCCACACACCACCGCACTCCTCCATCTTTCTTCCGCACTAAGACCACAGGGGAGGCCCATTCAGATGATGATGGTGTTATAACTCCAGCTTTGAGCATGGCTTGGAGGTGTACCTCCTCTTCGCCTTGAAATCCAAGAGGTGTGCGCCTCACTCTTTGACGGACAGGCTTGGCTGATCCTGTATCAATTCTGTGTGTCACAGCAGACAGATAACCCAAGTCTGAGTCATTCTTGGCAAACAGAGACTGATACGTCAACAGTAGCTGGATGAACCGCTGTTGTTGTTCTTCATTTAGGGTTTCACTGACAGCAGCTGCCAGGCCATGAAGATGCTCTGGGAGGTCAGAAGATGTGACTACTCTCCCCACTACAAGTGACGAGCTCTTTCTTTCCACGTTTAAGTCAGGTTCTGCTTGATGTTCCCCTGCACATTCTAGCTCAGTAGGATCCGCTTCAACTAGTAGCCCAAGACAAGCTCCTTTTGGTAGTGCTGATTTACTAGTTGAAAAGTTGCACAGCCTGACCGGCACTCTCTTTTCCATAGTTGTAATTACACTTCCTGAAGCTATAGCTTCAGTGATGCTCATAGGTTCCAATACAGCTGGCATTCCTGGCCTTGGGTCGTCGACATCACCCCAAACTACACACTCAGATGATGCTGGTATGGTTGTAGTCTGTCCTAGCATCACTCTGGTAACATAATAGTCTGTTCCATCACCTCTCACAACCTTGGAGGGCACAAGCTCATTGTCAATAAAGACTTTGCCTCGTGCATGAATGACAACATCATGACACTTCATTAGATCCAATCCCAGAAGAACAGGGTCACGTATCGGGGCCACATGCACATCCCAGTCAATGGATTTGGATGCAATTTTGAAGTTGACATTTAAACCATGCTTCGCAACCATACTGTCTCCAACTCCTGCATTTAGAAGGTAGGTTTTAGATAGTTCCTCCTCATTTTCTTCGGAAAACTGTTGGAAAAGTTCCTCTGAAATTATAGTAGTTTGAGCTCCTGTATCCACCACAGCTTGTGTTGGGATACCATTTACTTTTACTGGAATCTGTAGGCTCTCCCCTTGGTTTTTGGTGCAGCCAATCTGTAGTCCCTGTTGCCGTTGACTTGTGTCGGTTGTAATTTCTAACCGTAAATTTTTGTCAGAGTTCCTCTCACCTGGGCCACGTGAAGCAGGCGGGCTCTTTGACTTGATGCATTCTCTTCTCAAGTGTCCGGACTCACCACATCTGAAACACGGACCAGCAAGTCCACGCGTGGGACTGGGGGATTGAGACCGTACTCGGCCAGGCTGCACTTGGTGAAGACTCAGTGGTATTTCAAACTGAAATGGGGGTTGAGTTGGTGTTCTGACTCTTTGATTTTCAGATTGAGTGGACTGGAGACGTTCAAGCTGTAGTTGCAGGTTTCCTACAATGCGAACCAAGTTCTCAACTTGATCTGTCAATGTTGCAAATTGAGCAGTAGTCACATACTGAGGGGACTGCACTCTGCGAGAAGTTGCAGGCAAGTCTTCACAGGTGTCTCCATCTTCAGCCCAAGAGACTCGCCTTGTCCTGTTCCTTGTATCAGCCTCCCGTCCAACAGTCGCTCGAAAATTATGCTCATGGGCCTCCACACATTTCTGAGCTTCTGAAAGAGAGCAAGGGTCTCGATTCATTACTTCATATGCCACCTTTTGGTTTCTCAGTCCTTTGAGAAAAGCATCAGTTGCCATCTGATCTTGAAGATCAAGGTCCACCCCTGGATAAGCCAAAGTAACCAAACGTCGGACTTCTTCTGCAAATTCAGCGGATGATTCTCTGCATTGACGAAGCTCTCCTAACTTTCTCCTCACGGTAGTGGGGGGGTCTCTTTTTCCAAAACGTTGGGTAAGCTGTTCCACCAGGAGAATATAATCCTCTCTTGTTCTCTCAGGAAGTGAACAAACATATCGTATTGCAGTCCCTCTTAAACATTCATGCAGCCGGTCCACTCTTTCCGCAGCACTCCATCCACATTTACGAGCTTGTCGTTCAAATGGGAGCAGGAACGAGTCCCAATCTTCATTTCCATCAAAGGTGGCGATCTTAGGTCTATACATTTCTTGTGAAGCGTGACGACTGTTGTGGCTAGTGCTACTGGATCTTTGCTCATCACGGCTGAGAAATGAAGGATCAGCCCTATGCTCCAACTCCCTAGCATCTTGTCGTCTGTTGTGATGCTCTTGCCTTGAGATTATTCTAGCAGGGCCAGAACTGGAAGCACGTTGATTGATGACATCCAGTTCTGCTGTAAAGGGACTGCAGAGTCGCTCTTTCTGTCTCGCAGAGGGCTCTGAAGCCAAGGGTGCAACAACAGGTTCTGGTGGTTGCCTACTTAAAAGGGGCCAACCTTCACCATATCTATTCAAAATGGCAGGGGATGCCAAATTTTGCTGTGCATGAGGTATTCCTCCAGTAATGTGTGTTAAAACAGGGGCCAGCATCATCTGTAGGTTTTTCGTCTGCTGGTTTTGATTCTCTAAAAATGCTTGTAACCATTTTGGGGCGCTTTCAGACTCAGGTGGGCTTGCTGTAGCTCCATGTTCTTCTTCTTCCATCTTGGAGGACTTTTAACTAAGTAATTTATTTTTTTTTTTTTTATGTGAATATGTTCATTTGGAAATCTCCACACGCATCTGTTTAGTAATTCTTCAGCGTTTCCTCACATGCACAACAAGGTATGTAGGTTCCAAGGAGTGCTTTTTCCTGGTATAATTTAGCCTCCAACCAAAAGGTGGCGCTAACGACTGCGGTGCAGGACGGACTCCGTGGTTAGCTTTTAGCAGGTATGTTTTAAGCAGATGTTTTCTGATTTTTGGACAGTTGTGGCAGTCTGCTTTACTTTTTCTTTGGTGAGGTAGATTTACTCACAACCGAAAGCTTTGAAGATCCCGCTTCTGACACCATTTGTCGTGCTGTGCTTCCCTGGTGATGGCAATTGCGCAACTCTTCACAACGTGCGTGGGGAGGGAAATCACTTGACACGACAAGCACTCTGAGCTGATAGATCTTTACTCGTCTTGAGCAGGTGAATACAGGTAGCGCTTTCAACAGCCACAGGGTTAATATCTGCTCGGGCTCTAGCTCGGGCACAGAACAGCAGAGAGTCCTGTCCATGCGATGAGCGCGAGCACCGTTTTCCTCTCTTTTTCTCTACACCCCTCGTCTCATCTTCAAGTCTCGCGTCACTTCACATAATCAATAACAAAAGGGCCGCCAGGGGTTGATGTTATGTTGCAGTTACTACCTTACACTATGTTTTCTTTTCTTCTTTTACTGCATCTCGAAACACACACACACATTAACACCCCTCAAATATATACACACAGATATGCACGCAACACCAAGACCAGAGTCGTCTATAGTGCTTTATGACATTAAAATTAAGAAGTACAATGCAACCACTTAAAATTATTTCATGGAATGTGCGCGGATTCAGAACTCAGGAAAAAAGAATTAAAATCATCAACCACTTAATAAAACTCAGAGCAGATGTCTGCTTCTTACAAGAAACACATGTTACAGAAAAGGAACTCTCAAACATCAAACTGGAACAATTTGAACAAGTCTTCGCTTCCACATATAATAGCAGACAGAGAGGGGTATCAATACTCATCAATAAAAATATACCTTTTACGCATAAATCAACAGTGACAGAGCCAGATGGAAGATTTATTCAAATTAATCTCTCCATCAACCAAAATGTCTTCACCTTGGTCAATATTTACGGACCAAATAATGACGAGCCTTCCTTCTTTCATAACTTATTTTCATCAGTAGAAGATTCAACAAATCTAATTATTGCAGGAGATTTTAACACTATCATTAATTCAAAGCTAGACCGCTCAAATCCACAATCTTATAGAAACTGCCAAACAACTGAAACCATACATGAAACACTACAGACTTGGCGACAGTTGGAGAATAAGGAACCCTTCAGCTAGAGAATATACTTATTATTCCTCCGTCCACCAGTCTTTTTCTAGAATTGATTTCTTCCTCATCAGCAACTCTCTTTCACAATATGTAACTGAAACTTCAATTCATCCAATTCTAATCAGCGACCACGCCCCCATCTCCCTCACACTTACATGTCAGATGCAATCTAAACCCAGCAAGAGATGGTGCTTCAACACATCACTTCTGCAGAATACAGAATTTGATGACCTCATAAAAAAGGAGTGGTTGTTTTTTCTGGAGATGAATGACCTCCCAAACACCTCACCATCGTTATTATGGGAAACAGGCAAAGCTTACATTAGAGGGAAAATAATAGCATATGCAACAAATCGTAAAAAACAACAACAAAGAATAGAAACAGATTTAGAACCAAAGATTAAAGAACTGAGCATATGTTATGCTGCAAACCCATGTGAAGAAACTAAAAACAAACTCGATAACTTAAAACTACAATATGAAAGCATTATATACAATAAAACACAATTTCTTATACAACAACTTAAATATGAAAATTATGAATACAGTAATAAAACTGGAAATTTTTTAGCAAATCAGCTGCAGCGTAAAAAAGAAAAGTCAACTATCTCTTCCATCACTAATTCCTTAGTAGAGGTAACTCAGAACCCACAGGAGATAAATGATGTTTTTAAGAACTTCTACAGCCACTTATACAGACAAGACCAGCACCCCAAACAATCAGAAATAGATGATTTTTTCAAAAACTTAGAGCTCCCCAAATTATCAAAGGAACAAGCAAATATGTCAGACAACCCACTAACTCTTGAGGAACTCCATAAAGCCCTGGAGGAAATGCCAAATAACAAATCTCCAGGACCGCATGGATTTCCCCCAGAGTTTTACAAACACTTCTGGGGAACGTTATCACCACTTTATCACAAAGCCGTTGCTGAAATCCACGCCACCTCAGTAATTCCCCCACAAATGAATACTGCAGCTATGACAGTCATCCTAAAACCCGATAAAGATTCAACTCTCCCATCTAGTTATCGCCCCCTTTCATTAATAAATACAGACTTAAAAATAATTACTAAAGCCTTAGCCACAAGAATAGAAATAGTTAATCCAACGTTAATCCACCCAGACCAAACTGGCTTCATTAAAAATAGAAATATATCAGATAGCACCAGGAGACTTTTTAATTTGATCTATATTGCTCAGACAAGACAAACAAAATCAATAATTGTGTCCCTAGATGCAGAAAAGGCATTTGATAAAGTGAACTGGACTTTTTTATTTAGTACTCTTCAAAAATTTGGATTTGGAAGCTCATTCATCCACTGGAATAAAACGCTGTACACATCTCCTCTGGCCACCGTCATCACAAACGAAATTTCTTCACAAAGATTTGCACTTCAGCGAGGAACCAGACAAGGATGCTCCCTCTCTCCGTCACTCTTTGCTATTTTTATTGAACCACTTGCAGCAGCAATACGACAAAACCCTCAAATTTAAGGGATTCGAGACACAACATCACAACACAAAATAAGCCTTTATGCTGATGACGTGTTACTATATCTAGAGGATCCAAATAAATCTGTACAATAGACTTTGAATACCATTAACAATTTTTCAAAAATTTCAAATTATACCATTAATTGGCAAAAATCAATTATACTACCACTTTCAGACTCTGCAACTCAAAAAGACTCTCTGCCACTCAGCACTGGTAATATTAAATACCTGGGTGTCAATGTTTCTTCCAGACTATCAGAATTATTCAATCTAAATTACATCCCTCTACTCAATAAAATAACACAAGATTTAAAACGATGGACCAACCTTCCACTTTCATTAATGGGTCGAATAGCCACAGTCAAAATGAAAATATTGCCACAAATGAACTACTTGTTCTCAGTACTTCCAGTTACCCCCACCGATAAATGGCTCAGTTCAATTAACTCATTAGTGACAAAGTTCTATTGGAAAAACTAGAAGCCCAGGATTAGCCTAGCAACACTGCAAAAACAGAGATCACAGGGAGGCCTAGAAGCCCCTAATTTTCAATATTATTACCTATCGACTCAAATGCAGTATTTAATTAAATGGATCCAAACAGAAAACCCCAGTTCATGGAAAAACCTGGAGCAAAACCAATGCAAGGGTATCCCTATTTCTGATTTACCATTTCTTCCAACATCGATAAAGAAAATGCCTCTTTTTCAAAACCCCACAATCAACTCAACTCTGAAAGCCTCTTGGAAGACAATAAAGATTACAAAATCTTCTTTAACACCATGCCAATTAACTCCAATCTGGCACAATCCTGATTTTCTGATATGTAAGAAACCCATTTATTTCCCATCATGGCAACAGAAAGGTATCACTCATCTCCATCATCTCTTCACTAACGGCCACTTTATATTTGGTATTGAAAAACAACAGTTTCTACATTATCAACAACTAAAATCTGCAATCAAATCCAAAGTAGAGATCAACTGTGACTTATTGAAACCTTCACCATTTATTGAAGAAATTAAAAAAATCCCAAAGGCAAAAAAACTGGTATCTAGAATCTACAAACTTATATCCAGTAGCGACACGGAACTAGCCCTCCCAATAACCAAATGGAATGACGACTTAACAACCCCTCTTAACCCCAACCTTTGGACAGACATCTGCAATAATATATTCTCTATGACAAAAAACACAAACCTACAACTTATTCAGTATAAAGTAATACACAGGGCTCATATCACACAACGGACAATGTTTAAAATGGGTCTAGTTAACACAGATATCTGCCCCCAGTGCACCCTGGGAAACACAGATGATTATTATCATGCCACATGGTCCTGCCCTCCTGTCTATAGCTTCTGGTCAACAGTGACAGAAAAACTATCTACAAAGTTGCAGAGTCCCTTTATCTCCGTCATTATGTTTAGTGGGTAACTCTCAAGAACTTGACAATCTCCCAATTAAATATAGACCAGCGGTGGTGACCTTCTGGTGGCCGTCGCGGCTCCCTGCCTGGACTGCTGCCCCTCGGACTGTCCGGTGGGTCCCTGGGCTGCGGCCCCTGTGGCTGCATGGGGCTCTGCCCTTATCTTACCGGTGGGACAGGGGGGAGGAGTACCAACAACTCCCTACTTCCCCTTCCTAGGCTAAGCTCCTGCCAATCCTTTTTTAAATACACATCACTGGACATGAGCACAACCACACAGAGACACTTATCACCTCACCACATTCACACACAGGACCGGAGGTGCCAGGCTTGGCTGGGGGCACATAAGGGACGAGAGGTGGCGGGGCATGCCCTCCTTTTAATGCACCCCTTCTTTTAATGCACCTTAGCACACCTAATCAGCACTTAGCTTACATGCACAGGTTTGGTAGCACACACTCACTGTGTTCCGATCTGGGACTCTGAACACAGTCTAAACCTAAATCACTGTCACACACGGGTAGGGTGTAGGACCAAGGATCTGGCGCTAGCTGGCCTGGGGGGGGGCAGCAATGACATCTGGGGCTGCCATGGGTAGACCAGCGCTCCCCTGTCTTGCCCGCCGGGCAGATCCACACTACACTACACACACACACACACACACACACACACACACATCATTGAATAATCAATAACACACAACAGCCAACACTACCTTCTTGTTTCTTCTCTTTGCACTTTACTGTTTGTGTTTGTTTGTCCTCTTTGACAGAGTTCAAGCTTAACAAAGTTAAATAACAAACTGTTGGGAGGATTGGTGTGGGACACTATCACCTTCACTTTCACTTATGCACAGGGGATAACTTAAAAATAAAAAAAAATAATAATAAAAAAATGTTGGGCTCAGATGATGTGGGACTTTGACTCAACTGCTTTGAGGATGCATGTCCAGAGTAAACTGATGAGCCCCAGAAGGTAGAAAAAAAAAAGTGTGATGGTGATGCAACATCATATGCAGCTTGTAATTACAAATTACAATGTAATTAACTTAACAAATTCAAACCCAAAAACATCCCTTTAAAATGACAATTACATAGAATGTTTTACACAATATAAAGGAGTGGGATTATTTTAACGGAAGTGGAAGTCAGATTAGTGGGAGCAGGACGGGACAGGAGTTAAAATCCACTTCCTTGTCATCCTCAAATCCAGGTAGAATAATTAATAAAGTGTAAAAAGAGTTTCGTTTTTATTTAAATTTAATGTTTATCAGATTTTTTTATAAACAAGAGTCTGAAACCGTGAAGAAACTTTCCTTTTGTTCATTAATCTCTAGTTTGTACACATAATACAGGAAGTTCTGAATGGTACAGAGGCCATATAATTCCTGTTCAGTCATTCATTCATTCATTTTCTGAACCGCTTTATCCCTTTCGGCGTCACGGGGCTGCCGGAGCCTAACCCGGCTACTCATGGGCGAAGGCAGGGGACACCCCTGGACTGGCCAGTCTGTCGCAGGGGGGACTCTCCTGTCTAAAATTGTATTACACTACATTTTTCTCTATTTATGTGTTTGACAGAAAAAACTGGGAACGATTCTGACATTATCTTGAATAGATTAATGCTTTATGTGTTTTTGAAGATTATATGAGACTGTATGGGAAAAAAGGAGCATGAGCCATGAGGTTTCTTGTGTCTATTTAACATATTTTGATCGGATGCCCTGTTTTTTACAGATGTTAGCAGGTCATTTATGTCTTTTTGTTTGTCTGTTTCCCACTCTCTTTGTCTGCTGGGTTCAGATGGCAGGAAACCGCTTTGACTGTCTTTCTTTGACTCACTCAGAGGTAAGACATTTTGTGTCAGCCTGTTTGCATCTGATCTTAAAATGAAATGTTTCTGTTTTATAGTATCAGTCTTGATAAATAGCTGTGACTACATTTACTATCACACTGAGACTGTCTCAAGAAGGCCCAATTTTGAACCAATTTTGTCCACTACGTTTCAATGTGTTTCGACTGACCTCACAAGGTTTGGAGGAAGCATTTTCTCTTTGCAGATTTATAGGTGATCTAGTTGTCCGCTGAGGTCCACAGACTGTTGGATAAGACCCTGACAAGTAGTTCGAGTTGATAGGCATTATTTGCATAATAAACAATGATGAACAAACATTTTCTGTTAAAGCCCCAATACAATGAGAGCCCAGGTTGTCTCCAGCAATGCAGTAGAGAGTTCCTTTCACAACATTTTTGTCTGCCATCGTTATCCTTTTCTCCTCCAACACCTTGAAATCAGCCAGCAGTTCTGGAAAAACTCTGTCATGGCCAGATTCCTTGAAGTCTTTCTCTCTACAGCAGGGGTTCTCAAAGTGCGGCCCAGGAAGAGTTTTTGTGGCCCTCAATAAATCATAATTGATGGTTATTAAACCAGCTGTACATTGCTTGGAAAAAATGTTTTGTTGTTTCTGGCAACATTTGCAGGAAAAAAATTATTATTATTCATTTATTCACATCACTGATTCTTTTGATGAAGGTATTCTGCAAAAAAAGTTTTAAAAATTGATCGTTATTCTGTATTAGCATTATTTTTGTATAAGCTCCAATCAAGTTTAAAATAGTGTTGTACTTACATGCAAAGCAGTCTGACTTATTGTTACTCAAGGATGTTTAATTATCTGTATTACCGTCAGAACAGTATAAATACCTGAATATTAGTTATGAACCGGTTGATATCTAATGTAAAGTAAATGGTATGGTCGAGTCGGGGTGGGATTATATAAGTTCGCTTCCTCCCACTCCCTTTCAAGCAGTCAATCTTCTGATGCGCAGTTATCCTATATTTGACATGATTACTGATGCAAATCTTTGCTGTTGTTGATGGTGTTACACATGTGTTATTATTGTCTGCTTGAAATAAACAATTTTCAAATCAAATCAAATTGCAAATATAGAAAAAGGGTTTAATAATGTTATTTATTACTTTTTTCACCAGAGACATATATACCATGACAATCAGTTGATTGTTTGTTTTGGAATTTCTGAACAATACTTATAAGTTCTTGTTTATTCATTACACTGAGAAAACAAATTCATACCAGAGAGAGCAGAGCTTATTTATCAGCATTGTTTGGCTGATAAATGGTAGATTTTAAAGTTTTTTTTTCAACATATGGCCTTCTCTAAATCTATTCATGAGTTAGTTTCTGGATTGTTTTTAACCATCTGAAAATTTACTGTAAACTGTTGGCAAGAAGGTAGGTGTGGAAGTTTGGTAAATCTAAGCATCCACATCTTCTTTCTGATTTTAAAATGTTAGGCCAGGGCTGTTCATTCCTGGCCTTCATGATCTACCACCCTGCCTGTTTTGCAGCTTTCCCTGCACTGCTTGCTGCTGATTACCTGGACCAAGAGTGTTCATTAAATCAGAATTTGGAGATCTCTTACTGAGCTAATCAGCAGCTGGCAGGGCTTGGAGATCTGGAAACAGTCATGGTGGTAGATCTCCAGGACCAGGAATGAGCAGTCCTGCTTTAGACTAATTATTGCTGGTTGTTCCATGAGTAGCTGGGTATTGATGAGTCTAATGCTTGGAACCATTTTTGTGATGGTTGTGTGGAGATCATAGAGAAGAGATCATTTATCTTTGGCAAAATGTTTATTTTTACTGTTGCCCATGAAAGACAAAGGCAGGTTAGCTCTGTGGGTTAGATCGTCCTGTATTATTTTTGGTAATGATATGTTGTTTAGCTGCTTCAGTTCTGATAGTTTGGTGGAGAAATAAATATCTAGATATTTGATGTTGCCTGATTTGACTGGTATAGAGTGTTTAGTCTGCATTACTGGAGAATGATACATTACTAATTATTGTTTAGCTGATACAGTGAATTATGTAGAAAAGGTAATATGTCATCTGCATAGAGACTAATTTCATGATGGTTGTGTTTTGTTTTAATTCTTTTAATGCTTTCATGCTGTCTTATTGCTGCAGCCAAAAGCAATAATTTGGTTGCAGTGATTGGTCAAAGACACTGGTTGTCGGATCTTCTAAACTTCCTCCTTGGAAAGCTTCAACTGGGCCTCCATGAAGGTTTTCACTGTAGCCTTCTCCCGCCTCCTCTGGAAGCCTTAAAAGGGAGGGTTTCCTTGTTGGATCGGTTCTCTCAGAGAGACGAGCGGTGTCGCTGCTCAGGATCTTGATGTTCTATCTGAGGGTCTGGTTCTCCGCTGCGAGCTCCCGCACCTGCTGCTGGCTGAACTTGACTGAAGAGTCTTCAGGATGGCAACGTTTGGAGGAAGGAGTGGTGGTGTTAGTCTTCCTAATAACGATTGTGTTGTATAAATCGTCGATTAGGTTTTCCAGGTCCTCCAGGCTGTTAAAGGCTTGTTGATTTTTATTTTATGTTTTCAGATTTGCTAGATTAAGGGTTTATTTGAATCCAGTGGTAAAATAAGATCAGACTAAAATGTTTGATCAACTACTTGAATCACCACACTTGGGTTGGGTCTTGCAACACTGCAGGATCACCTGCCCTGGTGTCTCCTCTAATGTCTCCTCTCAGGTGTGGAATCATTGACTGTTGATCTGAAAACAAAGAATCAACTTTTTCTTTGGAGTAAAACCATAAAAGTAGAACCATAAAAGTAAACCATAAAAGATCATAGTAAAAGCATTTTAAGTCTTGATTCATTAGACCTCATGGTATAACAACCAATTTTTTTTTTTTTTTTTTTTTTTTTTTTTTTTTTTTTTTTTTTTTTTAAAACTTGTCCTGTCCAACAGCTGAGCAAACAGATATGAGCTGAGAGCCTCTTGCATTAGACAGATTTTACTCTCACAATCGGGGGTTATAAATCATTGGGAACACAAAATGTATGTTGGTATAAGCCCCTTTTGTAATTTCAACGAAACTTTATTAATATTAATTTTGTTTGTGTTCTTTTTGTTGGACCGGACGGAAAAAGAAAGGGGGAAAAGAGGGGGGGGGGGGGGGGGGGGTATAGATTCCAGAGGATGACCAATGGAAGGAGAAAGTAGAATTGCAAGTCTACAGGCAACAAAATGCTGAAGCTTATACCCATTACAATAGTGAGTGTTGGTCTAAAATGGGCGGGGCCTGTCCACACACTCAGCTGTTACAAACATACCTGCCGGCTCCAAGAGTGTTCACAAACTTGTCCACAACCAGTTTACACGCACACTTGTGCATACCAACCCACACATGTAAAGCATTACATTCTGACACGCACACTGTTTGAAGGTGCAAATGTGAGCTGACGCCTGTGCTCAGGTGAATGTTATGTTAAGCTGAAGTGGATGAAGGAATGGAAAGAAAAAAAGGAGGGAGAGCTCCCAGACATCCCCACACCAAGACCCCCGCCGAGGCAGCAGCGCCGACCAGGGCCCGCCCCCGCACCCATACTGTGGGGTCAATGGAGGTGATCCGCCCGCCAGGTAGTCCGGCCAAGCACCCAGACCAGGGCCCGCAGGACCACCACATGGGCCCCCAACACCCGAGCGCAGTGAGGTACGGAAGCGCAGAGCGCAGGGCCCAGCCCAGTCAGGAGAGCAGCCCCCCCACCGCGCCGGGCGGTCCAGCGCGGGGCCCCACCCCCGAGAGCCCCACCACCCCAGACAAGCCGCCCACCACCACCCAGGAGTTCTGAGCATCCCCCCACCCCAGCCCCAGGTACGAGCCAGGACCCCCCAAGGGAGACCCGCTCCGAAGCTCCAGGCAGTTGCGGAGATCCAGAAGAGAGCACAGCAGGGGTCGGCTACCCCCACCTAGAGGAGGGATGACCAATAGAAGTGGGGGTCCCCGAAGGAGTACGTAGCCTGACCAGGCTCTCCTATGTTGTGACTTAGAAGGGGCCCGTCACCCGAGGGTAAGGACCAGAACCCGCACCACAAGGACACAGACACCCCCCCGGCTCAGATGGAATATGATCCCCCGCTCATGGACTTGCCAGAGGACTGAGGGATCCCTCTCCCTGCGTGGGGAGGGGGCCGCCGGGCCCAGGAGGCCGACACCCAAGAGACAAGGCCGCCACCGCTGAAGGCCCTGTTCCCCCCACCGGGGATGGGGTAGGGGACAGAAGATCAGTATTCCCATCTTCCTTGTGTAATGTATTTGTGTGTGTATGTTGAGGTGTGTTTCTTGTGGTTGAAGGGTGTGTGTCATAAAGGGTGCAGTTAAAATTGGCGAGCAGGGCACTGGGGACATCTCCTGATTGCTTACAGGGATGTCCAATCACCCTCTCGCCAAGGAGCCCTAAATGTCTACGGTGCAGTTAAAATTGGAGGGTTGAGCACTAGGAGGACATCTCCTGCTTGCTGGCAGTGATGTCCCAGCACCCCCCCACCAAGGGTCCTACGTGTCTAAGGTGCATTTAAAACCAAGAGAAGGGGGCGAAACTGTGCGGAGAGGGGGGACCACTGCCAAGTGGCTCGGCCCCTCGAAGTATTCCGCAAGCACACCCCCCTCCAACCTAATAAGTGTTTGTATGAGGAAGGAGGGGAGGTCGGGGACAGCTACCAGACTGACCCCCGATGGTGAAACAACCGTCCCCCCGCCCCCCCCAGCATTGGGCCCAAGTCTCCCCAGGGCAGAGGCCCCACCGCCCGGAAGCCGACCCTCCAGGCCCCACACCCCCCACCCCACACAAAGAGAGAGGAGCCGAGAGGGGGCCATCCCCCAGGCGCAAGCCCCGGCCCCCCCCCCAAGCACCGCCCCTGTGGCTGCCTGGCCAGGTACCAGCGGGCCCGAGGAAGTCTCAAGGGTCCCATACTGGTGGTGGACCCCCCTTCTTACCCATGAACACCCCCCCCCCCCCCCCGGCCCGCTCCCCCCAGACCCCGCCATGGTATGCTATAACAACCAATTTTTGAAAGTTTTGGCTTGTTCAGCCTCCAGACAAGAAGCAAAAAACAGCAAACCCTGAAAATCTTGTTTTAAATGGTGAAAGCTATCATTTCAAGGTCTGCAGTAATACACTATTTAAAATTGAATGTGTTTTTGTTTGTTCAGGATTCCGAGGGCATAATCATCATGCTGGGCGTGTGCAACAGTGGCCTTCTTGTCTATAGAGACAGACTAAGAATTAACAGATTCTCATGGTCTAAGATCCTGAAGATTTCATACAAAAGAAACAACTTTTTCATCAAAATCCGACCTGAAGAGGTATGACCACAAAACTGAGAATGAAGCAGGTAACCATTGGGAAGAAAATATCTCAGAGTAAGAAAGAGTAAGAGAGAATTCCATAACAGAAAATAAAGTTGGACACAAGAAGTTCAGAGACAGAAATATTTCGGAAGTCAAAAAGTTCAAACAGTTCAGTTCCAGCAGACACTTACAGTGATTACATAGAGATGATTATTGCTAAGGTCAAAAAGCTGCTCTCAACCAGGAGGCTTGAACGTTAGATTGCTTCAAAAACTTCATTGAAGAAGGAATTGCTTTATTTTTGGGCTAAGCCAAGTATTGAAGTAAAAGGTCTACATTTAAAGGTTTACATTCTTCTCAGGAAGTGATTCACTGTTTATTCTTGCAACCTGATCCACGATCTTCGACTTTCCTAACTCTTGTTGCTTTTTTTTAAAAAGTTAAACAAATAAGAAGTTCTGTCTTTTCCCAACAGTTTGACCAGTTTGAGTCTATAATTGGCTTTAAGTTGCTGAACCATAGAGCAGCAAAAAGACTGTGGAAGGTTTGTGTGGAACATCACTCCTTCTTCAGGTCAGTCAGTGCAATCAATTCATTCAAACATTTTCCATGATGACACTGAAGCACACCTGACTGCTGTTAGTTTTTCATTTTTCTCTCCTTGTCCTTGTTTTTCCCTCAGGCTGGTGTCTCCCGAGGAGCCTCCTAAGAAGTTTATGACTCTGGGCTCCAAGTTTCACTACAGTGGCCGCACCCAGATTCAGACTCGCAGGGCCAGTGCTCAGATATCCAGAGTTCCACCTAATTTTCCACGGTGCATGAGCAAGAGAAATATTTTCAGCCGCAGTTTGGATGGAGGTGCTTGCACTGACTTTCATGTTACCGTTTTATAACATAAAACAACGGTGCACTTGTTTGCTTTACTCCTTTGTCAGCCATTATGATTAAGCTCTATAAGCTCATTCCTCTAGAGTGGCAAATATCTGAACCATCAGAAGCCCTTCACTAACATTAAAGTCTTTGGGTTTTTTTTACAGTGAGAATGGTCTCAAAGGTGGTGTCAAGGTGTGGGCTTGATTTTCACTTGTTAATTACCCATTTTGATTGGTCCTCAGCATCCCAGGCCACATCCACCTTCTCTGTTTTTGGCTGTTCAACCATCTCAGCATTCCCCAAAGCCCACGTTGGTAAACATTCAGGTAGTTTGTAATGGTGCTGCTGGCTGCATGAAAAACTTTGCAGCTTTGCAGGAAAACTTCCTTCTATTTGGTTGGTGGAGAGACGCATGTAGGGCCATACTCCAGGAAGTGTTCCAACAAACCCTTTGGCTATGCATTTAACTGGACACAGCTCATCCTGGAAAACAGCAGTAGATATGCAGAGAGACACATGTAGCCAATGCCCGAGTAACTATCCCTCTCTTTGAAGCCTAATTGCTCTGTGGGTTTATAATTCCAGCTTCACTTAGCTAGGCTCATGATGATGCTCCATTCTTATTTTGTTTGTCCTGATCTGGGGGTCTCATTTCTTCACGTCTTTATGTAACGTGGGGGGAAATGTGTGGACATAAAACAAACATTAGTAGTCATGATGAGAAAATCAAACACATTTTTTTTAACAGAAAAAGCCGCTGTTGCTTTACATGGAATTTGTGGAAAAGATGCAAATATGAAAAATTCCCAAAAGCCCCAAAATAAAGTATTTTGTAAACATCCACCTCCTTTTTACACTTTTTCGGACAAAATGCGAGTGACACAAAACAAATCAACAGTGTCAGAGACAGGCAGGGCAAACGCATCTTGGCACAACACAAGCGTGTATTCCATCACAGACAGAATGATAATGGTTAATAGTTATTTCATGGGTTCATTTTGGGGTGACATTTTGTCACGAAATGCAAGGAATAACAACAGATGAACATGTCAGGATTTGTTGATTGATGAGAACATTGTATTCTGTTCTATCCTGTGAAGGTTTCTTTTCCTTTTGAAGCATCATCAATCTCTGTATAAAGATCCTCTTCACTTTCATGCCGATCATTTTCCTGAAGACACGCGCATATTTCCATGTTTCTTCAATAACCAATGTTCAAACCAGTTCTTCTAATTTGTCGCTTGCTGTCTTTGCTCCTCCTCCACAAAACTGGTTTCTTCTTTTTTCTGCAGCCGTCTTCCCAATATCACCATTTGTTTGCAGCATTCTCTGATATGTTTAGGATCCACCCCTAAATGCAGATTTCTCAATTGAATGCTCTTTTTATTATACCCTATATGTACTGGCTCACAACACAAATACCACACACACACCCAGCAACTGCTCGACTGTGCACGGAGGGGTGTCTGTGTGTCTAAAAGGAGCCCGGTCACTATTAAAAGCCGGCATCAAAAGTTTAGCAAAACACTTTCATTATATATATATATCTATATATATATATAGATATATATATATATATCTATATATATACACATATATCTTCCAATTGGGTCTTGTTTCTAATAGACGCTGGATTCAAATATCTGCCGGGTCTAATAGGTTTTTGTTACTGGTAGATGTCAGTCTCTAATAGTGGCCGGGCTCCTTTAAGATCTCCCTCCCCCCTGCACAGTTGTGTAGATGCCAGATGTCTGTGGTGTTTGTATGCTTGTGAGCACTTGTATTGATGGCCAAGAAACATTTATTCAAAAACATTCTGGTGATGAATCTGCACCAAATTTGGGGGTGGATTCTAAACGTGGTTTCCAAATGCGCAAGCAGATGGCTGATATCGGAAAGACAACAAACAAACCAATTTCCTGGTGGAGGTGCAAAGAACGCAAGTGACATATTAGAAGAACTGGTTTTAAAATACATTTCTGAGCAAAGATAAAGGGGTGCACATGATCTGCATCACTTGTTAATAGGAGAATGATGACGCTTCAAAAAGAAAAGAAACATTCACAGACAGTGCTAATCAGAACAGAATACAATGTCCGCATCATTTCAAAAAAATCCTGAAATGTTCATCTGGTGCTGTTTTCTTAATTTCACTGCATAGTGAACCCATTAACCATCACAATTCTGTCTGCGATGGAATAAAAGCCTGTCTCCAAGAGATGCCATTCTAAAATAGACACCGGGCTACTAAAGGCAGATATGGTATAAGGTATCCATTTTTGCAAAAATTGGTATGTATTTTTTTTCGTTGGCGAAACGGAGACATGCTGCCAAGCCAAATTCTAGGATGATGTCATGAAATGGGCAGCACCCACAAGGAGCGATTGGTTCTTGTCTGAATTCAAAGGAATCTATGTTATGTCTTGAACTGTGTTCATACCTTGAACAAGGTTGGTAGTTGCTACATAATGGTGCCATTTTTAAGTAGATAGCAGGCAAAGATGGCATTCAGGTGTAGTTTTCACAAATTCTACCACTTCTTTGAATGGTTATGATGGCTACTACAGCCTGGTACCTTCTTCTTGGAGCAGGTCACCACCATCTTTCTGTGATTTCTTTTTCTTTTCTTTTTTTTTTTTTTTTTGCAGTCACAGTTATCACACCTGTTCACATGGTCCTGCTTACCTTGCCATGGTTCTGAGATGCTATTTACAACAGTCTCTTGAAATCTAATCAGAAAAAGGCATTTTCATCCAGGTCATTGAAACCTGAATGAAAATTTGATTAGACCGTGAAGAGAAATGACTGTCCCTCATCCTCCTTGCTTCAACTGGGGAAAAAGGGGAATCCATAACAACCCTCAATATGGTTATGGATTCCCAGAACTATGTGACCCAAAACCACTTTGTACCCATGTTCTAAAGCTGTTTGCTTTACAAGTGGGAAATAAGAACATGTGTATGACATTCCAGTTACATTACTGTGACTTAGTATCTCTGACATTGAGATATAAGCACACTTTTGGAAGGTTCACATTACGTGTTACTTTGGACACAGATTGGTGCGCAGCTTGAGGAAATATCTTTACACCCATAGACAGCATTCAGTCCCAGTTTGTGGTGATGTAGGAAATATCTGGTTCTCACATGCTGCCATGCATGAGGGCTGACTAGCTTGGCCTATTGTGAGCAACTGTCATTTCGTCCGAGTATCACAGTTGTAATCATGATAACTGCTAACATCATCACTACTCTGTGTGTAGATATGGGCTCGCGACTGTATGAAACATCTAAAGCAATTACTGTCAGTGACCTCATCTCCACTGTGACACCAGAGAGGAAGACGGAGGAGAGCAGGCTTGAACCTGGTGAGAGACTGAGGAGCCACAAAGCAGGTTAGGAAGCTGGTGCTTCTTGTGATGGAGGAGCAGAGAACAGCTACTTTAGAACTCACCAATTGTGTTCAAGGAGATGAACTCCCACCTTGAGCAGCTAACACTTCAGAGAATACAGAAGTGTCCAAAAAAAATTGAGACGTTTAAAGCTCAGCATTATGCAGATGTAAGTCTTTAAACCCGTTTTCATCAAAATTGAATACAAGTATAAGGAAAAGTTGATTTCTGTTTTCTTGAAATGTGTATCAAATCCATTCACTGATTGATTGAAACAAATCATTTGTTGCAGCTACAGTTGTTTTTTTTTTTTTTTTAGCAGAGATTAAGCCCATGAGTGGTGGTTGTCTATTTTCTTCTGTTGGTGTTATCATGGAGTAGGTCTGGTCACCAGTAAACCACTAGTACACTATTCACATGTGCAAATAACTTATGTGAAACAACGACCTAGGTAACCAGGGACAGTTTTATGATACGAAGACGCCCTGCTACACAAGTCTCTGCTATTAATTTATCATTTTCTTCCTAGCTAAGAAGTTTTTGGTGGAGGAACAGGCGGAGAATGAAGCAAAGCAGCAGGCGGAAGATTTGGTGGAGCAGCAGGTAGAGGAGGCCATAATAAGAGACGTTTCTCAGCAGAGCCCTTTGACCCCTCAGAAACAAGACACAAAAGTAAGGCCAGACTTCCTTTTCAATTGTCTTGGTGGTACACCTCAGTTTGTAAGTCCATCTGTTCCTTTGCACAGACTGAGCTGACTGACACCACCTTGGATGGAGATCTTACAGCTACAGAAGTAGGTAGAGAACTTCAGAACATGCACCTCCTTTAAAATCCAAGTCTAAGTCCTCTGTTTATCTACCTGTCTTACAGTCTGACCGGGATGAAGACTTCAAAACTCAGGTAAATCTGCATCTTCTTGTGTGCTGGAATTGTAGGGTAGGAGACGGTTGTAGTTCTCTATTCCTTGCTGCATAGGTTTGGTATCAGATTCTGTTCTGATTTAAGATAAATACGTATTTATCTTCTTTGACTGATGATTGTCCTGCCTGAATTTTGGTCTGATTGGAATTTTTAAGAAATAATGATCATCTTTCCTTTTGACAGATGCTCCCATGTTTCCTCAAGTTGGCACTTTAGAAAACTTTGATTCTCTTTTCCTTGAGCTCTCGTGGCTTTAGCTCATTCTCCTGGATTTAGTGAGGAAGAACATCTCAAACCTCCACCAGTCTTCTGAATATTGTTAAATTCCTGTTCCACAGTCAGTCACCTTTTTATGTTTTAGAGTAAATAACAACATTTTTATCTTCATATCTGTCTGCTTTATTCTCCATCTGACCCCTATAGGAGACCTTGGAGAGTCCTATGGAGGAACATAAACCTCACACCACCATCAGTGCCCTGCGGCACTCGTTTTTAGAAAGGGGAGGTGGAGAAAAAGGAATGACAGAATGGGACAAGCGCTTGGCCTCATCGCCTTTCAACCGAATGGATGACTACCCAATGATTGAACCTCTAGAGCTTGATCAGGTAAACTAGCTAGACAGTTACACTGGATGTAAACTACATTACCAAAAGGATTGGCTCACCTGCCTTGACTCATATATGAACTGAAAGGCCATCCCAGTCCTAATCCATAGAGGTCAACATGATGGATCAACTCTTTGAGAAGGCTGGTCACAAGGTGTTCGTAGGAATGTTTGACCATCTTCGAAAAGCGCATTGGTGAGGTCACACACTGATGTTGGTGGAGAAGGTCTGGCTCTCAGTCTCTGTTCTAATTCATCCTAAAGGTGTTCTAATGAGTTCAGGTCAGGAAGGACTCTGTCCAGACCAGTCCAGTTCATCCACACCAGACTCTGTGCTCTGGTGCACAGTGACGTTGGGAGCATGGAATTGTCCAAAATGTTTTGGTATCCTGAAGCATTCTGAGTTCCTTTCACTGGATCTGAGGGGCCAAGCCCAAGTCCTGAAAAACAGCCCACATCATCATTCCTCCTCCACCAAATTTCTCACTGGGCACAATACAGCCTGAAACGTGCTGTTCTCCTGACAACCTCCAAACTAAGACTCATCCATCAGATTTAATGATGGAAAAGTGTGATTCATCACTCCAGAGATGGTGTCTCCACTGCTATAGCGTCCAGTGGCGGCGTGCTTTACACCACTGCATCTGACGCTTTGCACTTGGTGATGTTTGGTTTGGATGCAGCTCCTCGGCCATGGAAACCCATTCCATGAAGCTCCCTGTGTACTGTACTTGGGCTAACCTGAAGGTCACATGACGCTCTGTAGCATTTGACTGTGCAGAAAGTCGGCGACCTCTTTGCACGATGAGCTTCAGCATCCACTGACCCCTCTCTGTCAGTTTACGTGGCCGACCGCTGTGTAGCTGAGTTGCTGTTGTTCCCAAACTCTTCCATTTTGTTATGATAGAGCTGACAGTTGATTGTGGAATATTTAGGAGCGAGGACATTTCATGACTGGATTTGATGCACAGGTGACATCTTGGGGTGGCAGTAGTGATTGAGCAGGTCAGCCATAGACGGAAGGATTGGCCGTTCGATCCCCACAGCCCTGCAGTCCCTCCAGTCAACTGTCGTTGTGTCCTTAAGCAAGGCAATTGACTCTCCTTGCCTCCAGTGTGTGTGGCTCTGGTGTGTGAATGCGAATGAATGTACCGGTGATGGTCAGAGGGGCTGTTTGGCAGCAACGCCTCTATCATTCTGCCCTTGGGCAGCTGTGGCTGCATCAGTAGCTCACCATCACCAATGAATAATGGATATACATTTGTGTGTCTGGAAAAGCAGAGATAAATCCAATCCATTGTTGTTATTATCCTATGACAGTTTCACGCTGGAATTCACTGAGCTCCTGAGAGTGGCCCATTCTTTCACAAATCTTTGTTAACAGTTTGCATGCCTGAGTGTTTGAATTGTATACACCTGTGACCAGACCAGGTAATTATGATTATTTGGATGGGTGAGACAATACTTTTGGTAATATAGTGTATAATCTCTTGACGCCGCCAAAGATTTGTTAAATCCATCCATTGGTTGACTATTAATCAAAATATGGATCAATAAGCATTAGGCCGCCAGGCTGTATAAACATGAATTATGTTCTAAAAAAGATGGAATGTGGGGGAGCCAACTGTTGGTTATGCAGAGCCCACATTAGTACCTGTCTGATGCGTTAAAGGTTGATTGTGCCTCCTTATAATTTAACAAGTTTACAAATTATGCCATGAGATGCTTCTAGATTACAGCTTCTAAATGGTCCACATAAAACAGTTCCAGAATAGAGTCAGGCACTTCCAGATTCTGACTAGCCCTAAAATGGATATCTATGTCACTTTTGGTTGTCAACTGTTCTGTGTTACACATCAGCTCTTTATCTCTTTTTACTTGCACCTGAAAGCAGGTGTTAGACAAAGAATTGTAAATAAATGTAATTTCTTTTTCTTTTCTTTTTTTTTTTTTTTTTTTACCAAACTCAATTATCAGTAAATGTAGAATCATTTTAAAAAATGCTGACAAATAAGAAAAATGAATAAATTGCTTACTTGCCTTGTTGTAAAAGTTCATTTCAGCGAAATATAACTGCATGTATTGGTTTTGCAGTGAATCCGGGTCACCCATGTCCTTGTTCATCTCAGTTATCTTCTCAGAAATGTCAGCATGATAAAACACACTCAGTCAATTTACTATAGATACACTTAGTAGTACTGGACCTTTTGCCTTTAGAACTGCCTTAATCCATATTGGCATAAATTCAACAAGGTACCCAAAACATTTCATGGGGAATTTGATCCAAATTGACATGATAGCATAATGCAGAGGGGCTTCACGGTGCTGTGGTTAGCACACTTGTCTCAAAGCAAGAAATCCCTAGTTCAAGTCGCAGCTGGGACCTTTCTGTGTGGACTCTGCGTGGTGTTCCTGTGCATGCGTGGGTTTTCTTTGTTTTGGACTGCTTCCTGCCACTGTCCAAAAGCATGCTTCATAGGAGAATTGGTTACTCTAAATTGTCCCCGTATATGAATGTGAGTGTGTAAAGGGTGTGTAATTGTGGCTCTGGAACAGACTGGCAACCTTTCCAGGGTGTACCCCTGTCTTCGCCCAACAGTAGCCGAGTTAGGCTTCAGCAGCCCCGTGACTCCAAAAGCGATAAAATGGTTTTAGAAAATGGATCCATCCATGAAGGAATCTCCCATTCCATCACATCCCACAAGTTTCTATTGTGTTTGCTCATCTGTCTGTCTGTTCACCTATCAGTGTATGTCTACTCGTATGTGCGTCTGATCACCTTTCTGTTTTTCTGTCAACGTGTATGTTTGTCTGTTTCTGTTTATCTCTACTGACGTATATTGATGAGTCTTTCATTTCTCCTATTTACTCAATAGTCTTTCTGCTTGAGCCGAATATATCACTTTACATTAGAAATACGATCTAAACCAGACTGCATGGAAGGGCTGGTATTAAGAAATCAAAAGTTATGCAGATATACTTATGTGCGCCTATGACAGCTAACAAAAACAAAAACAAAAGTTTCATAACTCCAGCTGTCAAAACTGATTTGTTTTGTTTTTTTTCTCAGTAAGTGATAACTGATGGGATAGATATTGTGAAATATGAAATCCTTAATGTTTGTACATCTGACTGAACTCTTTCTGCAGATGTATGAACTCTGAACACTGTAACTGTAAAACAGTACTAATGGAATTATGTATTGGTAATGGTAAAATGAACTACCACTGTGAAAAATAACAAGCTTGTTAAAACAGTTGAAAAATTCTAATTATAAATGCTGCCTTTTTACACTTTTTTTTCCCAGACTCTGGAGAAGGATGAAACGGTCTTCCTACTGACAGAGACATGTGATCTGGACCAAGAAATAGCAGAAAAGCCTCAGGTAGCAACTAGTCGTGTGTGCCAGCCACCAAGTAACCCGCTCTCACAAGGATTAGGCATAATGCACACTGCAGATGTAGAACAACAATGTGCTTATGACAGCAGCAATGCTTATGACGCAAATACAGCCAACAGTCCAGGATATAGGTCTGCGATGAAAGATGATGAGTTTAGCACTCAAATTAGCAGTGACAGTGACGAAGACAGAAGTGAGGCTGGTAAAGATGCTATTAGTGTTTTAGCACAGACAGGAGTGGAGGAGTCAACAGAGGCTGCTGTCAAACAGGCTAAAAAGACCCAGAGAAGGAAAGATGGTAACTGTGCAGCTAGCCCTGAGAAAGTGTTTACCAAAGAAACTGAAGTGCCCAGCAGACCCTTTTCAGTCGTGAGCTTTTTTCCCGAGGAAGATCCACATTTCAATGACAGCGAGGACTCCAGTGACTCAAATGATGAAGGAGCATGGAAGTCTGAAGACTCCCCTTCTTCCCCTTTCGATCACCTCACCTCCTCGCATACAGCCCACGAGACACAAGACCCGGCGAACAGAAACAACAAACAAGATGAGTCTGAACCTTTGCAGCAGATACAAACGGTGAACACTTCCTGCACTACTTAGAATTCAAATTATTTTCTCCTCCGGTAAGACCAGCCCCTACATTTCCCACCCTAATTACAACTGCTCTTGTTTCACTGACCAAGATATAAACACCCCTCATTTCCCATTTCCCAGTCAAACTTGCCCCTATTAGAACTGCGTTACAATACATTGTTGTCCTGTCCCAACATTTTTGCCCTAATTCACACCAGTTCTAACATTACCCTCCCCAATCCCAGACAGACTTGCTACACCTACCCCATTTACAAGTGTTCAGCTAGGCCTGGCTCATTCTCACCTTGCTTGTCACACCACTCACAATTGCCTTATTCACATTTGCTCCAGTGTTCCGTTCACACCAAATACTATTTGTGTGTCAAATTCGCCTCCACCACCTCTGTTTTCACATAGCTTGTCCAAGAGTGTGTTCATAAAAATGATGCCCCTGGCGCTAACTTACACATTTATGGAGCAACATTTATGAAGCAACTTTTTGCAGGGCCATTGTTATTTTGTGTAAAACATGGAAGATGTTGACAGAGTAGCTCGGGTTTATTTAGTTTGGAGAGCTCTAGAAAGGCCCTAGCAAACATGTCTGGATTTATGAGATAATTCAGAGACACTTCTTATATTATGAGTTTTACCATCTACTCCAAGACCTTGATTTGGATAAGTGCTTCTTTCAGAGGTACTTCTGTCATATCTTATTTATTATTATGGAGCTAGATTTACAATTCAAGACCCTCTGTCCATAGTCAATATGAATACGCTATTAAAGTACATTTTCAGTAGAAAATTTAAAAATCACTTTGCTGTTGTCGCTGTCTTTTATCTCTCAATGCATGGGCTACAGCAAATTTAAAACAAGGGGTAATTTAAATGTTACTTAACAGAGATGGATAATAAATTACATTTTTTTGTAAATTTTTGTAAAAGATATTTTATTTAATTATTTTACTTTTATCAGATCTTCAACTTGACACGGACTTGTAGTGAGGGATATTGTGACTAAGAAAGACTAGCAACTCCAAGGGCTGGAATAGGTTGTTACAAACAACTCTTGCAGAAAGGCCCCTTGACTGAAAGACACCTTGTCTGCCCACCTTTCTGCAGAGGAAGCAGTGTTACTGGAACTTTAAACTATTGCTTTCTCAAGGGCTGACTCACAACTCACAAATTCATAAAAGCAAGCCACAGAATTTTTAGAAATTGATTATCTCTTTTTCTTAGTCACCACATTAAAAGCCTAAAGGTAGTGCAATAGGTAATTAGGTACATGAATTAAACATGCTAAACAAAAACATGCTACACAGAAGCATTAACACTAAGCATTGACTTTTTATAAATTTAATTATTATATGTTATATTTCTATACTTGTATGTATGCAATGTTTATTTAATTTTTGGTTTACTTCAGCAATTCAAAAAAAAAAAAAAAAACCCACAAAATATTCGCTTACTGGGCACTTTATTAGGTACACCTCTACAACTGCTCATAAATGCACATTTTTAATCAGTCAATCACATGGCAGCAACTTAATACATTTAGATATGTAGACACGGTCAAGACAATCTGCTGCAGTTCAAATCGAGCGTCAGAATGGGGAAGAAAGGTATTGGATGTGACTTTGAACGTCACATGGTTCTTGGTGCCAGATGGGCTGGTCTGAGTATTTCAGAAACTGTGCATCTAATGGGATTTTCACCCATAACCTTGTCCATCATCATCCACCCAAAGAATGGTCAACAAAGAGAAAATATCCAGTGAGCAGCAGTTTTGTGGGCAGAAATGCCTTGTTGATGCTAGAGGTCAGAGGAGTATGACCAAACTGGTTCCAGCTAATAGAAAGACAACAGTAACTCATTTAACTACTGGTTGCAACTGAGGTCTGCAGAAGAACATCTCTGAACACAGTCCAGCCTTGATGCCGATGGACTACCACAGCAAAAGAACACACCGGTTACCACTCCTGTCGGCTAAGAACAGGGCACTGAGGCTAGAATTCACACAGGATCACCAAAACTGGACAAAAGAGGATGGAAAAATGTTTCCTGGTCTGATGAGTCTCCATTTCTGCTGCAACATTTGGATGGTAGGGTCAGAATTTGTCTTAAGCAACAGGAAAGCATGGATCTATCTTGCCTTATCTCAATAGTTCAGTATTGTTGCTGACCATGTCCATCCCTTTATGGTCACAGTGTACCCAACTCTGATGAATACTTCCAGCAGGGTAACACGCCAATCCTAGACTGGTTTCTTGAACTTGACAATAAGTTAGCTGGACTCAAATGGGTACCACAGACACTAGATCTCAGCCCAATAGAATGTTTGGGATGTGGTGGAACAGGAGATTGGCATCATGAGTGTGCAGCCGACAAATCTGCAGCAACTGTCTATTCCTCTCATGTCATTGTGAACTAAACTCTCTGAGGAATGTTTCCAGTATGTTGCTGAATCTCTGCCACCAAGGATTAAAGCATTTCTGAAAGCAAAAGGGAGTCCAACCCCATTGGACCTAATGAAGCGACTGATATCTTGATACACACTCACCAAACCTGAGTAAAACTTTTAGTCATGTATTTGAAAAATAAATAAAATAAAAAGATAATCTACAAATGCACACAAACACATACACACACCTATCATGCACACATGTGAATGATAGGCATTTATCGTAAATATCAAAGCAAACTTTATTTGTTTAGCACTTTTCCAACTCGTGTAACTCAAAGTGCTTTACATAAAAAAATAGTTGAATTCTAAAAACAAAACAAAATCTCAAAAACTCTAACTACAAGATTGTCTACAGGAGAACTGAACTCTTGAGTCTGATGAAAAGCAAAGCTGGGTTTAGGCATAACATTCCCAAAGAGTTGAGAAAAAGATACATAAGGACCCATGCTGGGGTCAAGAGGAAAACACAGGCCATCGCCAGGAAAAAACGTGGCCGGAGATATTAACCACCAGTCCCGTCAGTGATTATGGGGAATTAAATACCTTGGCTAACAAGGCAGATGAACTCCTCGGGCTGGCCAATGGACAAAGAATCGATCTATTGAGAATGCTGTCTATTCATGTTTACAGAGACTTGGCTAACAGCTAACATATCCAACAACAATGTGGAGCTACTCTTTGGTCCGTGCTGAGAGAGACACCACGACGTTTGGCAAAAGTAAAGGCAGGGGCCTCATATTGTATAAAAACAATAAGTGGTGTGACCCTGGACACTGTACCATTAAGAAGATCATGTGCTGCAGAGACTGTGAGCTGTTACCCATTAGCATTCGACCATATTACTTACTTTGAGAGTTTATTCATGTCCTGGCTGTCTCTGTCTACATTCCTATTTTGCAATATGATGAAACTTGATTAATGTGTGAACGTGCAGTTGTTGCGAATCCTTTCAGTTGTGGTTTTGAATCTTTATTGCCTTATATTGAGCCCATATTTATTTTATTTAATCCATTGGTTTTTTATGTTTTTATTGTGTTTTATGTGTTTTAATGATTGTCAGCAGACCGCCACTTTTAAGTTTCCTCAGGGATTATTAAAGAGTCAATTTGATGAATTCCTGTCCCACATTAGTTTGAGAGGAGCAACAAAAAAGAATCAAACTAGAGAATTTTTCTTATTGTCTTGATAAAAATAAGAAAAATTCACAAGGTTAAGGAGGCCCAACCAGGCTGCCTCCCCATCATACAGCAGTTCTCTGTCTACAGCCAGCCAGCTGCCCAGGCGCCTTGCACAGCGAGCGAATTTTGCTACCTGGTGTAGGGAGCCTCGCCGTCCGCCCGGCTTTGTGGGTGTGATTGCTTTAGCCCCATGAGCCCTGCAACAGGCTGGTGACCTGTCCAGGGTCTATCCCGCCTACGCCCAGCAGTAACCAGGAAAGCCACCCTGCGGGTTAAGAAGAGAATGGATGGAAGTTTAAGACAAGAACGCTCACATGGATCAGTCATATTGTAATTTTAAGGACGAGGCTGAGACGTGTGGATCTATGTGCAAATAGGGTTTAATGAAACAGCAAGGCTCAGTAACACAAGGAGCAAGGTGGGAGGCGTAAAGACAGGCAGAGATCAGAAACCAGGCAAACAGGAACATGGAACGCTTAGTAGGAACAAGAGGGAAACCAGTCAAGACTACGCAGAGAGGAGAGGGTGACACTGGCATTTAAGCAGTGGTGTGATGACTAGATGAGGAGCAGCTGGTGAAGACAAGATGGCGGAAGTCAGATGGCTGATGGGAGGTGGAGTGTGCAGTAGCTGTCAGTACTCTGGAGATGGCTCCCTCTGCTGGTCGGAGAGGAAACTGGATGACTGACAGTATTTATGTTCTACCTGCTGATGAAGTCACTGAAGACGTCACGTGCCCAAAGCTTAGTCCCTGATTGGCTGACACAAGGAGCCCGAATTGCGCCACTCAAATTATGCTGCTGCCAGACTGACACTCGAGTTGCACCATAGGACCTCAGATTGTGTCTCTACACTGACTTAACATTGAAATTTGACGCCCCTGCGACACAAATTACATCCAGTGTGAAAGTAGGTTAAGGCATCTTAAAGCATCTAGCCCAGTTGTTCTTTCCTCATTATCTTGTTAAACTTGCTCTAGTCTAGTTCTGCTGCTCTAGTCATAACTTCTCAGTTATACCTACTGAAATAAAACCATTACCAGTTAACATCCATTCACTCTTATTCAAGTTACTAAAGCTTCAGTAATCCCAGCCAATGTAAGAACTTCTTCAGATAAGCCTGCTCTAGTCAAACATCTTTAAATTTATACCAGCTGCAGTCATACCTGTCTCAGTTACACATGCCCCAAGGCCTTTTGCCCAAGCTTTAATTACCTTACTTACATATGCAGGAGTTGCACTGTATCTAGTTACAGCTGTCGTAGTAACAGATGCTGCACTTGCACTTGACAGTCACATTTTGTCAAACACCTCCTGCCTAAACCTTCACTAAATAACTCTTTCCATAACATTTTTCCCTCTGTTATCTCTGCAGCAGTAAGTTTCATATGCCACTGTGTTGCTATGTGCCACTTGCTAAAGTTGATCTTTGACCTATTTCAGGATCTCCCTATCATGAAGCAAACTTCTTTGTTTAAAGCTCCACAGGTAAGATCTAATCTTTCCTCAACCACTGGCTGGAAATGTAATCGCATGATCACAAACATCAGAATTTTTTTTTTACAAAGTTGTTTTTATCCATGATGGAAGAATCAAAGTGCTCCTTAATTCCTGAATGATAGTGAAAACTCATTTCATTCTGAATGTTTTTCTAACATTTTGAGTTTTGGTGAGAGGGTTTTCTTTTTCTCATCCCCATATTACCTCAATTCTTGTATTATCATCTTAGTAACTCTTTAGTAACTCTTAGTAATTCTCTCCTCTTCAGTTACCCCCATTAAGGATTTTTTTTTCACTTTTAACGTAAACTGATATTCAATCTTTACATCACAATTACATTTACACTTTGATCATGCAATTGTAAGATCCATTTTACAATTGACAATTTGGTTCTTGATTGGCCTTCCAAAAAGCAGTGGAGGCGAGACTTGTAAAATGCATGCAGGTGGCTCCACCTTGATGGGAGACAGACAGATTGATTTCTCAGTTTAAATTTTGAGTCAGAAAATGTGTGGCATCCTGTAAATTTTTTATTTATTACACTATGTTATGTATCAGTTAAAGTACATGCAATGCTGGGTATCTTACTAAAGTAATTCATTGTAGTCTTTAATTACATCCCCTAAAGTAATGGAGATAGTGACTCAATTACAAACTTTGTAACTCAATTACTCCTTCTTAAACGTAATCAGTTACTCAGCAAAGTAACTGCAGTTTTAAATTTTCAATAAAATACAACAATATTTTATTTTATATTTCCTCCTCAGCTGCCCAGAAAAATAACAAATATAAAGTGCAAACGTTTTATGAAAGTGACACCTCTAGTTTGCTGGTAAAGCTCTACCAATGTAAGTACATTGTTAGTTTTATTAGAGAGAGAAGCTTAAAGGGTAGAAAATTAAATTCATCGATCTATTCATCTTCTTTCGCTCTTCTGGACACGGGGGCAGCAGTCTAAGCAAAGATGCCCAGACTTCCCTCTCCCCAGTCAATTATTTCAGCTCCTCTGGGGGGAATCCCAAGATTCCCAGGCCAGCCGAAAGATGTAGTCTCTCCGGCGTGTCCTGGGTCTTCCCCGGGGCCTCCGCCCAGGGAGGCATCTAGGAGGCAAACAAATCAGATGCCCGAGCCACTTCAACTGGCTCCTCTCAATGTGAAGGAATAACAGCTCTACTCCGCGTTCCTCCCAGGTGACTGAGCTTCTCACCCTATCTCTAAGTATCTCTAAGCCACCCTACAGAGGAAGCTCATTTCGGCCACTTGTATCCGGGATCTCGTTCTTTCGGTCATGACCCAGAGGTCATGATCATAGGTGAACATTGGACCGTAGACCGCCTGGTAAATTGAGACCTTTGCTTTCTGGCTTAGCTCTTTCTTCACCACAAACAGACAGGTAAAGCAATCACATAACGGTGGACGCCCCACCAATCTGACTGTCGATCTTCGATCTTCCCTCACTTGTGAATAAGACCCCTAGATACTAAACTCCTCCACTTGGGGATGGAGCAGTCCACCCACCCAGACCCAACGAAAACTACCTTTCTCTAGTCGAGAACCATGGCCTTGGATTTAGCTGACCCTCGTCCCTGCCGCTTCACACTCGGCTGCAAACCGTTCCAATGCATGCTGGAGGTCCTGGCTCGATGAAGCCAATAGGACAACATCATCTGGAAAGAGCAGAGAGGAAATCCTGTGGTTCCCAAACCAGACCCCCTCCGGACCCTGGCTGCACCTAGAAATTCTGTTCATAAAAACTAAGAACAGAACCGGTGATAAAGGGTAGCCCTGCCGGAGTCCAACATGCACCGGGAACAGGTCTGACTTAGTGCCAGCTATGCGAACCAAGCTCCTGCTCTGGTCATCCAGAGACCGAACAGCCCTGAGTAAGGCTCCCTGGGCCTCAAACTCCCAAAGTACCCTCCACAGGACACCATGGGGGACACAGTCGAACGCCTTCTCCAAATCCACAAAACACATATGGACAGGATGAGTGAACTCCCACGAACCCTCCAGCACCCTAGACAGGGTGTAGAGCTGATCCACAGTTCCATAACCAGGATCAAAACTGCACTGTTATTCCTGAATCTGAGGTTTCGACTACCAGCAGGACTCTCCTCTCCAGTACCCTGGCATAAACTTTCCCAGGGAGGCTGATTCCCTGGTAGTTGGAACACACTCTCTGGTCCCCCTTCTTGAAAAGGGGAACCACCACCCCTGTCTGCCAGCCCAGTGGTACACTTCCTGACTGCCACACAATGCTGTAGAGACGTGTTAACCAAGACACTCCCACAGCATCCAGAGACTTGAGGTATTCAGGGTGGACCTCATGCACTCCCGGTGCCTTGCCACCGAGGAGCTTGTTGACTACCTCAGTGGCTTCTGCTTGGGTGATGGACAGCCCCACCCCAAAGTTTTTAACCTGTGTTTCCTCAAGAGAAGGCGTGTCAGCACAATTGAGGAGATCCAGGACGTAAATCCTTCCGCTGCCCAACAGTGTCCCCCAGTCAAAGTCAGCAGCTCCTCACCTGCACTGAAAATGGTGCAAGTAAACTGCTTTCCCCTCCTGAGGCGCCAGACGGTTTGCCAGAACCACTTCGAAGCCAACCGATAGTCGTACTCCATGGTCTCACTGAACTACTCCCGGGATTGAATTTTTGCCTCCACTACAGCCTAAACCGCAGCTCGCTTAGACTGCCGATACCTGTCAGCTCCCTGTGGAGTCACACAAGTCAGCCAGACCAGATGGGACTCCTTCTGCAGCTTGATGGCATCCCTTACTTCCGGTGTCCACCAATGGGTTCAGGGGTTGCCGCCACAACAGGCACCAGAGACTTGGTGACCACAGCTGCGAACGGCAGTCGAGGCAATGGAGGTGGAGAACATGGTCCATTCATCCTCAATGTTACCAGCCTCTTTACCTGTTTGAAGCTCTCCCAGATGTGTGAGTTAAAGACTTCTCTGACGAAGGGCTCAGCCAGACATTCCCAGCAGACCCTCACAGTACGTTTGGGTCTGCCAACTCTCCTTCCCCGCCAACGAATCCACCTCACCACCAGGTAGTGATCAGTAGACAGATCTGCCCCTCTCTTTACCCAAGTGTCCAAGACACGCGGTCAAAGGTCGCCTGAAACAACTACAAAGTCGATCATTGATCTCCTGCTAAGGGTGTTCTGATGCCACGTATATTGATGGACACGCTTGTGCTCAAACATGGTGTTTGTTATGGACAAACTATGACTAGCACAGAAGTCCGACAACAAAACGCCACTCGGTTTCAGATCAGGGAAGCCGTTCCTACCAATCACACCCCTCCAGGTGCTACTGTCGTTGCCCACGTAGGCACCCCAGGAAGACAATGGAGTCCCCCGTTGGGGCGCTTCCCTTCGAGAGACATCAAGAAAGCAAGGTTCTCCGAACTGCTGTTCGGCCCGTAAGCTGAAACCACAGTCAGAGACCTGTCCCCCACCCAAAGGCGAAGGGACGCGACTCTCCATCCACCGAACTCAAAGACTTGGCGGCTAAGCTGGGGGCTCACGAGTAAGTCCACCCCAGCCCACCGCTTTTCACCATGTGCAAGTCCAGAATGGTTGTGAGTCCAACCCCTTTTGAGAGACTGAGTTTCAGAGCCCAGACTGTGCGTAGAGGTGAGCCCAACTATATCTAGCCGGTACCCCTTGATCTCTAGCTTAGCCTCCTTCCCTCCCAGAGAGGTGATGTTCCATGTCCCAAAAGCAAAGTTCCATGACCGGGGTTTAGGCCACCTAAAAATTTAAATATTAAAGTTTATTATTATAATCACACAGAAACACTGCAACAATATATATTAATAATAATAATATTAACTTAATACAATGACAAAAAGAAACTTTCTATAAAAATTGAAGGTAATAAAGGTTTCAAGTATCAACATATTTCCTAATTTTAGTTTAAAAAAGAAAAAAATAATAACTATTGCAGTGAGGAAAACCATCAAAACAAAAATAATTAGCCACAAAAAGTGACAAAATCGTTCTGCTGCACTTAAATAATACACTCTTTGTCAGGGTTGACATGAGGACACAAATGCAGACGGCACTCGTAAATGCAAAGTCTCAGCTTTATTCAAGTCAGGGTATGAAAAACTAAACACAAACTCATGTAGCTACCACAACCACCCGACAACCAGTGCAAGGGTGACGAGGACTTATAACCAGAAGGAGAGGATGAGGTAAGTATCAACAGGTGTGCCACATAGGGAGGGAGAGAACACACACTAGGAGGGGAGTGTCAAGAGACCTGAAATAAGAAGTCATGTGAAAACTCAGGAAGTGAACACCAACAACAAAATAAAACAGGAAGTGAACACCAACAAAAAAACAACCATTGTCTTGGGTCCAAAACCCCACACCCTTAACCTGAACTTTAACATTTTAATTCGGATTTATCACACTACAAAACGGCAACAAGAAAAATATGATTCAATTCAGTTTTATTTATCACAGCCATAGCCATCTCATTGGACTGATATCAGAATATTGCAAGAAACAACAAAAAAATCAAACATGTAAAAGAAACCAACAGATGGAAACAACTGGGTTTGCTGGAGGAGCCAAAGGCGAGGTTACAACCAAAGACAGGAGCGGTAAGAGCCAAAGGCGAGGTCATGGCCAAAGACAGAAGCGCAGGCGAGGCAAGGTCACGGCCAAAGACAGGAGCACAGGCGAGGCAAGGTCATGGCCAAAGACAGGAGCATAGGCGAGGCGAGGTCACAGCCAAAGACAGGAGCACAGGCAAGGCGAGGTCACGACCAAAGACAGGAGCACAGGCGAGGCAAGGTCATGGCCAAAGACAGGAGCACAGGCGAGGCAAGGTCATGTCCAAAGACAGGATCACAGGCGAGGCAAGGTCATGTCCAAAGATAGGAGCATAGGCGAGGCGAGGTCACAGCCAAAGACAGGAGCACAGGCAAGGTCATGGCCAAAGACAGGAGCACAGGCAAGACGAGGTCACGACCAAAGACAGGAGCACAGGCGAGGCAAGGTCATGGCCAAAGACAGGAGCACAGGCGAGGCAGGGTCATGGCCAAAGACAGGAGCACAGGCGAGGCGAGGTCATGGCCAACGACAGGAGCATAGGCGAGGCGAGGTCACAGCCAAAGACAGGAGCACTGGCAAGGTCACAGCCAAAGACAGGAGCACAGATGATCCACCTGGAATCAGAAATCTCTCCTGCTCAACCCGTAGGAGGGTGGGAAACAGGGACAACATGTGAATCGCACTGCACCAAACAGAGGCATGATAAACAAATAAAAATAATAATAATAATAAGCATTGGCAGATGACAAGTGATGCAATGAAGAATACAGGTGTTGGGAGTGGTGGTGGAAGAAGGATACAGACCCTGGTTAGGGTAGGGGAGAGAGGAAGGGAGTGAGGGTGTAGGAGGCGGACAAAGACTAAGTAGTAGCAATTGGAGCTAGTGTGGTAAACTTCATCACAGCAGGTGAGGTACAGGAGCAGTAAGTTAAATAATCTCTGATTACTAGCTATCCTGGCAATACTCCTGTCCAAAGAGGAATGTGTGTAAGTCTAACTTTGAATGTAGAAACTTTGTCAGCCTCTCTTACATGAGCTGGGAGCTTATTCCATAAAACAGGAGCTTGGTGGCTAAAGGCTCTACCTCCAACTGTACTTTTAGAGATTCTAGGAACCACAAGCAGTCCTGCATTTTGTGAGTGAAGTGTTCTGTTTGGTTGGTAAGGCTCCATGAGATCTTTAATATAGGATGGGGCCATACCATTCAAGGCCTTATAGGTTAGCAGGAGGATTTTGAACTTGATTCTAGATTGAACTGGTAGCCAGTGAAGTGAAGCTAACACAGGAGTAATGTGTTCTCTTCTGCTGGTTCCTGCTAACAATCTAGCTGCTGCATTTTGAACAAGCTGAAGACTTTTTAAAGAACTTTTAGGACACGCTGCTAGCAAAGAGTCACAGTAATCCAGCCTAGACGTAACAAATGCATGGATGAGTTTTTCAGCATCGCTTCTAGATAATATGTTTCTGATCCTCGAAATATTGCGTAGGTGAAAAAATGCAGTTTTACAAGCCTGTGATATGTGAGCCTTAAATGATAAATCCTGATCAATTAAAACTCCCAGGTTTTTTTATGATAATAAATAGTATCAACTTTCAGCAGAGAAAAACTTAATGCGTCACACACAAGACACTTGTGGAGAACTCCCAGCCGCTCTAGCAAAAGACAAACAAGAAGCGCTCGAGGGAGATCAATAAACACTGAAGTACCAACTTACACTATGTAATTTTAACTGTGTTGTAGCTGGGATAAAAATAATAGCATTATACTTAGCATTACTCCCAACACTGCTTACGTGACCTATTTTCAGTCTGTCAATTTTTTCACTCCGCAGACGTTGAAAGGAGGGGTTTCGGAAACGAGGATTGAGAAGAGAATTGTAATCTCTGGAGATGCAGAAATGGACCGTGATGAGGTAAAACCATCAGTTTTAATTCAGTCACAGTCGTAGAAAAAAAAAAACATAATTAACCAGGGCTGACTTTAAACCAGCTGCACCATATCAGAATAGTTGCCCCAGACCAGGCTCAAACCATCATGTATCTGTTGAAGGTTCTGGCATTAGTAATCACACAAGCTTAAATTCATCATCCTAATACATTGAGGTTTTTTTTTCTTTTTTTTGCAAAAAGCAACAGAACGCTTCTGATTGTATGTTTGATTAATGACAATTCAGTTAACAAATTGTCCCTTAAAGATTAAGCAGACCAGTAATGATCTTCTTTGCATAAAGTACATGTATAGGTGAATAAGTTGATCTGTTTTTGTTTTGTGTATGTGTTAATAGCTTGTGCATGACGGTTTTTACAGCCAGTAGGTATGTTTCTACTACTTGGGAGTTTGTGGATGAGGGTTTCTGTGGACAGGCACAGCCCTGTAAAAGATATGATTAAACTCAAGCAACTTGTTGCCTCTTTTTGTTTGAAATACTGCCCCCATTCATGTATTCCCTTAATCAACCTACAACCCAGGGGGCGTTATTAGGTTTTCAGAAAAAAAAAAAAAAAAAAAAAAAAGGGGGGGGGGGGGGGGGGGGGGGGGGGGGGGCTTAGCCCCAAAAAGAAGCACACAATCTGAACAAATGTAGCATCCACCGTTTTAAAAGACATGTGGACTGCCTTTGGAAGACTGAAGATGTTTGTATGTGCATGTCTGTGCGATGGAGTGTTCCAAGGTTGTCATAACAATAAGCAGGCAGATGGAGTCTTGCACTTACATGCTTCACTGTAAATTGTTCCTAGGTGTGGATGTGAGCGTGTGTGTTTGTGGCCCAGTGACAGACTGGCAATCTGTCACGGGGCGTCCTCTGCCTTCGCCCATGAGTAGCGGGGTTAGGCTCCGGCAGCCCCATGACCCCAAAAGGGACATAACAGTTTAGAAAATGAATGTATGAATAATTCTTGAAAGATTTTTTTTTTAATTCCGATATGTCTGATGTGGGCTTTTTAAGAAAGTTTAGAAACATATTAGTCCTGAAAGCATATTTTTTTTACTTTTTTCAGTTGGTGTTACTTCAAACTGTCTTTATAATTGCAAAAAAATATGGATTTTGTGATAATTAATGATGATTATGATATAGTATCATATCAGAAATGCTAATTAATTTATATCCAACCCTTTTTTAAATAACATCTTGTTCATTACAGTGCTAATAAGATTATTATAATATCGGCATTGTAAAATATGTGTGTCATCTGCAAAAAGTAGAAATTTGAAAAAATTAGAAATGTTAAACATATAATGAATGTACATGTTGAACAATTTTGGTCCTAATGTAGAACCGAGGGAACCCACAAGTAATTTTTAGATTAGAAGATGCATATTGCCAGTGTTGGATAAGTTACTTCTAAAAAGTAATTGACTACTTCACTTAGTTACTGGATCCAAATAATCCATGTAATTTACTTTACTCATTACTTATTTGAAAAAGTAATTCACTACTCATTATTTTACTTTGTTCACTCATAAATTCTCATGGGAAGAAAAGCGTTGCACAAACAAGATCTTTTTGTCTTTCATTTAACAGTGCTCCTTTAAAAAGGGATTTTTAATCTCAATAGAACTGGTTAAATAAAGGTAAATACATTTTAAAAACTATATATTTAAAGCAATAACCTTGTGCAAGGTATGAACATAGTTCAAGACATAACCTGCTTCATTTGAATTCAGACAACAGTGTGGAAAATGACACAAAAAGAAGTTATTAACATATGTGGTCTATGCCAATGCTCAAAGTCAGATGTGGAAAATACTGTTACATCTATATTCATCTCTATCAAATCTGTAACTAAGACAGTCTTTGGAAAATACAACAAACTAATAAATGCTCCATGTTCATTTTGGCTGACTTTATGTATTCCTTTACAATGACTTGCACCAGTCTCTCTACGTCTGTCCTTTGTGCACAGTTCTGCGCTGCTGCGAGTCTACAGAACTATGCAACCCCCCGCGAAGCGCATTGAGCTCAAACTCATACTGATCACTAGTCACGTGGAGCTTAGAGAGAAAAATAAAGACAGGGTGAATTAATATAGAAAAACACGACTCACAGGAAAGAACCAGCTCTTGCCGCTCACACCAAAGAGTGGCTTCAGAGTTGTTTTTAATTCATAATCATCCACATGGGGTGAGTCTCTGCTCTGCTGCTCATCTGCTGTTTTCAGGGATGACAAGACTCATTGCAGCATCTTTTTTCATCTTATCTTTGGCCCAGTTGTGAAAACACTTTGACTGCAACAATGAGGGCCTGTCTGTTTTTTAACCAATCCCCAACTCTGTGTGCACATGTATGTGCTTAAATGTGTCAGTTGTTCTTTTTTTTAATTAATCTCCATTTTGTTTCGTTTCTAACCAGTATCACCAGAAGGATATGTAAAAAGATATATATGTCTAGTTATCATAGATATAAAGAAATAACAATGTCAAATGCACTTTATTTTATTGCAGTTTAATACAATAAAACAACAATCCGTATATTTTTACTATGTCTATGACAATGTTTGAAAGCAGCAGATCACCCTCAATATTCACGTGGTGTCTGTGTCTTTCTTTCAGGAGTGAATTTCTCTGCTGCATCATGGCTGTAATCCAACCACCAAAAAGGCTTCGTCCAAAACCTCCTTATCTACACCATAGGAACTAAGGACTAATGTGTGCATGTAGTATTATAGTTCAAGCACGGGGAAATGCACAAGCAAACACACACACACAACTCAAAGATTAAAGACAGACAGAAAAGAGATGGGCTGAGGCAGACAAACAGAAGAAATTCAGAAAAGCTGAAAAATAGACTACCAGATAAGAGACAAACAGGTGAGAAACTAATAAAAGAAACAAACAGGTACACAGAACAGACTTACAGGACAAACAAGTAACTATTAGACTGGTATGATAAAGATAGAGAAGACAAAAAAGAGAAGACATGAGAGGTACAAACCAAAGCAGGTGAGAAACATAAAGGGAAGAGACCGACATACTGGAGAGAATTAGATGATATAGAGGAAGACAGATAGGAGACATGCAAATGTGACATTACACAGAGGCTTCAGTAACAACTGATAACTTTTAGGCGAGCCTTCTGATGTTCTCCTATTACATATTCAAATTGACACCTGATTATTTGTGTTTTTTTAATGGTAACTTAAGTCCCAATCATGACCCAGTCTCACCTTGTGAGACTAAGGGCTTTAAGGCACTATTGTAAGGCAGCTCTATTTAGCTAAAACCCTGCTTGCAATTGTTTGATATCATTCTCTATAAACTTCACCTACCATTTTATTTTTGGATTTTGATGTGGCATTTATTTATCGTGATCCGGTTAGCTACAGTTTCATCCCCTTCTGTCAATGTCCTTATCTTTTGAGCTTCAATAAAACCGAAGTTATTAAACTCTGGATTCCTCTGTGGTTTCTTGATAGATATGTTTTTATTGTCAGGCCAGACTGAATCTGAATGAGGCCCCATTGCCACACATCAGAATTTGATAAAAAAAAAAAAAATTAAATTGCGTTGCAAAGCTGTGATGTAAAAGACATCAAGTTTACATGAAGCAGCTCTTCTTAATACCAATAGTAGTGTGTTTTTCTATTGTGTGTTTTTGTTTTAAGAAACAGTGTTTATGTCAGGTTTTTGAATTGTCCCTCAGTCACCAGTTTCAGGTTCATGATCAACAGCTGTTTTCATTTCTGTTAATTACCCTCAGTCTATTTAAGTGTCTGGTTTTCAGTTAATCCTTGTCAGGTCATCTGTTCTGCTCTCCCACCTCATTGTTTCTCCCATGGTTTTTGTCATGTTTAAGTTTGTTTATTAAATGGTTTAGGTTCTGTCACCGAGCCTGGTCTCCTGCCTTCTGGGTTCTTCACCACCACTTCTGTGATAGTTTTTCTATCCATCCATGTCATTGTGTCTATTTTCTTCAAGGTGCATTTAGTGAGTTTCTTCTTGGTATCCATAAAACCATGTTTTTGAAGATTAACCCAGTAAAAAAAGATGGCAGTGGTGGAGGAATCAACTATGCAACTACGGTCGGCTCCAAAAACTTTCTCGGTCCCGAACTCCATCCTCTGAATCCAGCCTGCAGTTGATGCATCACTGGCAAAATATGAGGAAGCAAAAGAAGTCAGGCCCTCACTGGCCTACAATCCATCACACTGGTCATTGTATGCTCAATCAGAAATAAACTGGGCTACAAACAGTGCATTGAGAAAGTATGCGGCCCCCTTGAACTTTTCAACCTTTGGGCACATTTTGAAATTCGCCACATTTCAAACATAAAGATATAAAACTGTATTTTTTTCTGAAGAATCAACAAGTGGGACACAATCATGAAGTGGAACCAAATTTATTGGATTTTTCAAAACATCTTTCACAAAAACTGAAAAATTGGACGTTAAAATGATTCAGCTCCTTTGGTGTCAGTGGAGCAAACTCTCTCTAGATGTTTAATGAGGATCTCTGAATGATCCAATGTTGACCTAAATGACTAATGATAAATAGAATCCTCCTGTGTGTAATCAAGTCTCCATAGTAATGCACCTTCTCTGTGATAGTTTCAGAGGTCCGTTTAAAGCGCAGAGAGCATCATGAAGAACAAGGAACACACTAGGCAGGTCTGAGATGCTGTTGTGGAGAAGTTTAAAGCTGGATTTGGATCTAAAAAGATTTCCCAAACTTTATACATCCCAAGGAGCTCTGTGCAAGTGATAATATTGAAATGGAAGGAGTATCAGACCACTGCGAATCTACAAAGACCAAGCCGTCCGTATAAACTTTCAGCTCAAACAAGGAGACCACTGATCACAGATGCAGCCAAGAGGTCCATGATCATTCTGGATGAACTGCAGAGATCTACAGCTGAGGTGGGATGGTCTGTCCATAGAACAACAATCAGTCATAAACTGCACAAATCAGGCCTTTATGGAAGAGTGGCAAGAAGAAAACAATTTCTTAAAGGCATCCATAAAAAGAGTTGTTTAAAGTTTGCCACAAGCCACCAGGGAGACAAACCAAACATGTGGAAGAAGCTGCTCTGGTCAGATAAAACCAAAATCTAACTTTTTGGCAACAATGCAAAACGTTACGTTTGGTGTAAAAGCAATACAGCTCATCACCCTGAACACACCATCCCCACTGTCAAACATGGTGGTGGCATCATCATAGTTTGGGCCTGCTTTTCTTCAGAAGGAACAGGGCAGATGGTTAAAATTGATGGGAAGATGGATGGAGCCAAATACAGGAACATTCTGGAAGAAAACCTGATGGAGTCTGCAGAAGACCTGGGACTGGGACGGAGATTTGTCTTCCAACAAGACAACCATCCAAAACATAAAGCAAAATCTACAATGGAATGGTTCAAAAATAAACATATCCAGGTGTTAGAAGGGCCAAGTCAAAGTCCAGACCTGAATCCAATCCAGAATCTGTGGAAAGAGCGAAAAACTGCTGTTCACTGAGCTCCAGCTGTTCTGCAAGAAGGAATGGGCATAAATTTCAGTCTCTCAATGTGAAAAACCCCAAGGGACTTACAGCTGTAATCACAGCAAAAGGTTGCGCTACAAAATATTAACTTAATGTGGCTGAATGATTTTGCATGCCCAATTTTTCAGTTTATTTGTGAAAAAAGTTTGAAATATCCAGTAAATTTGGTTCCACTTCATGATTGTGTCGCACTCGTTGTTGATTCTTCACAAAAATACAGTTTTATATCTTTGTGTTTTAAGCCTGAAATGTGGCAAAAGGTTGAAAAGACAAGGGGGCCTAATACTTTCTCAAGGCACCGTTTAAATGCCTTCCTAAATCATCTTTCATGTCTGTGAGTGACTGCTGTGTTCTTGTCTTCAATTCTTTATCCGAATAGCATTATGACGCAAGAGAAGATAATAAAACAGAAGATAAGCTAGAACATTTACATGGAACAATAAAGCATGTTAGTTAACAAGAAGGCTCATGTTGAGACCACCCTGGATAAGCAAAAGCCATTGAATTGAAGAAAATACAAAAAAATAAAATAAAATATGACAAAAATCAACTTGAATAACATAACCATTATTTACCAAAAAGCCTAACCTGAGACTGTATCCTGGCTGTGGATTTCAACTATGACTACATAGACACATTAACTTCTCCCACACGACATGTCAACATACAGGACGATGTTTCACCTCACATAGAAACCTTTTAGGCCATCTTCCTCCACCATCCTGGCGCCTTAAACCACTATCCTGTTGTAGCAATGCCAGTATAGAAACCTCTTCTTTAAGCCAATAGACCAACTAAAAAATCCTGTGTTTTTTTTTTTTTTTTTTTTTTTTTTTTTTTTTTTTTTTTTTTTTTGGGGGGGATGAGGCACATTGGGACTGCTTCGTCGCCACTTGCTGGAGCGTATTTGAACAGGCTGCCAGCTATTTACATAACCTAACTTGCTAACTGATATGTAACATATTTTATGTTTTTCTTTCATTTATTTAGTGTTCGGATCTGATATAAAGATGCACTGAAATTACAGACGTTTAGACGGGCAGGAAATCAAATGTTTTGATGTGGGTTTTTTTTTTTTTTTTTTTTTTTTGGGACAAAGGCTCACCACATAGAAGTGAACGTGAAGGTAAACGGACTTTATAGAAATAGTACTACTCTGCCACTACCTCAACTCAACAGAGAAGAGAAAGCTCACATGAAGCTAAAAGACACAGATATCATGGCAGAGAAAGAAACAACAAATCATCAAGAGATAATCCTCCTTGAGCCATCTTGGTGCATAGCCAAAGAACAAGTAAATTAGCTTGGGAATTGTAGGGCATGGGAGAACAGACTTGACACAGAGAGCTGGAGTCTTTGATGAAGCCGACTGGCCTTCTCTTCCTACGAGACAGAGGACCTTTTTTACTTCTGTACACGGGAGGACGGGGGAGAAGACAACCACAAACAGAGCAGTGAAACTGCAAAACAAATTTGCTTCACCGCCCGATGACCCAAGAACTTGACCCAACGACTATCCACTGAAATTACAGCCAATTACAACCATAGTAAAGCGGGTGTAATATTCTTGCAGGTGTGCATTTCAGACAGAAACAAACATCACGGAAGGAAGAGATCAACAAGATTTTGAAAAAAAAAAAGTTAAAATGTTTCTAATTGATTAATCATGGATAACACGATAATTTGACATACCAAAAGCACTACCTCAAGCACGTGTAAAGCCAAGGGCATGGCATTACCTCCACTCCAACCTTATAGCTGTTCTACAGTATCTGGTTCCATTCCGCCCAGGCACGTATATATTTTCTTTCAGCACCTTAAAGAGGCCGTGCAGAAATACATCGGCGACTCCCTGGCTGCAGGGATAATGTGCCCGTCCTCACCTCCTGCTGGAGCTGGTTTCTTCTTCGTGAAGAAGGAGGCTACAACCCTGCATCGATTACAGAGGTCTTAATCAGATTACCATCAGATATAGATATCCAGTGGCACTAATCTCCTCTGCTTTTGAATTGTTATGAGTTGCTTCAATCTTCACCAAACTGGATCTTAGTTATGCTTACCATCTTGCAAGAATCAAAGAGGGAGGTGAATGGAAGAAAGCATTCAACACCCATGCAGGACATTCTGAGTATCTCGCCACGACATTCGGACTAAACAATTCACCTGCAGTATTTCATATCATTAATGGTGCTTTGGTAGACATGGTTAAATTGTCTTTGCCAACTTGACAACATCCTGATTTTTTTTTTTTTTTTTTTTTCGCGGTCAGAATGAGAACACATTCACCATGTCCTGCAAGCTTTGCAACAGTTGATACAGAACCAGTTGTTTGTGAAAGCTGAGAAGTGCAAATTCCATACAACGTACACATCATTTTTGGGTCTTTTTGTCTCCAAAGATCTAATCCGTATGGATTCTTTCAAAGTGGAGGCCGTGTCAAAATGGTCTAGCCCTCAAACCTGCAACAATCACAGTTTCTTAGCTTTTCTAACTTTTACCACAGGTTAATCAAAGGTGACAGTCAACTAGCTTCTCCTTTACATGCACTCACTTTTTCAAAGAAGCCTTTCCATTGGTCAGACAAAGCCAAGTTGGCTTTTTCTACATTAACCCTATAAAACCAGGCGTCACTTCCCTAAACAAACATTAAACATGTGCATCTGACAGAGTACGTTTGATTGGTGGAGGGGTTTTTGCAGGGTTCAAGAGGTCAGACGCTGCAGACGCCCCAGCGAATCATCAGAAGAGATAAAAAGGGGTTTCTTCTGAAAAACTGTATTTTTCAAGCGGTTTCAGGTGATTTTGATAAAAGACGTCTCTTTGAAGACGGGACCACTTTACGTTTTGGTTATTGACCGCAACTAGAAAAAAGTCACACCCTTGAAATGGAGGTCAATTATGATTGCAGAATTAAGGGTCCATTTTCATGTCTGATTGTTGGACCCAGCGGATGTGGAAAGACATATTTTGTAAAGAGTGTTTTGGAAACGTGTGAATATGTTTTGGATTTTGTACCGGAGAATCTTCTGTGGATTTATAATCAACATCAACCTCTGTATTCTGATCTGATGAAAATGAATAAAAACATTAAATTTGTCGAAGGATTACCCGATTCTTTCGAAGACCCCGAGCTGTTCCCGCCTCATCAAAATCACCTGGTCGTTTTGGACGACGTGATGTTTCAAGCGGCCGATCACCAAGACGTAGTGAAAATATTTACGCAGTACAGACATCACAGAAACATGAGCGTTTTTATGCTGACTCAGAACATATTTCACAAGGGAAAATACAGCCGAACCATCGGGTTAAACAGTAATTATATGGTTTTGTTCAAAAACCCCAGAGATAAATTACAAATTAATATTTTGGCGCATCAGGCTTTTCCGACGCAGAAGGCCTTCTTTTTAGAAGCCTTTGAAAACGCTACTCTGGAGCCTCACGGTTATTTAATGGTTGATCTCGCACCCACATGCCCAGAACATTTGAGACTGCGGACGGGGATCCTCCCTCATCAAAGACCCGCCGTTTATTTGCCCAAAGTCCTAAAAGACCGAGGCCTCTCATGTCAGCGCGGATAAAAAGAAACGTGCCTTTACTCCAGGCTTGGTATCATGCTGCGCCGAAGAAGCGTAAAGACATTCTCAAACACTGCTCTAAGGATTTCATCCAAGCTCTGTGGGAGATTGCTCTTAATCTGCTGAAGGGGAATATACCGTTATCTTCGGGACAATTTAAAAAGCTCAAAAAGAGGAGGAAATGTATCCGCTCGTTGGCCGATAAAAAGAAGAGTTTAAAAAACAAACACGACCTCTTAATAAAACAGAGCGGAGGGTCTTTCCTGCCCCTCCTGCTCGGAGTGATCCCTTCCGCCATTGAGTTACTTTTAGGGCTGGGAAAGTCCTTTCAGAAGTAATCTTTAGGTAAACGGTGGAAAAATGAGAAACGCGCAGAAAATGTTCTTGGTTTCTCCTCAGCAGCTCCGCAGCGGTACTCATTTCGAACCCTCCATCAGATTAGAGGCCGCGGATGATTTAGACGGAAACATGAGAACCGTGCTAAACGATCGTAGCCTGACCTCTTATGAGAAAATTAAAAAGTATGCGGAATTACTGCGACGCTATCTGTCTCTGGTGAAACAAGAGGAAAAGGAGAGGCCCGTGCATGTAAGGTCACACGTGGGTCTGCAGCCGCAGGAGCAGCGTGAGCAGCCGCAGCCGCAGGAGCAGGATCTGCAGCAGGAGCGGGAAAGGAGGGGTGATGCGGGGGGTGACGCTCCCTCGGCTTCATCCTTTGATGATAAACGGCAAAAGGACGGTTCGGAGGTTGAACACATTTTAATTAGTCTACCCCCGCGCGATCGGAAGAACGCAAAGTACATTTTGAGTAAAATTTCACCAGGTGGTGATGGTTGGAATTCAAAAGGCGAGTTTGTTTACGGAGGTAAACCCGTGAACGGATCGCATATGATAGATTTATTGAAATACTTATCCCGACCTTACAAAAAATCGTCATCAACCCCACCTACGGGTTGGCGTGAATTTTTAAGCACGCTCTCTGAACTGAACATCCCAGCTTCTATGGTGACCAACCCTCACGTTCGAGCTCATTACAACCGAGTGAAAACGGGGGGAGAGGATTACTTCCCACCCCAAGCCGAGCTCTTCTCATCGGATCGGGGTACGGAACAACTGAGGCCAAAAGCCAAGCGTCTTAAAAAAAAAATCATTATGTTTCCACGCTGGCTCCATATGTGATTGAAAAATGCTCAGAGTCTGTCTGTTTTGCGTCAATAAATTGTTTATTCAACCATTTTACGCGTACAGTCTCTTCTTTAACACACAGTCCGTCTTAATGACGGATAAAAACTTTTAATATTCCAGTCTACAACACCCCTGTTTAAGAGCGGAACAGATTCTATTTCTACGACAATGTTTATATTTTTTCACATAGTCAAACACCATAAAATCATGTTTTATCACATCATCGCCTACGTATTGATTTAAGACTTGATTAAAACTCAACCCGCACCCGCGCTGATGAAGATAAAAAACGCAGTGATGCCCGCAAACGGCCGATAGGACGTGTTGAAGCTGACGCCTATGGTACAAAATTTTGTTTGAGCGCTTCTCCAAAAACTCGAGAATGGGTTTAGGGTAAAACTCCGGCGAGCATCCGTAAGAATCAAAAAACGTGGCGACCCCTCCCTTCTCCAAGGTCAAACCCAACCAATGCTGACCGGGCCGATTAGCGGGGTCAGTATTGACGACAAAAAAAGCAGGGAGGTCAAAAGAGCGAGTCAAAAGTGCCAGCTGATCGCAGGCCCACACTCCGCAGAAAACGTCATCGCCCAGCAGATGGTGCAAAATGTTTTCCAGCTGATGAGAATCCATTTTTTGTTTTTAATAATAGTCCACGAGAACCTGTCTTTTGGAGTTGATTTCCAGCACAGAATCGAAACAGGCGTACACTATAAGGGTGGACGTGTGTGGGAGTGATTCCCGGAAGCGCATTTCTAGCCTCAGAGAACCGGAGGAGACGGTCGACAGGGCGTCGCAGTCCTCCGCCGGGGTCAGATTAAACGCAAAAAGGGTATAACCAGCGGAAAAGGCTCGACGGTCAATACACAGCGGTAAATCCTTCAGGTGTCTTCCTGTGGCGCTAAAGAGGTTGTAAAACTCTCTGACGGACTGACCGGCATTAAATTGAGGCAGGAAAGCTTTAGCGGGGATCTGACGACCGTCCTGAGAGAGCGCTAAATATTCCACATTGTTGTGTGTAAAGTTGAAGGGGTTTAAATCTGGCTCACCGGTGAAGGCAGAGTGGTGAACCATCCCTAACACGACGGTTTTAGGTAATGTACCCAGAAAGAGATTTTCTTGGTTGCAGATTCTTGAGTTTTCAGGAATGGAGTATGTTTTTACGCTGACGCGGGTGAGAGGGTAAAGAGCGTTGTCTTTTAATAACGCGGCCTCGTGTCCTAACCGTACCGCCGGGGATACGGCCACTTTCTTCACAAACAGAGAGGCTCCTAACACACACAGTTTAAACGTGGAGTTTGCTGCCCCCATGAGGCAGAAAGCGTCTGAAGCCCTGGTCAGCTTTGTTCTTAGATCTACAGAGTTTAACAAAAGTCTCTCACAAAAAAACAGGTCAGCGTGTAAAGGACCCATCAGTTGAACTTCTCTAGAATTATTGGTGAACTCTGCCCTGGTATTTAGCCCCTTGTTAGGTCCGTTAACCGTGACGATGGAGTTCATGCCCCCCGGGGTGTCTTTGTAAAACAGACCGGCGCTAAACTGACTCTTGAGGGTGTCTTCTGAATAGTTTAGCAGCGTTTCGATCATGGCTCTGTAGGGATGAGTAGCGCTGGATTGTGAAATCAAACGATCTCCTAAAATCACATCGCACTGGCTGAAGATTGTGTTTAAAGGGTAATTAATGAGCGCGACCTGCGCGTCGTTCTGTAAATCTGAGCCGTCCGCATTACACACTTTTAACCTCAGATAAAGCAGCGTGTCGTTCAGATCCAGATAGCGGTCGCCGTCTCCAGGAATGAAAAATTCCAGGGGACCGGTTTCAGTGATGGCGGTCACCGGAGCTACTTCGGAGTAGGTTTTATCCTCCAGGGACAGCTGCGTCATGGGTGCTGAGAAAAGATCCAATTCACCCAGCGTACACTCGGTGGATTTCTGGTGCAACAGAGCCATCTCTCTCTCTCTCTCAATCGCTCTAAAAGATGTCGGCGGAGCGGCTGTGCTTCTTCCTCCTCTTGGCTACTGATTTCTTCTTTTTGCGACTCCCTCTTTTATGGCCTAGGGCTGAGGCAGAGCGCTCCCCCGGCGGTCGGTTTTTGGGTCTACGTGACAGCACCATGAGCCCTCCTGACCCCTCCTGTCTATCCGAATTGATTTTTGACACGGTTTTCTTAAACAGGCCCGCGGCTAGATCCCCCCCCCCGCAGTTTTAAGGTGCGGTTTAAAGACTGAAACGCCGTAATTCAGAAGAGGTTTAGCAAAACGGAAAAGTCTGCTAAAAATCGATCCTAGCCCTCTACCGTACATCACCTGCGCCCCGTGAAAACCCGATATTCCCCCTCCTCCTCCGCCCACTTGACTGTCATAATAATGCACAAAGCGGCGGGGGTCTCCGATTAGAGTCATGATTGTTTTTTTTCCCTTAGCCTCTGTCACCCCCTGCAGACACGTCTGTAGGCTCGCTGCTACTGAGTGAGGTTATCCAAAACGTCTCGTTTTATGCTCTGGGTCTGAAGTGAAGCGTCAACACGCACTTTCCGTATGTAAAATCCACCGTTTGGTTCTGATCATTTTTTATTTCAACCTTAACGTTTTCAATGTGTCTTTTAGCCAGAGGTAAATAGTACGCGGGGTTAAAACGCTGCGTGATGATATCTCCGTATTCCCCCTGAACGTCAACGGTTCTTAACAGGGGTGCATACAGGTCTCCGACCATCTGGGGCGCTACAATATCGGTGTAGCAGAATAAATGAGGAAATCCCCCTCTCACATCCGCCGGAAAAGGAGCTGTTTTTTGCTCAAATTGAAACCACTCCCCCGGTTTCATCCCCATAATGTGCTAAAGATGAGTGAAAACGTAATTGAGTCTTTCCTGAGGTTTCAAAATCAAAACGCATCTGAATGTCGTTGTAACCCAAAAAGATATCGGATTTAATTTTTCTAAAAAATCCGTTCAGCTCCTTCCTGATCATACCGACTGTACGATAGCAACCCTCTCTGATCCGCTGCACGTGCACGGGTGATTCTGCGTCCTCAGACTTCATGCCGTGCCAACGGGGACGGCGTGTGACCCTTCATGCAGAAACTCTGTGATCTTCAGCGAAGGTTCAGGTTTCTGACGCCATTCGAAATAGGCGTCCTCGAGCGGTACGTTGTAAAAAGTGTGCGGATAAGTTATTTCCGTCAGAGCCACCTCCCATTCTTGATCAAAATCCAGGTGGCTGGGTAAGTCCACCCGGAAGCTCGAGCTCTTGTTTTCCTTAAAAACGTCTAAACTGGCGTTCGAAGGCAGTGTGATGTAAAAACCGTCTTTACCTAAAACCCTCATGGTGAGAAATAGAAACGGATGAGGGGGGCGCGGTTATTTAAAGTTTTTTTAATTCAGAGGCCTTGATCCAGCTGTTAAATTTCTCAGGTCAGTTTTTCCAACGAACCAGGATCATCTTTTCTCCATTTAAGGTGCGCCTGCCTATAATTTTTTCAACGTGATACGTCCGGTCTCTGCTCAGCTTGACCTTCTGCATCTCGGCCTCGTAAAATGAGCCTTCTATGGGCTCGTGGTCCAAATCTTGAAGTTTATAAACGGGCGGTGTACGGTGTAGAACCCCGGCCACGGTAAACACCTCGTCTGTAAAACTCTGCTCGTACTTTTTGTCAAATTTTCCTCTCAGTTTTGAGATTCTTACAAAGTCTCCCTTTTTGAACTTCATTTTCTGTTTTTTATGACGTTCTGGAAAAGAACCGTAGAGATTTCTAAACACCTGAGGCACATTTTCGGACGTCACATCGTCCGGGGCCATTTTTATGGTTTTGTGAAAACTTTTATTGTAACCCTTCAACAAATCCTGCAGGACGTCGACGTAACGCCTGGTGTTGTTGGCTGTAAAGAATCTCCACATTCTAGTCTTTAACGTTCGATTAAATCTCTCGATCACCGACGCTTTTAAATCGCTGGCTGTTGCAAAATGCACAATTCCGTGCTTTTTCATCAACGTTTTAAAACTCTTGTTAAAAAATTCCTTGCCAGAGTCCGTTTGAATTTTTTCAGGAATCCGACTTTCTTTGAAAATGGATTCAAAAGCTTTTGTTACCTCGTTGGCCGTTTTTTTCTTCAGAACACGCGCGTAGGCCTTTTTTGAAAAAACATCTATGACCGTCAGTAAATAATTGTTTCCGTCGTTGTCGCCCGCTAAAGCTTGCATGTCGCACAGATCCGCTTGAAATTGGTTTAAGGGTCTCGCGACAAACACTCTGTTCCTAGGGAAACGTATTCTGACCGGTTTATGCAGAGTGTAAGTGTCCTGCTCCGACAAAAAGTCTTTCACGTCCGTCGATGAGACATTTTTCCCCGTTTCTTCCTGCAAGGCTCTGCGTAATCTCTCTGGACCTCCAAGACCTCCAGGATGGGCGGGGTCGTAATAGGCTTTTTGCAGGACTTGTTTTTCAACCATGATGTTGCTACAACCTCTCAGAAAAAATAGAGACTGAGGCCTTCGACTCTGATGAGAAGCTATTTATTACATGCAGGCATCGCTAACATACAGAGGTGATTACTATACAAAAAATGGTTACACTTTTTTTCTGATTAAAAATCAAAAAGCAGTAAACTTCATTCTAGTCAGGTCACACACTTAAAAACAAAGAGGGTTACATTTTAAAAATCAAAAGCGGAGATAAAAGCAGAAAACTTCATTCTAGTCAGGTCACACACTTTTTAAAAAAACAAAACGGAACCGAACCTTGAGCTTGCTAGATAAAAGTTACCAGCTTTTCTGACGGTCTACAATCGGGTAAATAAAACCACACAGTCTCTCTGGGGAATTTCACCTTTCCATATTTTCACCGCATCCTCCATCTCTACACAATCAACATCGTTGTTGTCAATCATCCGATCGTACAAGGTCTGAAATATATTTCCTTCAGCACCCCGGGCCCCGTTTCTCAGTTCGAGGAGCAGAGCGTCAGTCGCTCCTTGGATTCTCATATCATCAGTCTTAATATTTTGCCCAGACAGGAGGGTCTTGACGGCGGGCATATATCCGGGAGTTTGCAGCTTCTTCATCAGAGCTAAATAGTTGTTTGAAATAAAGCCGTCTTCCATCGGGAACAAGCAGGGATGATTTTGTCTGGCTCGGATGGTCCACTCGGCAGCACTCTTCTTTACGTAGATCCTTCAAGCAGCTCGTGAGGAAACGGAGTATGGCCACCCCCTCCGTTGACTCCCCCAACCCGGTGGGTTGGGGGGCGGAGGGGAGGGGTGGGGTGCCTGGGGGGGGGGAATAAACATTTTTATAAACATTTTTATAAACATTGCATTCTTTTATTTTACTTTATACCTACAACGTCATTTATCATTTTAATATCAAATTTGCATGAATTAAATTATGCTTCATTTATCTATCAAAATTATGATTTATTGTTATATTTACATATCATTTATGAATATATTATTTTAATATCAAATTTATATTTATTATGCTTAATCTGTCAGTCAAACATTATGATTTATGGCTTTGGGGTCAAAGGTCACCTGTCAAAATGAGTTTGACGAAAGGTTTATTTTATTACTCTCTCATGTTTTTGGACAGTGGGAGGAAGCTGGAGTCCCTGGAGAAAACCCACGCATGCACGGGGAGAACATGGAAACTGTTGTGGCAGTTGTCCTGCAGTTCTTTAGTACAATAATCAATTGAAACATTTATTCCACCAAGCCCCATGTATGTATTTAAAGTCAAGAATAATATTTTACTGCATTCATCTGTATCAACCATTAGTGCTGTAATGATTCATTCAATGATTCATGTGGTTGTTTATCCAATTTACAGTTACTGTTTGTTCATTTTGAATGATGGGTTCCGTTTCACTGACCAAGACATCTTTATCAAAAAATTCAGTGTGACACAGATGTTTACCAGATCTCTGGTGTTTTTTTGCAAAATAAGAGAGTGTAAGTTAAATGTGTGTACAAACAAACAAGCAAACAAGAATGATTGTCAAATCTATTCACATTTTAGTTTTATAAAGTTTAGCCAACTGTTGTTTTTCCACATCAAAATGATCCATATGGAACATTATTAGAACATTCTACCACACTGTATGGTCACGTCTTTGCTAAATTCAAAGTGTTTCCACACATTGGACTGTGATCAGTTTTTGCTGCTTCACATGTGTTGTCCACCATGATGCACTTGGTCGTTTTTAAATTATAGTAAAAAAAAATGAAAGCCTACTGTGCCTCACTCTTAGTGTTTTTTTCCAAGATTCATTAACATTAAGTTATTTAATTTCGAAGCAATTTTTCAATGGTCTTGGTTGATTTGATTCGATTAAAAATTTGCGGGCAGACAGATCAATCTGGTTGAATAAATCAATTCATCAATGAGTCATTACACCCCTAATCTCCATATACTGCTATAAAAAAAGATTTACAGTGATGTAATTTGTTATTGTACCAGGATAAACAACCATCTACTTTCACCCTACTGGATTTATGCACTCCATTCAACTTCTTCCGCTAATCCGAGACCGGGTTGCGGAGGAAGCAGTCTAAGCAAAGATGCCCAAACTTCCTTCTCCCAGGCCACTTCCTCCCGCTCCTCTGGGGGGGACCCTAAGATGTTCCCAGGCCAGCCGAGAGAGGTCCTGGAATATATAGAGATTATTTTTTATTGTTTAACAACCTACCAAATTGTTGCTTAAAATGTAATAACTGTATGCGGATGACACCATAATACACTGTGCTCCAAGCTAAGTATTTTGAATACCTGCAATATATTACAACAATATTACAATTCAATTCACAAATGGATGATGTTTAACAAGTTAATTTTGAATAAAGCAAAATCATACTTTATGCTAGGCCAGAAATTGATTTACCTTTTAAAACTAATAGATACAATTCTTACAAATAAACTACATTCTTAAAAAAAATGTATCAATTAATGGCTTTAAACTTCTTGTCAGAAAAATAATTATGTCTCAACTGTTGCTTTTTATACTTGACTACCTTAGACATTATTTAGTTTAATACTACCTCAGCCAACTTGGATTCTTTATGTCATCTACAATAGCCTTTGTCACTTTGTTCTCCGCTGCATGTACATGACACACACCACTAAATAATGTACCAACAGTTAGGTTGATTTTCACCATTAGTCAGAAGACAGTATCATTATTTACTGTCAATTTTTGAAATGGAATTATCTTACTATTCCTCCAAATTTAAAGCAGTATCTATATGTATATGTATACATGTGTGTATGTATATGTATATGTATATGTAACCCTCTTCTACTAATACCTCTGTGTGGACCTCCAAAGCTCTGCGTTGTGTTTATGATGTTATGATGGGAGGAAGTGTCGTATGGAGAGCCAAAGTATCAGAATTTGTTTTGTGAGTGCATTGTGATGAAGGATAAAAAGCTGAGAGCTTCTACATGTATGTGTGAATATGGATGTATTTAAACGTCAGTTATATACTTGTTTTATTTGTTTCTTTAACTGGATTTTTGTTAGTCATCCACACTTCTGTTCTCTGTTATCCTTTCTGTTTTGATCTGCGTAACAGGAGGACCCCTCAAAAAGACGTGCAATCTCAAAGGGCTGATCCTCCCATTGTTTATTAAATGTTTAAAAAAGAAATTCTGACTCTCTTCTTTTCTCTTGGTCTTTTTCCTTCCCCTCATCCTCTCTTTCACAAAATTCCCTCAGGGAATGGTTGTGCTCTTACCTGCCCAGATCTGTTCATTTGTTCTCTGCAACAGCAAAAACAGGTATGTCAATCCTTGCTCTCTCCCTTTTTCACATAAGAGAAAAGTGCAGAAAATTTAGAATAAATACTCAATTGTTGTTTGGGTTGGGCATAGTGAATATTCCTGTATTAAATCTTTTTTAAAAAAACGTAATGTTTGCCTTAGGTAATTGGTTTAAGTTGTCTAGTAGCCATGCTCTTAGGTTATTTTTGTTTAGCACTTGAAACGGCAGTTGTAAAACTCAGAAACCTGAGCAAACTCGGCAGCCCCGTTAAGCTGCACTTTGAATGGATCATGTAAAAAAAAAAGGCTTCAATATATTTTCCATTTGACTGTTTCATGGTCGGAAAAATATTCTGCGAGTTTTAAATGTGTGTTTTTTTATCTGTGTGAAAATAATTTATAAAAAAAAATTAAGATCAATATTTTGTGTTTTGCAAATAAAAAAGAAAAACCTTCAGTTGCCTTTCGCTTGAAATAATTTAGCACAACACGTATGTTTGCCACTTTCAACGCAATCATACAATTGCTGTGCAATTGCATACAAGTGCTCTTTACATACCTCAGAATTTTACAGAGAATATGAATTATAGCACAAACATGTTTTATCCACTCATAGTTACTGGGTTAAGTATGGTAAGTGTAAAAATTCTTGCAGGAACTAGCAGTTTAAGTGTAAAATGTTTGGAGGTTACAGCCTGTTTATGGCAGTTCAGAAGATCTTTGCGTTAAAGTATTTACAAGAGTTCAAAAATGGTTTCAACCAGGCAATACTCAAATTCTTAAATGTGAAGATAAATGAGGACCACATCCTGTAATCCTATTTTAGTTCTAAACTGTAGTGGAGATTCAATACAAACAATATTTGGGAGTTCGCAAAATTGAAATGTAATTTAAAATAAACATCTCCAAATGGAAGGATTTATTAAACCAACGAGCACATGTGCTCTTGTTGAGGAAGGTGCTCAGTGTTACAGAGACACATGCAGCAGCTCCACCCAGGAAGGGCACGCTGGTGGTCAATAATCCTGGCCCAGCTTGTTTGCAACTACAGCAGTCAGTGGTGGTGACATTGCTCTTTTAATATGGCGTCATAACCAGCTGGGTTTGTCTAGCTGGGTACCCCTGCTGCTGGATCCATGTATGGCACAGTATTCTGTCACAAACAGGCAGACAGCTGGTTCCACTTGCAGCAGGTTTATTCATACTGACAGACAGGAGCAAAGCTCAACTAAAAGTCCACAAAACTAAATCAGAGTCTGAATCCAGGCCACAGGTCATGGCAGCCGACAAAGAGGCAGAGTCAGGTTTGAAGCAGTGTCCACACTTCAAACTGAGTGTGGCTCTGAGCAGTGCTTAAGTGTCCTATGGCTGATTAGGTGATGGGAGGCATCCAGACACTGTGTGCTGGGGTTGATGGGTGATTGAGTGCAGTCAGTACTCTGGAACTGGCTGCCACCGGTGACCTGAGGGGGAAACATAAATCTGACTCCTGACGTGGCGGTAAATGAGTTGCACAAGTTCTCTGCTAGTATGTTTCTTCATAAGTCTCAAAACTGAGTTTCCATTCCTCTGCCCCCGGACTCCTAGCATGCCAAAAACCCACATCTTTCTCTTTCATGCTCTTGCTATTCCTCCTGTCCCGTATTGTTTAAGAAAAATGAAAGAAAATGATTAACACTTAAACAGTATGTAGAAAAAGGGTAGGCTTAAGAACATGTTTTAATGTAAAAAAAGAACACAACCAAATGTGCAAAAATAAATTTTCTGATATTTTCATTATATGTACACCGTATTTGATCAAGATTTTGGTGATTAATTATACTTTTAATATTACACACTGATTTTTCCCTGGTACTTAAAACAACCACTAGCAAAATCACAAAAGCCTTATGTCTGTAAGTATTATAAACAAGTGATGATTTGCACTGAATTTTCTAAATATGTGCGGCCCTTGACCACATGGATTCAGAGGAGGGTTTAGGGTCAGATTAATGCACCAAATGGTTCCCGAGCACAGCTGTGTCTGCATCTCAGCGCTCGCCTAGGGGATGGGTCAACACAAATTTCAGTTGTGTGTGACAAATAATGGGACATGTAATAACTTTTAAATTGAAACAAGCAATGACATTTGTATTTGGAATATCGACAACTTTCATACAAACAGCATTTATTCAAAATAGTATTTTGGGTATAATTAAGCGGCACTTCCTTTTACATATTGTATGCTGCCTTTTGCTAACCTTTCTTTCATGTCTGAGGTGTCTAATCAATCATAAGAAATTCATGTCGTCTACTGACAATTTATTGCTTGTGTTGTCTCATTCTTTGAATAGTTATAATGCAGAGCTGAGGTAGTTTTTTGGCCATTCTTGTGAGAGTGGTGGAAGTTGCTGCTAAGGTATCTGCCATCATATCCATCTGTCGTAGACTCAAATCTTGGTAAAATCTGGAGACGAGAAAACATTTCTGCCAAGTAGAACCTCTTAAAATGTCTTTTTTTAAATGTCTAAACAGCTCAAATTGCATTAAAGACCCATTCCAATAAAAATCCTGTTTTTGGTGTTTTTAACATGTTCTTGTACAGTTTCTAATAGTTGGGGACTTATAGAAAATAATTTAAGATTAAAACAGTGTTTGTGTATATTTTTTAAAATTGTGATGGATTATGATCAGGCAAATACCCGTGGTGTGAAAAAACGTACATTTGTGACACTGCAACTGCCATGGGCAGACTAAAGTCTCCCTTCTCCACTTGAACTCCAACAAATAGATTAATTAACCTCTTTTTTTACTAGTCTGAACTGACATTTGGATCAAAACTGTACGGCTGGATAGCTGCAATATTGCTCAAAGGTTTTTTTTGTTTGCTATGCTAATATTAACTTAGGTTTGTGAGATATTACAAGCTAACAGGAAAGTGTAAACATAGAGTAGATGGGAAATAAGTGAAGCTAACTTCTTCGCCAATAGTCCTGCCCACATCCCAAAGGGGAAATTTCTAATGAGCTTTTGCTGCTCTGTAGAAAATATGTCTTAAAAAAACAACACTGAATTTTTAAATGTTTGAATAAAAACTGCATAATCATATTCCAAAGACCACTGGAAAAGGTTTTACAGTGGGGAAAAAAATACAATTGGAGTTGAATCTTAAATCTGCAGTTTAAATAAAGGGATTATATGAAAAGTGATGAACAGAATGGAACAAGGCTGAAACCGTAATAAATCAAGACTATTCCAAGACAAATCCAATTGTAATTCAGGATCAAATCCATGTCAACCAAGAAGTAAATCAGATCAAAACCAGGACTAACACAACAACACCCCTGGTATAAACTGGTAAATCTTTACTAATTCGCACTAACACCACAGTGATGTTTTCGTTCTTTTAATGTAATTTAATTTACATGAACAATACATCTATGAGGATTCTGTGCTTAGGCTTTGTGTTGTTTTCGTCAAGTTCAGTTTTCCCTGTCAAACACATTAGGTTCAGGTTAATCCTCCACAGCTGTCTTCATTTAGTTAATCTGCCTCAGTGTATGCAAGTGTCTGGTTTTCTGTTCATCATGAAGGAATTTTTTTTGAATGCCTTTTAGAGACTTGTGTGGAATCAATTTCAATCTATTTTTTCCCTTTATGAACAGCACGCTGACATTTCCTGCAAAGTAAATTTGTATCAACCGGTTTCCCCAAAATTCACAACACAGGATTGTCATAAAGCTTAAAAAAAACACGCTACCATTGTACACTAAAAAAAAGAACTCTATTTACCAGTGGTAATGGTCTTTCGTCTTCCATTTTTTCATTTTCATTCTCCTGTTTGCTTCCTGTCATAAAAGTTAATTTTTCTGCATTCATTTTATCAGTTTGAAAGCTTTTCTTTTTTTGAAGTTTTCCGTAATTTAGAAGATCTTTCCTGAGTTTGATACAACTGGCTTGAATATATCACAGCCACCCCATTACCGGCCTTGTTTGACTGTCCAATCATTATCAACAATGTTAATACCAATTAATTATATTGCTAGAGACGCTCACTTGTCTGTTACCATTGTCCTTAGATGCATAAAGAGTGACACCATATTGGAAAAGTCTGTAAACATTGATATATAGCTTAGCTTAGCAGACACAGTAAAATGACCATGGAATGCTTAATTTTGGTCAGTTTTTAAAAAGAAAAACTTTGCTCATCATAAAACAAGACCCAGCTCACAAAATTATTGTATACGTACAAGATGAATAGATGAACAACATTTAAAACTTTTCTATAAATAAATACATCATTGTTTAGGAAACACAATGCATACTTGGTTGTGATATATATATATATATATATTTCATATCTACACACATATTAAGATTTACGCAAACCTTTAGACTCCTCAGTCAGTGTTTCAAGATGGGTCGGTGGGTAGCTGACATCGATGCTGACCCTTTGTGCCCGTTGTATAGGCCGGTCCCCATCTGAGGAGGTACCACGCTGTCAGAGCAAACTGAAAAAGTGCAGCCCGGTCAACAGTTGCACCAGTTTGGGGCCCTGTGGACAGGGGAGAGGGCACAGTGAGCACTCCAGTCCACGGTCCCGGTGCGATGAGGTCAGAGCAGCATTTGCTTTAAAGCAAGCAACAGTCGATGTACCACCGCAAGGCGAATCTTGACGGGGTAATGCTGGGCAGGCAAGGGGTGTGGTGTGGTCTTGTCCTCAAAGTAGATCCCACCCAGCCTAACGCTAATCAACTACACTTCGCAAAGCAACCATCTTCCACTGGTTCGCGCCTCCCCAGCATGAGTCAATTTCGGTTAATGGATACTTCATCAGACAATATTTTATATCATGGTCAATTACAAAAGAAATAGATGTTCAATTGATTTTTAACATTTAATTCTTGTTTTTTTTTTTTTTTGTTTTAGATGGCTTTTTCACAAAAGCCAGACTGTTTGAGACTGTTTAATCTGAATGCGAACAGTTGTTACAGTAACATAACTTGTTGCTAAGCTGCTGAGAAAAGTGAACAGAACAGTAGGTTTCCAACCCAACACACAGTCATGCACATGCACTGGACTTAGCTCTGTCTTTCGGGTTTCCTCTCACCTCAGTTGAGACTGTGAAGACTGCGTTCTCTGACCATTCAGCAGTGTTATTTGACGTTGGTCTGTCATTCGCCACTGTCCCTAAACCTGCTCCTGTCAGATGGGTGCGGAGCTTGGACGAAAGAAAAGCTGATGAATTTTCTGCTATATTTCTGTTGAAGTGGCCGTCTTTATACTCTTCTACAATTACCACAGATGCTTTTCTTTTTCAGTTTGACAACCTGTGCTTTAAAATTTTGGATGAGATTGCCCCCCTCACCATCAAAAAACCAAGGCACATATCTGAACGCTGGATATCTGAGAAAATCCGTGTCTTGAGACGGGACTGTAGGAAAACTGAGAGAAAATTTAAGAAGAACAGACTTCAAGATCTCCTTGGGGACAAACTGTACATGTACAATGAAGCTGTCACAAAAGCTAGAAGACTATTTTATTCTAACATTATTTCTTCTGCTTCAGGTGATCAACGAATCCTTTTTAATACTTTGGGATTTTTATTGGACTCAGATGGGAGTAGAAACTCAATAGAAGGCTCTGTGGAAGATTGTGAAACATTTTTTGTATTTTTTATGGACAAGGTTGCTGGTATTAGGTCCTCTCTCACACAATGTTCCACTTATTCTCCTCCAACTCCACAGAAACCAGTTCCTAAGCTTGATTCTTTTTCACTGGTGTCTCTTACTGAGCTAGAAAGGGTGATATCAAGGCTTAAGCCAACTGGGTCCTCCTGTGATTTTCTGCCGGCTTGGTTCTTTTAAGAAAGTCTTTGCAGTGTTTGGACCAGCAGTTTTAACTATTAGAAACACAAGTCTTACGTCCACTCAAGTTCCACTCAATTTTAAACAGGCGGTTGTAAAACCAGGGCTGGATGCTGCTTTACTGTCAAACTACAGGCCAATATCCAACCTGCCTTTTTGTGCAAAAATCTTGGAGAACATTGTTTACAAACAGTTGATCTCGTTCTTAAAGGCACATGAGATACTCACTGAAATAAGTGAAACATTGGATCAATTAACAAAAGTTCTGTAATTTGTTACATGCAATTATATTTTATTATTTGAATGTAACATTTTTGATTAGGTACAACAATTGTTTTTCATGTCCACAATAACCAATATGTTCTTTACATGAAAATCAAATTATCAGTCAATGTAATGTACATTCCATTCCATAAAATTTTGTTTCTCGCTTTGGATTACAGGAAATTAAACCAAAAATGCTTTTAAAGTTTTGTTCTTTAACACAAAGCAAGCATTTAACCAAAAAAAACAAGCTCTCCAGTTTTCTTTGTTTGACAGATAAGTGCATCTTATTTTTCTGAAAATAAACATTTCCTTAAAATAAATCTCTCTGGTAAATTATCCCCTTGAAACAACTTGTTTGAAATTGATCAAATAAGATACATCACATTCAAATAATTAAAAAAATCAAAATAAAAAAATCGAAGACCCTCTGCACCATTTTTTCTAATCAACTTTTTAAAATTTTGGAAAATGCTGAACAATAACAATAAAATAAAATAGAACCTCTCTGTGTGGCAACTCTCTGATCACTGCAACACCATCAACAACAATACCAACATCATGTGGAGGATGTAGAGGATCCAACACTTCCCTTACAACCACCACTGCCATGGGACACCTCTCCAGCTCTTCTTGATTCTTTTCACCAACCTTGAATGAAAACAAGAAAAAAAGAAAGGAAAAATCAGCAAATGATTTAGTAATGTAAGGAGTCTGACATGTTATTCTTCCACTTAACCTTTTAGGTCCTGGCATCCATGCATAGACATCACATTTTGGGTTATATTACAAAAGTAGTTATTTCTACTTTAAGTCCCACTCAAAATACATTTCGACCCTAATGTAAAATCGTTCTCAGTGGTCTTAACTATGATTATGGAGGGTTTTTTTAAATAAAAAAGCATGTGTCCTTTTTTAAAGACATATTTTCTGCAGAGCAAGTTCACTTTCCTTTGCCGGTGCAGTTGCGGTCTGCCAGTCCAGTGACGCATTCTCATGTTGCCTTACCGCATTACGTATGAAATAGTCTGCTTTTGTGAAAACAATAACAAGAGGAATGAGCTAAAAATTGATTGAATATTTATTTTTTTCATAATTGACCATTATATAAGTGGAATAATGCCCAATAAAAGGTGGAAGACAGTCACTTCTGACGTGTAATTAATCTGCGTTAATAAATAACAGCGCATGTATTATTTAAATTAATCATGTGCATTAATGCATTAACATTGACAGCCCTACTTTTTCATACATGCCCTCCATCCTAAGAAATATCCTACAAGAACATGCTAAAAACACCAAAAACATTATTGTAATTGAAGTACGTCTCTTAACTGGAGCCCTTAGACTAGAAGGTTACCTCAAATATAAGCCAAGGTCTAAAAGATAGACTCCAATGACAGTTGTCAGTTTTTTTTAGATGTTCTTGTCGCTGTTTTCTCATAAGAGTACCTATATAAAAGAAATGTGATTAAAACTGCGTATCTGAGTTTTTCTTAATTTAAATCAAGTTGGATCAGAAAACCCAATGCTTTTATAAGCTCAGGCTAATGACACAGTTACTAAAAAAAATCCTGCCAAACTCTCTTCTTCACTTTGCTCCTTCAACCCCTTTCAAATTCATTTTTCTTGTTTGACTTGGCCTCTGGCTCAAAACTGTACGGCTTGATTGATCTAATATTGCTCGCCATTATTTTTGTGCAGCCAATGCTAATTTGGGGCCATAAGCTTGGTAGTGAGTATGCTAACAGAGCTCTCAGCAAAGGGGAGAGGTTGATCTGAGTCAACAGTCCCGCCCACAAAACAGAATTGTATTACTAATGAGCTAGTGCTGCTGGGCATAAAATAGATTTTAAAAAATTGACTGCATGTCTTTTTGATGTTGGCTAAAAACTGCACAGTCATTATTAAGACTACTGGGAACAATTTTACAAAGAACAAATTATATAGTTGGAGTGAGAGTTTCAAGTGGTTAAATGTGACTGAAAAAAACAAACACTCGAAAATATTTAATTTAGAGTCTGAAACCATGAGTATGATTGGCTTATCAGATAGTCCTTGAAGAGTATTTTCTATTTATTTGTTGCTACTGGGAATGATATTGCGGAAGCATAAGGTGGATTTCCACCTTTATGCTGACGATTGCCAAATTTCCTGTCGTTGGCTGTGACCTCGCCTTTGGCTCTTCCCGCTACTGTCTTTGGCTGTGACCTCGCCTTTGACCTTTCTCGTTCCTGTCTCTGGCTGTGACCTCGCCTTTGACCTTTCCTGCTCCTGTCTTTGGCCGTGACCTCGCCTTTGGCTCTTCCCGCTACTGTCTTTGGCTGTGACCTCGCCTTTGACCTTTCTCGTTCCTGTCTCTGGCTGTGACCTCGCCTTTGACCTTTCCTGCTCCTGTCTTTGGCTGTGACCTCGCCTTTGGCTCTTGCCGCTCCTGTCTTTGGCTGTGACCTCGCCTTTGACCTTTCTCGCTCCTGTCTTTGGCTGTGACCTCGCCTTTGACCTTTTTCGCTCCTGTCTTTGGCTGTGACCCCGCCTTTGACCTTTCTCGCTCCTGTCTTTGGCTGTGACCCCGCCTTTGACCTTTCTCGCTCCTGTCTTTGGCTGTGACCCCGCCTTTGACCTTTCTCGCTCCTGTCTTTGGCTGTGACCCCGCCTTTGACCTTTCTCGCTCCTGTCTTTGGCTGTGACCTCGCCTTTGACCTTTCTCGCTCCTGTCTTTGGCTGTGACCTCGCCTTTGGCTCTTCCCGCTCCTGTCTTTGGCTGTGACCCCGCCTTTGACCTTTCTCGCTCCTGTCTTTGGCTGTGACCTCGCCTTTGGCTCTTCCCGCTCCTGTCTTTGGCTGTGACCCCACCTTTGACCTTTCTCGCTCCTGTCTTTGGCTGTGACCCCGCCTTTGACCTTTCTCGCTCCTGTCTTTGGCTGTGACCTCGCCTTTGGCTCTTCCCGCTCCTGTCTTTGGCTGTGACCTCGCCTTTGGCTCTTCCCGCTCCTGTCTTTGGCTGTGACCCCGCCTTTGACCTTTCTCGCTCCTGTCTTTGGCTGTGACCTCGCCTTTGGCTCTTCCCGCTCCTGTCTTTGGCTGTGACCCCGCCTTTGACCTTTCTCGCTCCTGTCTTTGGCTGTGACCTCGCCTTTGGCCTTTCTCGCTCCTGTCTTTGGCTGTGACCTCGCCTTTGGCTCTTCCCGCTCCTGTCTTTGGCTGTGACCCCGCCTTTGACCTTTCTCGCTCCTGTCTTTGGCTGTGACCTCGCCTTTGACCTTTCTCGCTCCTGTCTTTGGCTGTGACCTCGCCTTTGACCTTTTTCGCTCCTGTCTTTGGCTGTGACCTCGCCTTTGACCTTTTTCGCTCCTGTCTTTGGCTGTGACCCCGCCTTTGACCTTTTTCGCTCCTGTCTTGGGCTGTGACGCCGCCTTTGACCTTTCTCGCTCCTGTCTTTGGCCCTGACTTCGCCTTTGACCTTTCTCGCTCCTGTCTTTGGCCGTGACTTCGCCTTTGACCTTTCTCGCTCCTGTCTTTGGCTGTGACCCCGCCTTTGACCTTTTTCGCTCCTGTCTTGGGCTGTGCCGCGCCTTTGACCTTTCTCGCTCCTGTCTTTGGCCGTGACTTCGCCTTTGACCTTTTTCGCTCCTGTCTTTGGCTGTGACCCCGCCTTTGACCTTTTTCGCTCCTGTCTTGGGCTGTGACCCCGCCTTTGACCTTTCTCGCTCCTGTCATTCGCTGTGACCCCGCCTTTGACCTTTCTTGCTCCTGTCTTTGGCTGTGACCCCGCCTTTGACCTTTCTCGCTCCTGTCTTTGGCTGTGACCCCGCCTTTGACCTTTCTCGCTCCTGTCTTTGGCTGTGACCCCGCCTTTGACCTTTCCCGCTCCTCTCTTTGGCTGTGACGCCGCCTTTGACCTTTCTCGCTCCTGTCTTTGGCCGTGACTTCGCCTTTGACCTTTTTCGCTCCTGTCTTTGCCTGTGACCCCGCCTTTGACCTTTCTCGCTCCTGTCTTTGGCCCTGACTTCGCCTTTGACCTTTCTCGCTCCTGTCTTGGGCTGTGACGCCGCCTTTGACCTTTCTCGCTCCTGTCTTGGGCTGTGACCCCGCCTTTGACCTTTCTCGCTCCTGTCTTTGGCCCTGACTTCGCCTTTGACCTTTCCCGCTCCTCTCTTTGGCTGTGACCCCGCCTTTGACCTTTCTCGCTCCTGTCTTTGGCTGTGACCCCGCCTTTGACCTTTCTCGCTCCTGTCTTTGGCTGTGACCCCGCCTTTGACCTTTCCCGCTCCTGTCTTTGGCTGTGACCACGCCTTTGACCTTTCTCGCTCCTGTCGTTGGCTGTGACCCCGCCTTTGACCTTTCTCGCTCCTGTCTTTGGCTGTGACCCCGCCTTTGACCTTTCCCGCTCCTGTCTTTGGCTGTGACCCCGCCTTTGACCTTTTTCGCTCCTGTCTTGGGCTGTGACCCCGCCTTTGACCTTTTTCGCTCCTGTCTTGGGCTGTGACCCCGCCTTTGACCTTTTTCGCTCCTGTCTTGGGCTGTGACGCCGCCTTTGACCTTTCTCGCTCCTGTCTTTGGCCCTGACTTCGCCTTTGATCTTTCCCGCTCCTCTCTTTGGCTGTGACCTCGCCTTTGACCTTTCTCGCTCCTGTCTTTGGCCGTGACTTCGCCTTTGACCTTTCTCGCTCCTATCTTTGGCTGTGACCCCGCCTTTGACCTTTTTCGCTCCTGTCTTGGGCTGTGACGCCGCCTTTGACCTTTCTCGCTCCTGTCTTTGGCTGTGACCCCGCCTTTGACCTTTTTCGCTCCTGTCTTGGGCTGTGACGCCGCCTTTGACCTTTCTCGCTCCTGTCGTTGGCTGTGACCCCGCCTTTGACCTTTCTCGCTCCTGTCTTTGGCTGTGACCCCGCCTTTGACCTTTCCCGCTCCTGTCTTTGGCTGTGACCACGCCTTTGACCTTTCCCGCTCCTGTCTTTGGCTGTGACCACGCCTTTGACCTTTCTCGCTCCTGTCTTTGGCTGTGACCCCGCCTTTGACCTTTCTCGCTCCTGTCTTTGGCTGTGACCCCGCCTTTGACCTTTCTCGCTCCTGTCTTTGGCTGTGACCCCGCCTTTGACCTTTCCCGCTCCTCTCTTTGGCTGTGACGCCGCCTTTGACCTTTCTCGCTCCTGTCTTTGGCCGTGACTTCGCCTTTGACGTTTTTCGCTCCTGTCTTTGCCTGTGACCCCGCCTTTGACCTTTCTCGCTCCTGTCTTTGGCCCTGACTTCGCCTTTGACCTTTCTCGCTCCTGTCTTGGGCTGTGACGCCGCCTTTGACCTTTCTCGCTCCTGTCTTGGGCTGTGACCCCGCCTTTGACCTTTCTCGCTCCTGTCTTTGGCCCTGACTTCGCCTTTGACCTTTCCCGCTCCTCTCTTTGGCTGTGACCCCGCCTTTGACCTTTCTCGCTCCTGTCTTTGGCTGTGACCCCGCCTTTGACCTTTCTCGCTCCTGTCTTTGGCTGTGACCCCGCCTTTGACCTTTCCCGCTCCTCTCTTTGGCTGTGACGCCGCCTTTGACCTTTCTCGCTCCTGTCGTTGGCTGTGACCCCGCCTTTGACCTTTCTCGCTCCTGTCTTTGGCTGTGACCCCGCCTTTGACCTTTCCCGCTCCTGTCTTTGGCTGTGACCCCGCCTTTGACCTTTTTCGCTCCTGTCTTGGGCTGTGACCCCGCCCTTGACCTTTTTCGCTCCTGTCTTGGGCTGTGACCCCGCCTTTGACCTTTTTCGCTCCTGTCTTGGGCTGTGACGCCGCCTTTGACCTTTCTCGCTCCTGTCTTTGGCCCTGACTTCGCCTTTGATCTTTCCCGCTCCTCTCTTTGGCTGTGACCTCGCCTTTGACCTTTCTCGCTCCTGTCTTTGGCCGTGACTTCGCCTTTGACCTTTCTCGCTCCTGTCTTTGGCTGTGACCCCGCCTTTGACCTTTTTCGCTCCTGTCTTGGGCTGTGACGCCGCCTTTGACCTTTCTCGCTCCTGTCTTTGGCTGTGACCCCGCCTTTGACCTTTTTCGCTTCTGTCTTGGGCTGTGACGCCGCCTTTGACCTTTCTCGCTCCTGTCGTTGGCTGTGACCCCGCCTTTGACCTTTCTCGCTCCTGTCTTTGGCTGTGACCCCGCCTTTGACCTTTCCCGCTCCTGTCTTTGGCTGTGACCACGCCTTTGACCTTTCCCGCTCCTGTCTTTGGCTGTGACCACGCCTTTGACTTTTTCGCTCCTGTCTTTGGCTGTGACCCCGCCTTTGACCTTTCTCGCTCCAGTCTTTGGCTGTGACCCCGCCTTTGACCTTTCTCGCTCCTGTCTTTGGCTGTGACCTCGCCTTTGACTCTTCCAGCTCCTGTGCTTGGCTGTGACCCCACCTTTGGCTGTTTCCGCTCTTATCTAGACATGTTTGTTTATTAGATATATACTTGTTATTCAACCATGTAGTTATAGTATTAATTCAGCTCACTTTTCTTTAATAGTTCTAGCGCATCACCTGTCCGTCCGTGGTTGAGGATCTCTCCTTCATGTGGGAAACCCTGAAGTTTCTTAGTTTTTCCCCAAAAAAGAGACAGGAGTTTTTTTTATGAGTTTTTCCCCACAGAGAAGGAGGATGTAAGGACAGAGACGTTTGTTCAGCTTAGTCTGTTCAACAAACAGCTATGGTTTATATTTACATGTTTGACTTCTTGTTCTTGCAAAATACCAATGTAAGTCCAATGAGCGACTATGGCTGTGAAATTGGGCTATAGAAATAAAATTGAATTGAATTGTCATTTGTTTCCCAGCTTGTTATTAGAAAAAGCAGCACGACATCAAAAGCTGACAGAAAAAATTCAGATGCAGGTGAAGCTCATCAAATAGCTGCTGGCAGAAAAGGATTTTCTGAAAGAACAGCTACCTATGTGCAAGCATGTGTTGCTCTTTCTTAACAAGGGAACTGTATATGTATCCTTTACAAGCAATTTATAAATGGTTTGCAAAGATTAATACCTATTTGGTCATGCTTTAGATTGGGGGGGGGGCTGCAAAACACTCAAACTGTTAAGAAATACACAATTACTATACTTATGAACTTACAGGGCATTTGTAGAATATTTCAAATACAAATATTTTATAAAGGATAAACAAATCCTAATAAATATCCTCATAAGCATTTTATATAAAATTGTAAGTCATTTGTCATTTACAAATTAAAACTAATGTATTTATTAGCAACCTAATACCCCATCACTAATGCTTGTAACATCTTTGTGAGGATTCTGTGGTTTAGTTTGGGTTTATGTTATATTTGGTTGGGTTCTAAGTTCCTTTTGTCAGGGCGGTTGACCTCTCATCGGAAGATTGCAGGTTCAGTGTTCGGCAGTGGAGCCGCCATCAGTGTGTGAATGAGACCGTAACTACAAAGCTCTTTGGGCCTTCAGTGTAGGTAGAAAAGCGCTATATAAGTATACACCATTTACCATCTTAATTCCAACATTCAAAGTCTCTATTCTCAGTCCAACAATCATGACTTTCCTCTTATTTCTCTTCCTAAGAACACGGCTTTCTCTTCTCCTTCTTTGTCCAACAGTAGACCACTTTACCCCGGCACCCTGTCGGTGAACAGTACTGATGGAGGCTGTTGTTAATTCGGGCCCCGACCGATTCAGTGTGCATATTATAAGCCTGATTTGCATATTTGTTTTGGCAAAGAAGTTTCTGTTGGATGTTATTCCATTTTTGAAATTTTTTTCTGAGCAAACAGATATGAGCTGAGAGCCTCTTGTGTTAGACAGATTGTACTGTCATTCATCTGGGCTTTGGACTGGCACAATGAGACCCTGGCTAAATGGGAGGGCCCTCATAGTTCTTTTGGAACAGATGTTCCAAAGATTGTATGGTTCCTATTTTCTCATTGTAGTATTAACTAATCTAACTTGTTCATCTTACAAAGGCTTCAGTATTTTTCCGGTTTTGTTTGTCATATTGTTTTTTTCTCAGACCCAAAATACAAACTGAAGGGCAATGTAAGCAGTAAATCTGCTGCACTCAGCATGCGAATGGAACTGATGCTGCAAATTGATTAGATTAAAGGTCTACAATATTCTTTTTAGGAGACATTTTGCAACCACTTGTGCATGAATGTGTGATTGTGGTCCCTGCAACAGACTGGCGACCTGTCCAGGGGTGTCCCTGGCTTCGCCCATGAGTGGCCGGGTTAGGTTCCAGCAGCCTCATGACCCCGAAAGGGATAAACCGGTTTAGAAGATGAATGAATGAATGAATGAATGAATGAATGAATTTTGAAACCAACAGTATGGAGTATCATATAGAATGAATGAATATGTATTTATTTTTTCTAGCACTTTACAAATACCTCAGGATACCCAAGTGCTTTCAAATAAAAAGAGAGATAGGAGAAAAATTGGACAGATAAAGAACAAAAAAAATCAATTGCATAAAATTACATTTAAAAATGTTAAGGTCTGTTGTCAGGATGCAGGAATTGTAATCCATATCCACGAGTTGGATATCAAAAGCATATATAAAAGCATTGTCATTCCAGTACAGAGTAAAAGTTTAAAACTGAATTCTAAAATTAACATGAAGCAAGCCCTAACCCATAGTTCAGCACAGCCAAATTCCTGCAGAGAAATTCCTGCTAAAGTTCATTAGTGCCTGGAGGCAACGCTGCTGTATATCATCCATCACTTTGCTTCCCTTTTCACTAACACTGAATTCCTCCAGTTTCATATTTTTAACATATATAAATAATGAAGGTCTTAGAAAGGAAATTCATCAAATAAAAATTAACTTTAATTTTCAATAAACTTTTGTTTATTAAAAAATGTGGCCAGAGTTCAGATATTTGGATCTGTTTATTGTGTTTTTTTTTTCAGTAAATCAAACGTTGCTGCAATACAATATGCTTCATTAATGACATCTCTGAAGCCTCCTGATATTTAAGCTGGAGTTTAACGTTCCTCATAACTCAGTGAAGGTTTGGGATGAATGTTGTATTTTGTAGCACTGACACAATATGAATCTTAAAAATGCATGTTTAACAGAAAAAAGAGTTTATTCTCTTCACTGTTTCCCCAATGCAGCACTTACAAGCCTGTTTCCTCCTGGATAAGATCACTAAAGACCTTCATTTAACAAACACCTGCATCAGGGACCTCAAGCAATGAAGAAGAAGCTAATATTCTTCATTGGTGAGTTTATTTTAGTAACCATAATAGTTGTAAAAGAGAATTTGACTGCAGATGCTTTTTTGAGTATAGTGTCTTGGTTTAATCCAAGACACTATACTTGTAAGGACATGTGGTCTCGTAAGCGTGTGCACAGGTGTTCTACCTCCAGACAGTTATTTCTTTTTAGTTAAAGGCAGAGCAGCTGAAATCTCAATCTTCATTGCAGGAATGTGCCATTGCCTGAGGATTGGCTTTCTTATTCGCGCAGATGCACAAATGTTTCTGTTGCTCCCCAAGAACCCCTCATAGGCAATTCAGCCAAGTGTTTCTTCTTAAAAAAACATAAAGTTGAATCATTCAATCTGACATATTTTTTGTAGTTTTTTTTCCAGCACTCCACCTCCATGTACTCTCAGACCTTCAGGACCAATGGCCCAATGACCCCTGTAAACCCCCACTGGGTGATCTCATGGTGGGGAGACAAGCACAACTGAAGGCTTCATCCACTTGTGGTCTGAATGTACCTGAGCAGTACTGCACCACTGGACACCTGCAGGTCAGGCCACGCTTCCTTTCAGCTTAGCTCAGCTTAAAAGCACAACTAAACATAGACAGAAGTATACCCTGCAGGCAAACTCGCACAAATGTGCAAAAAGCCAAAGGGCCTAATTTCAATTAGCTCCTAAGAGCAAACCTATATCCATGTATGACCAGTTTTCTTACTTGGGACATGGACAAAATGTATGTGGCATTGTGATACAGCCTTCAGGCAGGGTTTCTGGAAAACCAGCAGAAAATCAGCCCTCAAGGCCTGGATTTGAATCCCCCTGCTTTATACTCTATCACATGTACACTTGCTTCAGTTTTGTTTGACCTAACTTTCTGAGTAAGAAATTCTATTGAGGCACATGCTAACTGCTCCAATTTCTTTTTTGTCCATCAGGAGGCTCAAAATTGTGTTATGTGCGATTCTCAGCTGCCGTACAGTTACCACAGCAACCAAAACAGTCACCGGATTGAAAACATAATCACAAGCTCAGATCCTGATAAAAAGATGGCATGGTGGCAGTCACAGAATGGTAAGTTTAAGATTGTAGAGAAAATTGGACTAAGTGAAGGGAGCTCACCTGAACCTGTGTTTCCTGCAGGAGTTCATCAGGTCAGCATCCAGTTTGACCTGGAGACAGTATTCCAGTTTAGCCACCTGGTCCTCACCTTTAAGGTATCTGTTCCTATACTTCAGTTAGCCAACATATTCTATTAGAAAGTCTAAAAGAAGTATTGAGGTCTAATTTGGAGTTTCTCTAGCCACTGCTGCTCAAAGAAGACATTTTGACTGACAGCAGGGTTTTTTTGTATAACAAGTCCAGATAAAAAGGATATTCCTCCAAGAACGATGAAACAGCTGAATATTCTGAATGAAACTGTCAAATACAGTTGACAACACTTGCGTTTTGCCAGGACTTAAAAAAATTACAATAAGCTACTGAACCTTTCAAATATCGAGTTTTTCGCAGCAGTGAGACATCTTCAAACCTGTTCATAAACCAGGTGGTGTGTTTTTATGACTGTAGTTCTTTGAAGACTGCAATCTCTCCCTACAGAGTTTTCGTCCTGCTGCCATGTTAGTGGAACGATCAAAGGACTTTGGGCAGACCTGGAAAATATTTCGTTTTTTTGCAGAAGATTGTGCACTTCATTTTCCTTCAGTTCTAAGAGGACCAGCTGCCAACATTGATGATATTATCTGTGACAGCAGATACTCTGGGCCAGAGCCATCTACTGGAGGACAGGTAATACAATTAATAAATCTCTGCATCAAAGTACATCCTTTTCTTTATCACAACATTTCTGACATCAAGCAAATAAACTGAAAGGAGAGGAAAGAGGATAAAGGTGTGGAGGTTTGTTTTTAAAATGATTGCGTGTGGTCGTGGATTTGTTGACAAACCACACTTTTGTTTTTCTCACCAGGTGGTGCTCCAAGCTCTGGATCCTATGTTTAAAATAGAAGACCCTAATGCAGCTAAAATTCAGGGTAAATATGCAGATATTTGGTGACAAAAATAAAGCTTTGAAAGTGTTAAAATTATCTTTGACTTTTCTTCAGATCTGATCTCCATCACAAATATTCGCTTGAACTTCACTCGCCTTCTCACACTCAAGGACACGCTGCCACTTCGAAAACAAAGAACCCCTGTGGATAAAAATTACTACGCTCTTTTCAACATGGTGATTCAAGGAAGCTGCTTTTGCAATGGGCACGCCAGCCATTGCATGCCCATGGATAGGGGGCAGGGGGATGTTGTTACCCAACCTGGTATGGTAAGAACTGAAACTTCTTTGTAGACTCCTGTGTCAATGATTTCAAACACTATCTCAACATCACCACACTGAAGTCACATTAAAACAACTGACTCAGTGGCTTTCACTGGTAGGACGAACACTTAAATAGACTTCCACCAGGGGGCCCCAGAGCTGCATGTTCCTGTAAAGAGAATTAAATGTCAGTTTTTACCTTCAGTTATTCCCTGTATTAATTAAACCTCTAATGTGATCAAAATTAAACGATGGATATGAATAAAAGAAACTATTAATAAGCTGTAGTTGACGATTTTGGCAATAGATCTTTAAACCACAATTTCAATCAGTTAGTGGATCCTCTTGTCTTAGGCGTTTGTTACATTTACCGGTGCCGTGTGAAAACTAATTCAAAAAATTTTTTGAACGGATTAGTTTGTAATTGGGTAAATGCCCAGAACACCTTCCTAGGGAGGTGTCCAGGGGGCATTCTAACCAAATGCCCAAGCCACCTCAACTGGCTCCTCTCGATGTGGAGGAGCAGCGGCTCTACTCTGAGCTCCTCCCGGGTGACCGAGCTTCTCCCCCTGTCTCTAAGTGAGTGTCCAACCACCATACGGAGGAAGCTCATTGAGCCACTTGGATCTGGGACCTCGTTCTTTCGGTCATGACCCAGAGCTCATGACCATAGGTGAGTATTGGAGCGTAGATCGACCGGTAAATTGAGAGCTTTGCATTCTGGCTTAGCTCTCTCTTCACCACGACGGACCGGTAAAGGGACCGCATGACGGTGGACGCAGCACCAATCCGCCTGTTGATCTCACGCTCCAATCTTCCTTCACTCGTGAACAAGACCCCAAGATACTTAAACTCCTCAACTTGGGGAAGGAGCACTCCACCCACCGACAGAGGACAAACTACCTTTCTCGGGTCGAGAACCATGGCCTCAGACTTAGCGGTGCTGACCCTCATCCCAGCCACTTCACACTTCGCTGGAAATTGTTCCAGTGCTGGAGCTCCTGGCTCGATGAAGCCAACAGGACAACATCATCTGCAAAGAGCAGAGAGGAAATCCTGTCTGGGGTTTTGGAACCAGGTCGATTCGTTGTTGTTCGTTTGTCATCACTTCCTGTTTTATTTTGTTGTATTTCCTGTGCTCACCATTGCTTCTCAGGTCACTTGACACTTCCCTCCTTGTGTGTTCCCTCCCTCCTGGCACACCTGTGTGTAGTTACCTCATCCTCTCTCCCTGTTATAAGTCCTCGTCTCCCTTGCACGGGTTGTCAGGTGGTTCTGTTTCCTTCTAGGATATGTTCCTGTTCGTTCGAAAAATTAAATGAAGAACTATTCATTTTTGATTGCCGTCTGCGTTTGTGTCCACACGCCAACCCTGACATTACCACCCGACCAATAACATGGACACAGCAGACGTGGATATGTTACGGGCACTACTCCGCCAGCAAGAGGAGCAGATGTCCTGCCTTCGTCAAGTCTTTCTAGAGATGTCAAATCGTCACGAGCATCAACTTGCCGCGTTGGGTGAGCGGTTTGAGCAGTTGGCGGAGCGGATCCAACATCCACTGTCCGTCCCTTCTCCGCACCCATCGCCTCCCACGCCAGTCCAGGATGGGATTCCTGTCGCCCCTGCTGCACAGCTGGCCCGCCCGGAGAGGTTTTCCGGGGACTCCAGGGACTGCAGAGCATTCATCACCCAGTGTGAGCTGCACTTCCAGCTACATGCCTCTCACTACCCCACGGAGCAAGCCATGATTGCCTTTATGATCTCCCACCTCACCGGCAGAGCTGCAGCCTGGGCTACCGCTGAGTGGCAACGTCGAGCCCCCACCTGCGCATCTCTCTCGGCGTCCTGGAGGCGTTAAAGCAGGTGTTTCACCATACTAAGCCAGGCAGAGAGGCGGGACCGACGGGTAGCTGATTACGCCATCGAGTTCCGGACCCTGGCTTCTACGAGTGGTTGGGACTCTACTGCGCTCACGGACGCTTTCGTGGAGGGACTTTCCGAGGAGCTAAAGGACAGACTCATTCCTTTAGAGCTGCCATCTTCCTTGGAACCCCTCATCGCCCTGGTCATCAGAATTGACAATAGCCTGCAGGACCACAAGCAGGAGCATGGCAGGGTGGCACCCCGCCCCCGACGGAGTCCTGTTGAGCACAGGATCATGGACTCACCTGACTTTGCTGCTTTTTCCGCAGAACCCCCGTCTTTAGTCTCAGAGGAACCTATGCAGCTCGGCCGGGGCAGACTGACAGTTTCCGAGCGAGGGCGGCGGATGGCGGCAAGTGAGTGCCTTTACTGTGGCGGCCGGGGTCATTTCTGCAGGGATTGCCCCAACTCATCAATAAGAGTGGGCGCGCTTAAGAGCCGTGGTCCGGCTCCCACTATACCGAGACCTGCTTCCTGTGTTTTGGATGTTCGGGTTATGTTCCAGAAAGGGGGAGTTTCTGTCAGAGCATTGGTGGATTCAGGAGCAGAGCAGAACCTCATGGACGCCGAGCTAGCCAAACAGGTCGGTCTTAAGTCTGAGTTTTTGGCCCGTCCTTTACGAGTGGTCTCCCTCAACGGCCAAGAATTAGCCACCGTCTCATGAGTCACTGAGCCGGTTCATCTGATTGTGTCAGGCAATCACCACGAGCACACCCGTTTTTTCCTTTTTTCCTCCCCTCAGAACCCACTGGTATTAGGTTGCCCTTGGCTGATGGCTCACAACCCAGTCATCGACTGGCACTCCAGCCGTGTCTCCGGCTGGAGTGAGAAATGTCACACCACCTGTTTGCGTTCAGCTCGGCCTCCTGGGGGAGATCCCGCCGTCCCAGTAGGGCGGCCGCCCTCACCTGACCCATTCAGGGTTCAGCCTGAATGTCATGACCTGACTGAGGTGTTTTCCGAGTCATGGGCCCTGTTGTGTTCAGGGGTTGCCCACAATAGGCTGCCAGATCGTCGGCGCACGCCAGCACCATCCTACCTACCTGGTCAGCTCGTCATGTTGTCCACCTCGCACCTCAGACTCCGGACAGAGTCGAAGAAGCGTCCCCCCAAGTTCATCGGACCTTTCGAGATCCTCAAGGTCATCAATCCTGTGGCAGTCAGGCTGCGGTTGCCCAGGTCCTTGCGCATCCATCCGGTCTTCCATGTCTCTCAGCTGAAGCCACACGTCACGAGTTCTCTGCAGCAGCCATCCTCTCCGCCACCCCCTCCCCGCATCATTGATGGCCAACCGGCCTACACTGTCCGTCGCCCGTTGGACGTTCGGCGACGGGGTCGTGGTCTCCAGTACCTGGTGGACTGGCAGCGGTACGGGCCTGAGGAGAGGTCCTGGGAGCCTGCTTCACGCATTCTGGACCCTGAACTCATCAGGGACTTCAATCGGCAGCACCGGGACAAGCTTCCCCCTGCGCCAGGCGGCGCACCTTGAGGGAGGGGGGGGGTACTGTGGGGTTTTGGAACCAGGTCGATTCGTTGTTGTTCGTTTGTCATCACTTCCTGTTTTATTTTGTTGTATTTCCTGTGCTCACCATTGCTTCTCAGGTCACTTGACACTTCCCTCCTTGTGTGTTCCCTCCCTCCTGGCACACCTGTGTGTTGTTACCTCATCCTCTCTCCCTGTTATAAGCCCTCGTCTCCCTTGCACGGGTTGTCGGGTGGTTCTGTTTCCTTCTAGGATATGTTCCTGTTCGTTCGAGAAATTAAATGAAGAACTATTCATTTTTGATTGCCGTCTGCGTTTGTGTCCACACGCCAACCCTGACATCCTGTGGTTCCCAAATCAGAACCCCTCCGGCCCCTGGCTGCAACTAGAAGTTCTGTCCATAAAAACTATGAACAGAACTGGTAACAAACTGTAACAGCACCCTTTTGATCTAATACAGTCATGAGTCTTTTTTGGAAAAATGCAACAAGTTTTTCTCTCCTGGATTTGGGGATCCTCTGTCATTCCTCCTTGCAGATCCTCTCCAGTTCTGTCAGGTTGGATGGTAAACGTTGGTGAACAGCCATTTTCAGGTCTCTCCAGAGATGTCCTGACTACTCTGGAGAAGGTTTTGGTCCAGTATATCCCTGTACTTGGCCACGTTCATCTTTCCCTCCATTTTCGTCCTGTCCCTGCAGCTGAAAAACTCCCCCACAGCATGATGCTGCCACCACCATGCTTCACTGTTGGGACTTGGGACTGTATTGGACAGGTGATGAGCTGTGCCTGCTTTTCTCCACACATACCGCTAAGAATTAAGACCAAAAAGTTCTATCTTGGTCTCATCAGACCAGAAAATCTTATTTCTCACCATCTTGGAGTCCTTCAGGTGTATTTTATCAAACTCCATTCAGGCTTTCATGTGTCTTACACTGAGAGGCTTCTGTCGGGCCACTCTGCCATAAAACCCCGACTGGTGGAGGGCTGCAGTGATGGTTGACTTTCTACAACTTTCTACTGACTGCATCTCTGGAGCTCAGCCACAGTGATCTTTGGGTTCTTCTTTACCTCTCTCACTGACGTCATGATTCTCATTTGCTCTGACGTCACTGTGAGCTGAAAGGTCTTATATAGACAGATGTGTGACTTTCCTAATCAAGTCCAATCAGTAGAATCAAACACAGCTGGACTCAAATGAAGGTGTAGAAACATCTCAAGGATGGTCAGAAGAAATGGACAGAACCTGAGTTAAACATGTGAGTGTCACAGCAAAGAGTCTGAATACTCATGTGATATTTCAGCTTTTTTTTTTTTTTTTAAAACTCTGCAAAAATGTAAAAAAAAAAAAAAGGGGGTACTGTGTGTAAATTGATGAGAAAAAAATAAACTTCAATGATTTTAGCAAATAGCTGCAATAAAAAAAGAGAGTGGAAAAGTGAGGGGGTCTGAATACTTTCTGTACCCACTTCATGTTGCTGGAAAGTCACTCAAAACAAGTAATGAAAAACCGTTTTTATCATCTGAGGAATGAGGCAAAATTAAAAAGTATTTTGTCTGGATCTAACTTGGAAACAGTGATACATGCTTTTGTTTTTTTCTCGTTTAGATCACTGCAACTCTCTTTTTACCTTTTTTTTTATCAAACGGTCCCAAAACCGTCTTCAGCTCGTCCAAAATTCTGCAGCACGGCTTTAACAGGAACCAGTTAAACGTCTAAACAATCATTTCTTATCAGACGCTCCCTCAAGCCAAGGACACTTTCCTTGAGTTAACCAAAACAAATCTGCTGAAAGTGGGATAAGCAGAACCAGTTGTCATGGATACCTACATTCCTGCCCCTTCCACGACCCTTTCCATAGATTTCAACGCTCTGGTGACTCTGTCCTGTCTGTTGTATAGCCATTACTTATAAGTAGATGTATTTTTGCTTGTACTTCAATTTATGCCGCTCCTCTGCGACACAGATCGAAGATGCTTGATTTTTGACATCATTCCTGTACCCCTGCCATGTGTCTTTTTCTGGACGTGTAGCACCGTCAGTGGCAGCTGTCCAACACTGTACTGAATTTCCCAGCTTGGGATGAATAAAATATCTATCTTATCTTATCTCTTAACAGACACGCATCACTCCTCCGTTCTCTGATTCACATTGGTTACCTATCAGGTATCGAATTGATTTTCAAAGTTTACTTTTAGTTTTTATAGCTTTTATTGGTCAAGCCCTGTCATTCATCTCAGACCTTTAAACCCCCTACTCTTTGGCCAGAACTTCTCTCCTTTCAACTCATTGCTCCTCATCTTTGGCACTCCCTCCATTGTCTTTGCGTCAGATTGACTCCTTTGATCGTTTTAAATCACAGGTTGAGACATTTTTATTGATGAGAGCTTTTAGTTGATGTCAGCCCTTGTTTTACTGTATTTGACTATGTTTTTAGTTTTATTATTATATTTGTATTTGATTACCTCTTTGCGTTTTGATTTGACTTGGTGCACTTGGTGATTCTGTGAAAAGTGCTGAAGAAATAAAGATATTCTATTATATACTATTGTAGTGGTGGTCACAAACACATTGTGCCTGCTGTCTCGTTTGGCAGCGCTAGGAATTATGGGACACCATAATTCTTACTTCTTTGGTAGAAGTTAAGTTTAAGTGTAGGTGTTTCATTATGTGTTTTGTTGTCTGGCCGTTTTACATTGTTTGCATTTATTATTTTGTCATGTTGTGGTGGTTTGCTCTGCACCATGTGTGAGAAGGTGGGGGAGGGTAATGATCCTCCTTGTGACATTAACAACTTAAGTTACAAAAACAGAAGCCAGATTCCCTCTACTCGCTTGGCAGCCTCAGTCATTGTAGAATTTGCTACACTAATATATAGCAAGCTTACAACTGTTACAGAATTCACAAATTCTGACGAGGAGCATGGGGCGGAAGCAGATTACACCCATTTTTAATTAATGCATTTGCTCCCTGTGTGTTTCAGGATTGATTTTAAGATGATCGTATTAGTATATAAATGTTTTAATGGTTTAGGACCTTCTTATTTATGTGATATTCTTTTAAAGTTTGTGCCCTCACAGACTCTGAGTTCCTCTGATGCTGGACTTTTAGTTGTTCTTAAGGTGAGGATCAGAACCTATGGTGAGGGTTTGTTCTCCCACAACTGTCCTCGCCTCTGGAACAGCATGCCAATCAATCCAATAAAGTTTGATTTTCTTTTTTTTATATAAAAAGTATGTTAAAAAAATACATACTTAATAAAAATAACAAAAATGTAAATATTTTTAACATTGGGGTTTTAATTGAAAAATAACTGACAGAATAATACACAGATTCAAAGCCTATTCGGTTAAAAAAGACAACTTTGGAAAAAGAAAAACAGAGATTAACTAACATAAGTAACATAAAACTGGACATGTGTGCCTAAGAAAAACTTTGAAAAAAATTCTACCTAATAAAAGCAGATACAAATGTCTTCTTGTTTTTGACAACACAGAGGTAGAGCAGCAGACTTCTGGTTAGAAAGTTGTAGGTTTACATTGCGCTCTACGTGCACTTGTGTCAAAGTGTCCTCACACAATAAACTGAACATCTGACATCTTGCATGGTCACTCCACCGCATCACTGGGCAAATAACGACATTTTCTGCTTTCAGGTTCATGGCCGATGTGTCTGTCACCACAACACAGCTGGGGATAACTGTGAGAGGTGTCAGGAGTTTCATCATGACACTCCCTGGAGTCCTGGAGGAGAAACCCCTGCTAAAGTTTGCAGAAGTGTGTGCATTGATTTTATTTTCCAATGCTCACACTTTCAGGATGTATCCTAGTTCTCATCAGTATTCATGAAATAAGTGATGCTACCACTTATGGAAAATCTTGCAGCCTCATTTTTTACAGAAAGATTAATGTGTCCACCAACCAGCAACAATAGTAGTGGTTGGTTCTTGTAAGATCTGCTTTTTTTCAAGATGCACTGATGGCTTTAATGACTTTCTGTTATCTTTTGTCTCACAGAATGCAACTGTCATGGTCATTCAGATGCATGTTACTTTGATGCTGCTCGCTACCAGATAACAGGCGGTCTAAGCGGTGGAGTGTGTGACAACTGTCAGCATTACCGAACAGGGCCTCAATGCGAGCACTGTCGAATCTACATGTATCAGGATCCAGAAAAGACACTGGATGACCCACTCGGCTGCATACGTATGCTGCTACCACCTAAACTTTATTTAGCCTCAAACCAGGAATTTTATCCACAAAGCATAAATGCATTCAAATGTATTTATTAAATTGTTTATGACTTTTATTTGGAGGATGATGTTGAGAGTGAGGAGGCAGAAGAACAAAATTACATTCTTCAGATGAAAAAGATAATAATGACTGATAATGGTTTTTCAGCTTGTGACTGTGACCCAGATGGTTCAGATGGTGGCGGTCTTTGTGATGCTTTAACTGGTCAGTGCTTCTGCAAAGAAAATGTGGAAGGTCGGCGCTGTGATCGCTGTAAACAAGGCTTTTTTGGTCTAAGACAAGAAAACCCATCTGGTTGTCATGGTGATGTAGTATACTTCTTACAGCATGTTTGTCTTATGTGTTGCTTTTGTAATAAGTTTTTTTTTTTTCCATTTTTGTTTAGAGTGTCATTGTCATACTTTGGGGAGTGTGGGATCGTGTAACCCATTAACAGGGAGCTGCAAATGTGAAGCTTTAGCAAGTGAGCCTCACTGCGATCGATGTGTGGTAGGTTGTGATAAATAAGTCAAAGACTCATTACAACTAAAAATAAAAAATAACTCCACAAAAGAAGTTAAATCTGCTAATATTAATCTAACTTTGTCATTTTAATATACCTGAAGACAGGATGGTCTGTTGTCATGTTTGTTTTTTTGGTTGGAAATGTGTTCCACCCAGGTTTGATCCTGTAAATCTCTTGTCTTTGCTCATATCTTGTCTGTTTGTGCTTAGACAGGTTTTTGGGGTTTGGGAAACTCCACAGTCAGGTGTTCACCGTGTGACTGTGACTTTGGGGGGGCGCACAACACCAGGTAGGACTGAATTTTACCAGGATAATTTACTCAGAGTGGAATCATCCTAAGAAATACAATTCTGATTCGATAGTCAGCTGTGAGTGATGATGGAGTTGTGGTGATTTAAAGATAAACTTGTGCTGCCCTAGTCCAGCATTGCTTTGCTAATGTGACTCTTTTCTATTCAGGTGTTCTCCAGAAGACGGGCAATGTCACTGCTTGCCCAACATGATTGGTCGACGTTGCTCAGAGCCTGCCCATGGACACTTCCTGCCTCCAATAAATTACTTTTTGTATGAGGCTGAGCTTGCTGCACCACTTCCAGAGATTAGGTTATCTCCTCCTATGTCTCCTTCCTCCTCTGTAGTGAGTATTAGGGTTGGTATCAGAAGTCAACACCCACTGTGTTTACACCCACTGATGCTGGTCCAGTCCATCAGAATGCCATACATAAAAATTTATGAAAACAATGCAGACAGAATTGGCATAGTAGGATTTAAAAGTCAGATCCAAGTACTGAGAGCATCAGTACATGGAAGCATAGTTATTTCTTCTTGATACACTTTTTTGTCTATCTGCCAATATCTAGTGGGGTATATTGAAATCAGTGTATAAGTCAATAAAAAAGAAGAAAGAGCCCAACTTTCTAAAGAAATTATGCATAGCAACGTGTGCAAAATTGAATGCTTGCCAAAAATAGGCTTCATGTGATTTATAAACCCTATTGCATATGGAAAATTGGAAAAACGGTGGTTTGCAACATTCCATGTTGGTGTTTCTAGCACACACTGTAACTTTACAAATAGAAATCAGGATTTTAGGTTTATCTACTCCCAAATGAAATTTATTTAATGGTTTGTGAGGGCGTCAATGCTTATTTTAAACGGCTTTTCTGGTGTTCTGTATGCAAGGACAGGGTTGAGGAAGCATGCACAAGTAATACACTCAGCAATGTTTTTTAAATACCTCAATCTTGGATAGCAGTAAAGCAGTGGCTGAAAGCCTTAATTACCTGTACATCTATGTAAGCAGAAGTGAATTCATCATTTCTAATTGTCTACAGCAGAGTCCAAAGGTACTACCTCCATGTGAGCAGTACTTCAAAGCAAGGGGCTTTAACTTTAGTTTTTCCAGCGGACAGATAGTTTTGGTTCAGAGGGCTCGTCAACTTAGAAGCCCACACAAGAAGCAAGTTCAGGTGAGATTGATTAGCTGTTTGACTGTCACACTTAGGAAACTGGTTACAACCAAGCGCCTTTATTTCTCTACAGAACATTATTCCTTTGGGGCCAGGCTATGCCCCTCAGATCATTCCACGTCAGCAGTCATCTGATCAGAAAGCAACATGGACAGGCCTTGGATTTGTCAGAGTGTTGGAGGGAACAGGGCTCACGTTCACCGTTGACAACCTCCCTTCATCAATGAAGTACCAGCTGGTAATCCACTATGAGCAAGAGGTGAGAAGGTGAAGGGCTTGATTAAGTGTGTTGTAGTTGTGAGTCTTGGTCATTTCAAAGTGTTAAATGATATGCAGCCACAAGTGAGTCTATTTATGTGTTGGCTGGTATCCGTGTAAGCAAATACTAGAAATTACCATCACACCTGAACGCAGTAATAGCAAGCTCTTTATGAAAGTGCATAAGTGCAGAAATTACATGCAGCCTCTGAATGCACCTTCTGCTGCAGCGAATGTGACTATTGAATCTGCGCAATAAAGTCAAAATTAAATGTATGAAAAAACTCTTGGATGGATGTTTGTGGTAGCCAAGTGGGGAGGGAAGGCAGACACTGTTGAGGAAAAAAGTGAAGTCAGAAATTAAGAAAAACTGGAATCTGGCGTCTGCTCAAAGGGTCTGTTTATTCAAGAATAAATCCAGAAAATCTGCAGCATCTCAAACTCGATCATTGATCAAAGATCAAATGCAGTCAACCCAGTCAGGAATGAAGAAGCCCCGATTCTATTACTCACAACCTTTATAGAATAGAGGATGTGCTTATCATATTGCTCAACCTCTTTTACTGCAATAGCAAAAACATCCTATCGAGGATTTTAGGCAAGACACAGGGAAATTTCTGGCCATACATTTGCTCTTCCCTGTCCTTTCCAGGAAGGAATGGTTGAAAACAATATTAATCATGGGATTCACTCTGGTTCTTATACCAGATGTTATTTCAGGTTCCCTATGTTATAAAGGAGCTGCTTTATCTTCAACATAATCCCCTCTCAAGGTCGTGAAGTGACCTTCAACCAATCAGAACTCAACCGTCACCAGTCGGCGAGACACCGGAAGGTGCACCTACATGATCCAATCCATGGAATGAGCCAACTCCACCGATAAGAATTGCCAGAAACACCAAACAGACATTCCTAAACACTTTATGTACTGAACCAGAACGATTAAAAAGTTAGATATTGAATGACACAAAAATGAAAAGCAGAACAGAATTAAAATACATAGAACAAAAGTAAATAATGGTGAGCATATACTTGTGTAGCACAAGGTGGTAAGTACATATCAAATACTGAAACTGAGGATGAGGCATGAGGTGCAATCAAAAATACAGTAAAAGGAATACAGAGGAGTAACAAATAGTATAAATACTAGCAAAAACAACACAAATTAATAAGAACTGTTAAATGGTATTGTTACTGTAATGTATCTATAACTGTAAATTTTAACATACTACATTTCAGTGAGGAAAGACAGAAGTGAAATTTAAAGATTCAATTGTGCAAGATTTAACTGTGAAGCATGAACAGTCAGAATTCTTTGGCAGTTGGGCTCTGGGCCGGAGACATCTTGTATGCCAGTGATGATCTTGGATCAGAGGACGAGACTCCTCAAAAATTAGGAAAAGCTTACCTCACGGTGGGTCTTTCCCAAAAGAGATATCAATTAAACAGAAGAACAAACTCATTTACATGTAGATAAAATAACAATTAATTGATTGCAAGACACATTTTTATTGCATGAGTGTGGCTTAATGAGTGCCTATTTCAGAATGCCAAGAGATCAGGGCTTTGTGCAATAAGATGGCACTGCCTGCGTCTGGAATGGGGATAAATAAACTTAATTGAATTTTAAGGCATGGATTTGATTGTGATTGGCTATGAAGAAAGTAAGCACTTCAGCAATTGGCTGAGAGTAGAGACCAATTGATGACGTAAGAAATGATGAATAAACACCAAGCATACCTGTGGTGAGGTAGATCTCCCTTACTGAAATTGCACCAGAGCTTCAAAGTGGGAACCTAACATTATGATTTACAAAACTATAAGTACCTTTTCTTAGTCAGTTACGCAAAACAAGGCATGCAGCTGCGACTCCTATGTGCATATGTGCTTTTGCAGTCTCACTAGTATATCCTCCTTTAAAACCTGATTGAAAATCCTACGCGATAAAGCAAATCCTTAGCGAAGATGTGTGTACCTCAATTGACGACCCTGATACACGAAAGAAAAGATATCGTGGCATGACTTCACTAGAGGAAGACAAAAGAAAGCGTTAGCGAAATCACTACAGGTGAACCAAGCATGTTGCGGGCTGAGATTACTCAGAGCCACCTATGGGTTAGGTACAGGAACTGTGGGAGTCTGAAGAATCGCAATAAAATCGCAAATGGTGTCTTGAATCCCAGCTTCTGCCTGGGGACTATAAGGGTATTGGCCGACCCACAGGAGCTGTGACGTGGTTAACTGAAAAGAAATAGGAGAACAAGAGGCCAGTCCCATATCTGTGGGACCCTCAGACCATAGTGTAGAATGTTAAGTAACCCCACCTAATTTTTTGCCTGTTGTTCTGGGTGTTATGCGAGACAAACATGCAGTGTTCTCTCATCTCCCATCATGTACCACTGTTTTTGTTCAGGTGTGAGTTGAACCCCAGCTGTCACCACTTCGGGTGCGACATAGATGTGTTAAATCTGAACCTGTCACATACTGTATGCCCCTGTATCTGATCTGTGAACTGCTCTTCATATGAGTCTGTCTGTTGTCGGTCATAGAACAAGGTAACGTGCAGCGAGTTGGTGAGGGGGTAGCGAGATTAGAAATCAACATCAGCAATCCATTAGCAATCCACATTGCGTGTAAGCAGACAGGACCCCATTGGTGCCTGGTTGCTGAAGACCCCAGTAGATGTCAACATCCTCCGCTAGGATGGGCTGGACCAGGTAGTCTGTGTTGCCCCCTTCCCTGGCTTGACTGTTCATATTTGTGTCGTCCGGGAAGACCACTTCAGGGTCACAAAGGATGGACACTCCGAGGTGTATAAGCAAGTCTCCTCACAGTAGTTGCACCTGTTTCCTCCTTCTGCCTGCCCACGTCACACAAACATTGGCCGGGAAGCTGTCACTCCCCCATCCACGGACCCTTTCTCGCAAACCCAGTCCCACTCATATGACCTGTGGTAGGTTTTCCTATTTACCTCCTATACCATCTTTTCTGCTTTCTCTCTCATTTTTTTCATTAACTTTCTATCTTCAGCCTTTTGCAGCTTAAGCAGCTCAGTGTTGTGAACAAGGAGGTGGGTGGAACCCAAGAGCAGACACGTCTTAAAGGATGAGAAGGTTATGTTTATTGAATAGGTGAATAGTGGAGCAGGATGACAGAGCGAGCAGGTAGGCAGGCAGGAAAGCTTAGCTGTCGGAGCGGGCTGGCAGGCTGAGCTGACAGAGCGGGGCTGGCGCGCTGGCAGGCTGAGCTGACAGAGCGGGGCTGGCGCGCTGAGCTGACAGAGCGGGGCTGGCGCGCTGAGCTGACAGAGCGGGGCTGGCGCGCTGAGCTGACAGAGCGGGGCTGGCGCGCTGAGCTGACAGAGCGGGGCTGGCGCGCTGAGCTGACAGAGCGGGGCTGGCGGGCTGAGCTGACAGAGCGGGGCTGGCGGGCTGAGCTGACAGAGCGGGGCTGGCGCGCTGAGCTGACAGAGCGGGGCTGGCGGGCTGAGCTGACAGAGCGGGGCTGGCGGGCTGAGCTGACAGAGCGGGGCTGGCGGGCTGAGCTGACAGGCAGGCAGGCGAGATGACGGAGTGGCAGGCAGGCAGGCTGACACACAAGTGGCATAACGATCTGACAGTGGCTGGAGGTTTGACGCTGCTTAAAAAGCCATGGTGATGATGAACAGGTGGTGATGATCAGGAACAGGTGCGGTGCTTGACGAGGAAGAAGGAACGCCTCCAGGGTTCAACACTCTGAGTCTGCAGCTCATTCACTTTTTTTTTCTTTCTGTTTCTCTTCCTGCGCTTGGGTGAGATGGTGCACTAGATGTTTCTGCCACACACTGGAGTCTACTCCCTGCACATCAGGGTTGTCTTTCATAGCTTGTCCGACTGAATCTTGAACACCCTCTAAAATTGCATTTCAAAAATACATTCTCTGCACACCTTTTTCTGAGTGACATCGTGTGTGGGCTTCCCACAGATCCCTGCATATAGCCAGATACACGCGGGGATGTTCATGAGCCCCCAGTTATGTTACGCCCCTTTCTGTCTAGGGATGGGTGAAGCTTAACATAACGGTAAACAAACATTTTTTTAAAAAACACCAAAAAGACATCTCCATAAAATTCTAACAAATTTATTTACATCAATAATAACTTCAAAAGTAAAGCAAAAGGCTTCAGGGTGAACCAAGGCCAAAACAACAAACAAACCCCACATCAATCTGAACACGAAAAGATATTACCTGTTTATGAAAGAAAAGGGAAAGCAATGACAAAACACTAACCCCCCTAGTCTGACATAAACAGGAGAAAATGTACACTAAAGAAAATGGCAGTTCTCCCCTACAGTTTCACTTTATAACATAACTTACAAAACCTAAGACAGAGTAAATCTGAACACTAAACTACAAAGTAATTTACAAACATAATCAAGCCACCAGCCTCCTTGCCAGTGGTGGACCTCCATCTCCTCTCCCACAAACATCCCCTCCTCTCTAGCCCACTCCCCCCAGACCCTGTGGCCATGGTAGATGTTGCCTGGAGTGAACGCGGGCCCCAAGCAGGTTGCCCCACTCTGTCCCAGGGCCAGAGAAGGAGTGATCCCAGGCCCCAGGTGCAGACGGGCAGCCAATCCAGCACAGGTGGACCAGGACCCCACGCCAGCGCAAACAAAAAGACCACCCCCCAGCCAAGCCAGATCCCCATCCAATTGAGCCATCCACACCCCCCCATGCTCAGGCCCAGAAGTCCACGTGGCCCCCATGCTTGTGTCACACAGGTGCTGGACCAGACTCCCTTTCGACCATCGTAACATTTCCTGTCTGGTCCATAATAGATATAATTGCTGATTTTTCTTTATTAACCGAAAGTGAGGTGAAGAGAAGAATCTGTGAAAGAAGAAGGACTCATCAGCATTGGGACCATAGCTACTGGCTATACAGATATCTTTATTCTGAACCGATATGTTAATAATTACAAATCTGCTTTCTGGATCAACAATTGTGTTCTTATGAGTAAAAGTCGTATTTTTAGTAATTAAAATAGCAACTCCTCTTTGTTTGGAGTTGTAACTAGCTGAGTAGATGAATGGGAATTGTGAGCAGCACAGGAGATGATCAGCTGATTTGGATAAGTGGATGTCTTGCAGTAAAACTAGATCTGTTTTTAGATCATTCAGATGGTTGAAAACTTTCAGCCTCTTTGGCCCAGAGCCAAGTCCACGCACATTCCAGCTAAAGATGTTCAGACTGGACGTGACTACACTGACTGAGAGAGTGTTAGGCTAAGTAATGCGCCGGCGTCTGTTCCTGTCTGTAAGTCCATGGCCGCGTGCCCGCTGACCAGTGCGCAGAGGAGCGCTGTGTGTTTGTGTGCGTGAATGTTTCCTGGCTGTGAGTTACTTTTATGTGTTCTATGTGAGCCTATGTTTTTGTTTGCGGTATGTCGGCGAGTGTGTGCGGGATCGGGTGTACATGCGCGTGCCTGTCTCGTGCATGAGTAAATGGTTACTTACCGGGGATGTGTTGCCTTTAGTTGATTTAAATATGAGGAAGAGGGGGGGAATAACAAGAGGAAAAAAGAAAAGAAAAACAAGAAAACACAAACAACAAAACAACAGAAACATGAGAGAAAAATAAACTGCTTTAACGAGATGGATGTGTGGATGGTTGATGAGCTGATTTTTCATTAATTTAAACAAGTTTAGTTGGTTTCATCAGCGCATTATGGAGGTTCTGATCACAGCACCTGCGGGTCTTCAGAGAGCCACGGGGGGATCTCAGGATCCCAAAAGAGCCGTCCATCAACGTAGAGTCTGTCCACAGAAATAACAGCTCGAGACCCGGCGGTGAGGTGCTTCCTCCTCAGCGGGAAAAGGATCTTCCTGCACCCGATGATCTCCTCCGGGAACTGGTCGTTGACGCTGAAGTGTGTTCCCTTCAGCTCCCGGCCACGGCTCCTCACCAGCTCCTTGTGTTTGTAGTGCTGAATTTAGCTCCTATGGGTCTCGGACGCTGGTTATCAGACCTCCTCCCTCCGAGTCGGTGCACTCTATGGAAGGAGATCTTCTGGACCTCCTTCTTGACGAGCTTCAGCTGGGCCTCCATGAAGGACTTCACCGTGGCCTCCGGATCTTCTCCTGCCTCCTCTGGAATCCCAGAGATGACCAGGTTGTCCCTCCGGCTCCTCACCTGAAGATCTAGGAGGGTTTCCGTGATGGAGCGGTTCTCCTCAGAGAGACGAGTGGTGATGCTGCTCAGAGTCTGGACGGTCTCTCTGAGGGCCTGGTTCTCCTGCAGCTCCTGCTGCTGCTGCTGGCTGAACTCCAGGGACACTTGCAGGCCTTGGAACTCCTTGTGAAGGACCTCCAGCAGGTTCAGGTGGCAATCAGGAGAGCTTTTTATCAATCGATTCCAAAGTGTCGCTGATGCCGATGCCTGGAGAAGAGGCGTCCCCGGGAGAGTCCTCAGGACAGCTGCGGTGGTGTTGTAGTACTCGTCTATGAAGCTCTCCAAGTCCTCCAGGCTGTCAAAAACATACTCATCTTTTTAGAGGTTTTGTTGTTTTATTTTTAAATTATTTAAATATGGCAGTAAAAGGAAATAAGACCAAAACGTTTGTTCAACTACTTATGCTGTTTATGCTTATGTTCAACTACTACAAGTTGAAGCATCTCACCCTCCTCTACCTCTCACCCTTCTCTAGGACCAAAAGGAATCCGATTTTTTCTTTTCTTTTCTAAGTTTCTTAACTGGCTTTTGCTTCTTTGTCTTAATTCGTGCTTTTAGCCACTTGCTGAAGCCCTCTTAACTGAATCACGATGGCAACGGTGTCCCCATCCATCATCATGTGTTTCGAGATTAAACTTCCTTTCCATTCTGGAATTGTTCTTTGTGGATACTCAATCCTCGGGATTTGATCCCATCTAACCCTGTTCCAGTTTGGACATGGTTACGGTTGCCACACTCAACTAAAACACTTTCTTACTCTAAATTTGGAGAAACTCCATCCTGCTAACAGTTTCTTCACTTGTTTTCTATAGCAAGGGTTCACAAAAAAAGCAGGCGACAAAGTGCGACTTTCTGCATGCACATGCAGTTTAACAAAGCACATGGGTGTTAGAGAAATATTTCTTAAGAACTCACATACAGTTCACACAAAGTTTAAAGGTCAGGTCAAAGGAGAATACATGCAGATGAGGGTAAAGGTAAAAACCAACAATGATCATATTGAACAAAGGTAAAAACAAGCCATGGTTATCTTAAACATTCACAATTAAATATAATTATCGATCTATCTTTCTATCCATCTATCCATCCATGTCTCTTGCATTTCTAAGTAGCAAATACTGACACACAACTACATACAGAAGCCATGGGAGTTATTAGTGGGAAACAGCAGCTGAAGCGCAATACGTTGTTAGTGAGAAAAGAACTAATAAATGAGCCAATATTTATTTGTGATGTATAAGTTGCTCCTGAGTATCGCACCCCTGGCCAAACCATGCAAAAAATGTGTCCTACACTGTGGAAAATACAGTTATTCTATTTGAATACTCTTGCAGAATCTTTCTGACTGGTTGGCTACAATCAGCATCCAAATGTTATTGCCAGGGGACAAAGGCTGCAGCAAGGATTCATTTGGAAGAAGGGTTTTGAATCTCCCGCAAAATTCTAGGTAAGACAAGAGCCTCTACTCTAACACCAGCTACTTTCATGTCTTTGTTCACTGCATCCATAAGCCTCCTCTTTGGTCTTCCTCTATGACCCAGCATCCTTCTACCAATATATTCACTGTCTCTCCTCTGGACATGACCAAACCATCTCAGTCTGTCCTCTCTGACTTTATCTCCAAAACCTCTAACGTGCTGTCCTTCTGATGGACTCATTCCTGATCCTATCCATCCTTGTCACTCCTAAGGAGAACCTCTGCAACTTCATCTCTGCTACCTCCAGTTTTGCTTCCTGACTTTTCCTCTAATGTCCTTCATTCATCAACTCTTCAAAGTATTATTTCCATCTTTACATTACAATACTGAAACCTGTCAGTACATTACATCTCCCTGTACTCCTGTTTACTCTCTGCAATCCTCTCAGATTCCCACTTCTTCATTGCTAGCCTCTTACTCCGTATACACTCCTGCCTCCTCTCATTCAACCACCAAGTCTCCTTATCAACTCTCTTTCCTGATGACTCACCAAGTACACTCCTATCTGACTCCCTGATCACATTAGCTGTAGTTGTCCAATATTTTGGGAGTACCTCCTGAACTCTCAGAGCCTGTTTCAACTGTTTCTTAAAAGTCATGCAAATCTCTACCTTTTTCTACTTCCACCAGTTTTTCCTCTTCTCTGCCTTTGCCCTTTCACTCTTCATCTTCTTTATCATCAGAGTCATCCTATTCATCACCATCCCATGGCATCTGGATTAGTATCACCTACCACTTCTTTGCGGTCACTGATCTCCTTTAGATTACATTGCCTAGACAAGACATAGGTTATCTGTGTACTCCCACCTCCACTCCTACGCTTACCCTGTGTTTCTACCTATTCTCAAAGAATGTTTTCACTACAGCTATTTCCATAATTTTCTTCCTTACACACTGCTCTAGCTGATTTTGTTTCCAGACTTCTTTCCTGATGCAGAATTGCTTTCAAGTCACAATTCTTTCAAGTCCTATTCAATATTTTGTGGCATTGTTGTACATTTTAATAAATTGAAATACAAGATCCATAACTTTTAGTTAACAACAGACCTGTAGTCATAGTAACAGCTGCAAGTCAACCCAGTGATATTTTGAGCAAAAAATCTGTTTGATTAGTTTTAGTAAGGATTTAGTGCACATTGTAGCACTAAAAAAGCTGAAAAAAGCTACTGAAATTAACCATGTACTTAAGCTATAAGTTTTAGCTTAATTTATATCTTATAGCTTATAAACTATAAGCACTTCAGATTAAGCAGGATCATCATGTTTCCAATCAGAAAGCCGTTGATCTCTGATTGGAGAAAGTATTACTGCATGGTCTTTCCCACATGCATTGGTTCTACAAAATATTCCTGAAAGCTTGTCACCTTATTATTCACTAAAAGAAGTCTTTAATTATCCAATAGGCAATTTTGCAAAAAAAGAGGACCTTAAGAGACTAAACAAAAAGTAGAGTTGGTGCGAGTCTGGACTTTTTGGAGACAATTATGGATGGAAGAATAAAGAGTAACTACAAATCAGTGATGAGAGACACGAACCACCCACTGAACTAATTATTTCATAGATAAGGTACAAGTACTTAGAGAAACATTGCCAAAAAATTATCATTCAAAGATGGATGTTGCTATCAAAGTAAATAAGTGTTCATTTACATTTAAATCAGTAAGCACAAGACTTATTGAAAATAAAATCCGGCCATGTAAAGTGAAGCCACTGGGTATGGACAATCTTGAATGCAGACTTCTGAAACTGGTGGCATTGTACCTGCTATATGTCACATAATTAGTCACAGTTTGTCTTGTTTTATTCGTCCATTGAAGTGGAAAAGGGCTAAAATTATACCTTTAATGGACGACAAAAAAAAAAAAAAACATTTTCCAGACAGTATGATAGATCCATCAGTTTATTGCCTATTTTGAGTAAAAAACATAGACTATAATCTATGAACAAATTCAGTATTATTTTTAACAAATAATTTATTTACAGAGTACCAAAATGTCTATGGAAAGGGTTACTCAAAAACTACGGCACTTACTTCAATGAAATATGATTGATACAAAGACATAGAAGATAAAAGGAATATTGCTTGATTTCTCTGCTACATTTGATATAATAAATCATATTTTTTTATTAAAAAAGCTTGAAGGTTATGGATTTTAAAAAATCTGCTCTGTCTTGGTTTAAGAGTTACTTGAGAAACAGTTATTCTGACATCGTTATTCTGACGCAAGAAGTGTAACACATGGCGTACCTCAAGGGAGTTGTCTTGGACCATTGCTTTTTAAGCATTTTTACAATGCTTCTTTAACTTTAAATGAATCAAATGTCAATACGTATGCTGATGATGTAACCATTAATTCATCTACAAGTTCTATAGATCAACTTAACATAATAGAGAAGGAATTACAGCATATTGTCCACTGGATTGAGTATAATGAGCTAGTTTTAAATGTAAATAAAACAAAGTGCATGATATTTGGCTCTAAATATGTTCCAAGTACAAATCCAAAACAACCGTATCTGTATAAGGAACAGTAGGCTAATTAAGCAAGTAAATGAAAGGAAACTTTCAGGAATAGTATTTATGACAAATTAGCCTGGTAAAAACACATAGACAGCATAATAACTAAAATGGGAAGAGCAATTTTTACAATTAGTAGAAATGCCTTTTTTTTTTAACACAGCAAGCAAGAAAATGTACAATTCAATCCCTAGTTATTTTGAAAATTGAGTAATCTTTGGTAATTTGGTCCACGGCCACATCAACACTGTGAAGCAAAGTTCAAAAGTTCAAAACAGAGTAGCATGGGTAGCACTTGGGTGCTATTATAGAACTAATATCAATCATATGCATAAACAACAACACTGGCTACAAGTAAAAGACTGATTTAGTCATTATTGTTTTTTATCAGGAACATTATTGTAATGAAAAAATATATATTTTTAAAGTAATTTCAAATTGAGTTGCAACACACATAACTATTTTACAGGACATTCCTAGGATGGTCATTCCCAAAAGCAAAAACTAGTAGCATTTAAAAAAAAAAAAAAACTGTTCTGTACAGAGGCATGTCATATTGGAATTCAGTACAAAAAATATTTCACAAAGAGTATAGTTATTTATAAATCATCTTTAAAGACGTACTTATCTGGAATCAAATTAAATAAACATATATTGCTAATGTGTAGCTATGTCATTTTATTGCATTGCGTGTGTGGTGGGTAGGCAAGGATCATACAGTTTTGAGAAGACTGCTTGACATCACTTAATTTTGTATATATGTTAATTTTGTATTTACATCTATAAATGTAAAAGTTTTTTAAAAATGTTTAGACTAGGCCTCCACGATTAACTGCAAATTTACTGTTATCGCTGTTATCAGGCCAGCACAGTATGCATACTGCAAAAGTGGCGATAAGTGGTCTCGTAATATGGCTACACAAATGTTAAACTATCTCTTTGTAGTTTGAAGTAATGAATCAAATAAACCCCTGTGTACATTTAACCAATGGTATAGAACTCTTCGTGTCATTAACCAACTAATTGGAGTCCTTAAATGTTAGATGCCCTCCTTCTACACCGGGCTTTCCCCAAAATGCGCTCCAATTGTCTACAAAGCTAACGCCGTTTTGTGGGCACCATCTAGCTAACCAGCGGTTAAATGATGAAAAGCGGCTGTACATTTCATCACTGACTAGGTTCAGGAGTGGACCAGAGAAAATAACAGTGTCCGACATCGACTTAGCAAGTTTACACACAGATTCGACGTTTCATTTAAGAACTTCTGATTGTCTCCGTCGGGCGTCATTACCGCCTGCGTGAATCACAACTTGACGGAACCTGGGTTTACTCTGAGCTAACATTTTAAGGTTTCCTTCTATGTCACCAACTCTGGCTCCCGGATAACGCCTGACTGTGGCCGTCGGGAGCTTCACGTGTCTAACTTCAGAGGAGCCGGTAACTAGAGTTGACGGTTCATCTGGCGTGTTGCCGAGGGGAGAAAACGTATTATGTAGCGGGAGCTTCGGTAGCTCTATGTGATTTCTAATTGGCAGGATATGGATGTACTGGAATCTATCAGCCAACCATTGCACCCCCTGCAAGACTTTACAGATGCAAGAAACTAGTCCTCTTTCTGATGAAGACGTCAGTACTCACAGAGAAGGAAGGAGACAGTGATTTGACAAAATCAATCAAGAAAAAAATTCTTGACTATTTGAATTTAAAATATTACAAATCCTGCTACCAAAGGACTTCTGGCCATCGAGTGTTTCATGGATCCCAGATTCAAAGCCAGCTATATCAGCACTGATCCAGTCTCGAACATCAAGACCAGGCTGCTGTCAGAAATGGAAGCAACAGCACAAAAGGTTATTCAGGCATGAATATTTATTTTTATCTAAAATGTACTTTTTTCTCATATTTTGCTTTTTGTTCTAGGAGAGAAGCTCCATGGACACAGAAGCTCAGACCAGAAATCCACCTAGTGCCCTCCTGAAAACGGCAAAAAATCACTAGGGAGTTTTTTCAAGACAACCCCACTTCCTAACTCATTTGCTGTGCAATTATCACAAACTTTAGAAGCTGGGCTTAACAGCTACATGCTATCTGCAACCATAGACAGGGAAGAAGACCCCTTGGCATGGTGGAAACTCCTACAAATTGCATTCCCATAGTTAAACAAGCTTGCAAGGAAGTACCTCTGTATACCTGCAAGCAGCTCACCTTCAGAGAGACTTCAATACATCAGTAGACATTGTAACATGTCAGTGCACATGTTTGAAACCTTAAAAAGTAAACATGTTGGGTTTCCTTTAAGTGAAGCCCCCCTATTGGTTAAGATACATTTTGGGAGCTGCCGGATTTTTCGTTGGATTTAATTGGATTTAGAACTTGGGAAATATGGAAGCATATTAATCTTAGACCGTGTTATTATCTTCTTGAAATGTGTTGATTTATTTTTGTGGTTTTATACTTTGTACCTTTGATCGTTTAAGAAAATAAACTACAAAAAAGAGGAAGAACAACGACCCCTTTTTTGAAGCACCATCAAGACAGTTCCTGCTCCCCAAGTTACACTATTTGTCCATTTATCGCAAGTCATACCGTCATCGCAGTTTCAAACACAGACATCGCATATCGCAGATTTTCCTCATATCGTGCAGGCATAGTCTGGACCACAGGAAAAATAGTTGCAACCAAGAAGTTGCAACTATGGGGGATCTTTAATAAATTTAAAAAACTAAACTAAAACTCTACCTTTGCCAAACAGTAGCAGGCTGCTCTTTCTAAAGTGTCCCAAGAAAGGCTTAAATCCTTCATCATACCAAGATCCATCAGACTCCAAAATTCCACTGTGGGGGGAACAGAGTAAAAGTAATGCTGTAGTAGAAACCTATGCATTTTTGTAAACATATTTACATATGATTATATATATTTTTAATGACTTTTTTTAAACTCCTATTTATTATATTTTTAAATCTTAGCTTCTTTTATTCATATTTAAGTTCATTTTGTCATTTTAATCCTTTTTACCTTGTGTATTGCTTTTAGCAGACCCAACAATGTATCTATTGGATTAGCATACTGTACAGGATTAGTATATCTAAGATGTCTTCTGAAAGTCTGTGTGCAGGTAAGCAGTTTTACCTCACAAATAAAAGGAGGAGGTTTAATTAATTAAGTCTGCATTTGTAATTAGGTCTAAAAATTCGATCTAATCTAAATTAATCTTCTGTTCTATGTTCAAGTTTGTCTTGCAAACTTTTTTTTTTATTTGTTTGTTTTTTTTACAGATCAGGTATTTTGGACTCCCAGGTGTGTCTGAATGCAGGAGCTCGGTATCTTGTAGAGGTCGTGTTCCACTCCCAGCCCACAACTGAAGGCTTGCACATCCTGGTTGACTCTGTAAGACCAAAACCTGTTCAAGTAAACAATTTCACGATTTAAATTCAGTCATGCACAAGTTAGGGCCTATTTTTCAAAGCAGTTTACTGTTGGGGAGTAATGGATAATTAACTTAACTGAATAATCAATTTATATTCCAGCGATCCAACCAAATTGTTAATCAAATCAACCATTACCCTTACAATATCTTTCAAAATTATATAAACAGATTTTATAGACATTAGAAAATACCAGTTGGATTAAGACATGGTAGTCCTGTCAGGGTTGATGTGAAGACACAAATGCAAACGGCACTCTTAAATGCAAAGTCTTCAGTTTTAATTAAAGTCTGGACAGGAAAATTGACAAATTCGTGTAGCAACCAAAACCACCCGACAACCAGTGCAAGGGAGACGGGAACTTATAACCAGAGAGAGAGGATGAGGTAAGTGTCAGCAGGTGTTCACATTAGGGAGGGAAGTGACAAGAGACTTGAAAAGAGCAGTAAGGTGAAAACACAGGAAGTACAAACCAACAACAAATTAAAACAGGAAGTGAACACCAAAACAAAACAAGCAATGTCCCAGATCCAAATCCCCACAGTACCCCCGCCCCTCAAAGCGCGCCGCCTGGCGCAGGGGGAAGCCTGTACCGATTGAAGTCCCTGATGAGCTTTGGATCCAGAATATGCGAAGCAGGCTCCCAGAACCTCTCCATAGGCCCGTACCCCTGCCAGTCCACCAGATACTGGAGGACACGTCCCCGCCGCCGAACGTCCAGCAGGCGACGGACAGTGTAGGCCGGCTGGCCATCAATGATGCGGGGAGGGGGTGGCGGAGAGGAAGTCCGTTGCAGCAGACTCGTAACATGAGGCTTCAGCTGGGAGACATGAAGAACCGGGTGGATGCGCAAAGACCTGGGCAAGCGCAGCCTGACCGGCACCGGATTGATGACCTTCAGAATCTCGAACGGGCTGAATTTGGGGAACCGTTTCTTTGACTCCGTCCAGAGTCTGAGGTGCGAGGTGGACAACATGACAAACTGACCAGGTAGGTAGGACGGTGCTGGCATGTGCCGACGTTCTGCCAGTCTCTTGTTGGCAACTCCTGAACACAACAGGGCTCGTGACTCTGAAAACACCTCAGTCAGGTCATGACATTCAGGCGGAACCCTGAATGGGTCAGGTTAAGGGTGGCCGCCCTACTGGGACACGGGATCTCCCCCAGGAGGCCGAGCTGAACGCAAACAGGTGGTGTGACATTTCTCACTCCAGCCGGAGACACGGCTGGAGGGCCAGTCGATGACTGGGTTGTGAGCCATTAGCCAAGGGCAACCTAATACCAGTGGGTTCTGAGGGGAGGAAAAAAGGAAAAAACGGGTGTGCTCGTGGTGCCTGACACAATCAGATGAACCAGCTCAGTGACTCGTGAGACTGTGGGTAATTCTTGGCCGTTGAGAGAGACCACTTGTATAGGACGGGGCAAAAAATCAGACTTAAGACCGACCTGTTTGGCTAGCTCTGCATCCATGAGGTTCTGCTCTGCTCCTGAATCCACCAATGCTCTGACAGAAATTCCCCCTTTCTGGAATATAACCCGAATATCTAAAACACAGGAAGCAGGTTTCGGGATAGTGGGAGCCGGACCACGGCTCGTAAGTGTGCCCAGTCTTATTGACGAGTTGGGCAATCCCTGCAGAAATGACCCCGGCCGCCAAAGTAAAGGCACTCACCTGCTGCCATCCGCCGGCGTCGCTCGGAAACTGTCAGTCTGCCCCGGCCGAGCTGCATTGGTTCCTCTGAGACTTAAGGCGGGGGTTCTGCGGAAAAAGCAGCAAAGTCAGGTGAGTCCATGATCGTGTGCTCAACAGGACTGCGTCGGGGGCGGGGTGCCACCCTGCCATGCTCCTGCTTGTGGTCCTGCAGGCTATTATCGATCCAGATGACCAGGGCAATGAGGGGTTCCAAGGAAGACGGCAGTTCCAGAGGAATGAGTCTGTCCTTTAGCTCCTCGGAAAGTCCCTCCACAAAGGCATCCGTGAGCGCGGTTGTGTCCCACCCGCTCGTAGAAGCCAGAGTCCGGAACTCGATGGCATAATCACCCACCCGTTGGTTAAGCTGTCTTAATCTCATAAGCGCCCGAGCTGCCTCTCTGCCTGCCTTTGTATGGTGGAAAACCCGCTGGAACGCCTCCAGGACGCCGAGAGAGATGCGCAGGCGGGGGCTCCACGTTGCCACTCGGCGGTAGCCCAGGCTGCGGCTCTGCCGGTGAGGTGGGAGATCATGAAGGCAATCATGGCTTGCTCCGTGGGGTAGTGAGAGGCATGAAGCTGGAAGTGCAGCTCACACTGGGTGATGAAAGCTCGGCAGTCCCCGGAGTCCCTGGAAAACCTCTCCGGTCGGGCCAGCTGAGCAGCAGGGGTGACAGGAATCCCATCCAAGATCCCCTGGACTGGCGTAGGAGGTGATGGGTGTGGAAAAGGGACGGACGGTGGATGTTGGATCTGCTCCGCCAACTGCTCAAACCGCTCACCCATTGCGGCAAGTTGTCGCTTGTGACGATTTGACATCTCTAAAAAACCTTGACGAAGGCAAGACATCTGCTCCTCTTGCTGGCGGAGTAGTGCCCATAACATTTTCACGTCTGCTGTGTCAATGTTACTGGTCGGGTGGTAATGTCAGGGTTGATGTGAGGACACAAATGCAAACGGCACTCGTAACTGCAAAGTCTTCCGTTTTATTTAAAGTCCGAACAGGAAAACTGACACAAGCTCGTGAAGCAACCAAAACCACCCGACAACCAGTGCAAGGGAGACGAGAACTTATACAGTAACTAGGAGGAGGGGATGAGGTAAGTGTCAACAGGTGTGCACATTAGGGAGGGAAGTGACAAGAGACTTGAAAAGAGCAGTAAGGTGAAAACACAGGAAGTACAAACCAACAACAAAATAAAACAGGAAGTGAACACCAAAACAAAACAACCAATTTCCCGGGTCCAAAACCCCACAAGTCTTATTTTACTATAAGACAAAAAAACAATCAAGTGCCATCACATTGGACAAGAAATGTAATGACAGCAAAAAAATGATCAAGCTACCTTGTGTGGAAAAACTAAAATTGGCAAAGACATCAATCAATCAATCATTTTTTGTCATTTGTAATGTCTAAATGACATTAAAACAACTGCAGGACTCCTTACACAGGCAAGAAACACAAACACACCGATTAAAAGCATAAATGAATATATTTGAAGCAGTGATAAAACTAATTCTATAAAAAGTAGATAAATCAGTTTGCTGCTCAGCCAACCGCCACAGTTGAAGTGCAACTCTAAGTACAGCCCGATGTGGTATGTTTCTCATCTTTTTGCTTTATTCAGAGACCTTACAGCCCAAGGGAAAAAGCTTCTGGCATGACGCAATGTTGTACACTTAATGGCGAAATATCTTCTGCTAGATGGTAAAAGGGCAAACATCACAGGGGCAGAATGACCAGAGAGATCCTTTAAAATCCGTGTTACACTTGTTACAAGTCTTGATTTGTAAATGTCATCCAAGACTGTAAGGTTGCATCCGACAATTCTGCTGGCAGAACGAACCACACTGCTTAGGAATTTTTTTACTGCCCAGTGACATTGCCAAACATCACATTGAACAAACTAGCGCACCCCATGTAGCCATACAGTGTGGTATAATGCCATGATTATGATCATTTTGTATTCATTATTCATTCATTCATTTTCTGAACTGCTTTATCCCTTTCGTGGTCACGGGGCTGCCGGAGCCTAACCCAGCTACTTATGGGCGAAGGCAGGGGACACCCCATGGTGTCAGGGTTGACTTGCGGACACAAATGCAGAAGGCAAATTTAAATGAAAAGTCTTTCGTTTATTCAAATAAGTTCTCGAAAAACCAGAACACAAATCCTTGAATGTACAAAAACCACCCGACAACCAGTGCAGGGGAGACGAAGACTTATAACCAGGAGGAGGGGATGAGGTAAGTGAAAACAGGTGTGCCAATTAAGGAGAGAGAGAACACACACTAGGAGGGCAGTCTCAAGAGACCTGACAAAACAGAGGAGAACACAGGAAGTACAACCAACAACAAAATAAAACAGGACGTGGACACCAAAAACAAATCCAACAAATATCCAGGGTCCATAACCCCACACCTGGACTGGTTACCAGTCTGTCGCAGGGGCCACAGTCACACATGCAGACTCACATCAACACCTAGGGACAATTTAGAGTGACCAAAGAACCTATGAAGCATGTTTTTGGATGGTGGGAGGAAGCCGGAGTCCCCGGAGAAAACCCACACATGCACGAGGAGAACATGCAAACTCCACACAGAAAGGCCCCACACTGGTGACACTGTTTCAAGTCCCCCAGCCAGGACCTGAACAGGGAACCTTCTTGCTGTGAGGCAAGAGTGCTAAATTTAATGAAACTATGAAGTGGTTAGATTTTCCCCCATTTCTTGTTTACTTGTTTGTTTATACTAATCTTTATACTCACCACTTTATTAGGTACAACCTGCTAGTACTAGGGTGCCCTTTTGCCTTCAGAACTTACACAGTTCCTGCAGATTTGTCGGCTGCCAATGTGCTGTTCTACTACATCCCAAATGTGCTCTATTGCAGTGTTTCCCAACCATGGCCCTCTGTCCTGCATGTTTTCCATGTTCCCCTGATTCAGCTCACCATCAGCCTCTGTAGAAGCCCAGCAATGACAGTCATCAAAGGCAGGTCTGTTTGAGCAGGATTGGATTGAAAAAAAATGCAGGAAGGTATTCCCCAAGGACCAGGGTTGGGAGACACTGCTTTATTGGGTTGAGATCTGGTGACTGTGGAGGCCATTTGAGTCCAGTGAACTCATTGTGGCACTAACAATCATGCCTCTCCAAAGTCACTCAAATCACCTTCATTCCCATTCTGATGCTTGATTTAACTGCAGCAGATCATCATGACCATGTCTACATGGCTAAATGCATTTAGTTACTGCCATATCATTGGCTGATTAGAAATTTCTGTTAACAAGCATCTTGGACAGGTGTACCTATTGTAATTGAATTTTTTTAAAGTTTAATTTTTCTTCATGTTTTTTGCCTGATATTTACACAGTCTGATGACAGAAGATCATCCCTCTATCAGCTTGAAAAGAAAATAAATCAGATCTTTCAAATTGGTGTTGTTGTACTTAAGATTCCATTGTAACCTCAAACAATTCATGCAGCAATTCTCAGCTGAGATTCTCTGTATTTGTGAACCTGTCAACTGATCAGCAATTAATGTGAATGTAAAATAGGAGAAAAATGATAAGCATCAACCAATATATTCAAGAGGAACCAGTGCATCAGTCTTTTAATATTGAAACAAAAAGTTTAGATTGTTTACACAAAGCCTTGTGTTTGCTGTCTTTTTGTCAGATGGGCCTTGTTCCCAGTATCCAGATGCTTCAAGAGTGCGCCCAGAAAAACATCCAGCCTTTTCACTGCACTGGTCTGACCATAAGTCCTGATTCTCAGGAGTCACTGTCTGAAGTCTGCGAGAGACTGATAAAAAGCCTGTCGGCACGAATCCATAATGGAGCCACTGGTAATCAGTGTAGCACCTAACACTGCAGTTTCAAACTAGAGTAGGCCTCTATACCTAATCCAGCTACTGAGACATTTGACAATTCTGTATTTCTAAAAGGTTTATGTTGGGTAATAAACAGAGAAAAGATTTACAAACCAGAACATTTTTCTTTGGGATACGTTTGTTTTGAAAACTAACTAACTAGAGTTTTAAAGATAATATATTAGACAGATGATGAAAATAACATAGGACCAAGTGTCAACAGAACTACCAGTAATGCATGTCTAGCATGGATTCTAGCATATCTGTGTTCTGCCACAGCAGAGGCTGGCACAACCTTCATGGGGGATTGTTGGAACAGGATTCAAGGACATTTTTTAAAACTTTACTTGTGTCCTCTTGTTTTTCTTGATGTCAGCCTGCAACTGTAACCGGATTGGCTCTCTGGGTCCAGCCTGCAGTAAGTTAGGGGGATTTTGTGAATGTAAGCCCAATGTGATTGGCCGCTGCTGTGATACCTGTGCGCCTCTGACATTTGGATTTGGATCTGAGGGGTGTGAACGTAAGGATGCCATGGACACCAATACCCCTTACTCTTAGAGAGGATCTTCACATCCTCCTTTTGTCTTCCCTTTAGGATGCGAGTGTGACCCTCAAGGCTCAAGTTCAGAATCGTGTGATCAAGTTGAAGGTCAGTGCCTCTGTCACTCTAGAGTGGTAGGCCGGCGTTGTGATCATTGCAAAGCAGGATTCTGGGGGTTTCCATACTGTCGACCATGTGAGTGTGGCGGGCATTCTGAGACATGCAATGAAGAAACTGGAGCATGTGTGAACTGCAAGGAACACACCACGGGAGGGCACTGTGACAGGTCATCCTTCACTAAATTTATTTTACATATTTATTCTTGAAGATAACTCCAGAAATCCAGATGTTTGTCTTTAACACAAGGACAACACAGAATTTTGGAAAAACAAAAACATTGCTACACCCAAATAAATGCATGCAGTAGAAACAAAATTTATTTCTTAATGGTTTTCTGATTGCTTTGGGGTGCTTGAATTATGTAATGCGATGCTGCTGTCTACTTCTCTTAATGTAATTTTTGTATTTATGACACAGATGTGTGGAAGGCTACTATGGTAACCCTATTTCTAGACAACCCTGTCAGCCCTGTTTGTGTCCAGACACTTTGACAAGTGGACGTTTCTTTGCCACCTTCTGTCATCAAGACCCACAATCCCTTAGTGTGACCTGTGACTGTTGGTTGGGGCACACAGGTAGGAATTCATTCCTGTACTTGTCTATAGAAGTCAAGTGTTCTGTCCTCATGCTTCTGGTTCACTAAAGTCAGTGCCTGCATGTGTGACTCCTCCAGGTTCACGATGTGATGGATGCCTCCCTGGTTTCTTTGGTGACCTGGCAGCCCCAGGCTTTTCCCACTGCAGACCATGTCTCTGCAACAACAACACCAGCCCAGATGACCCTGACCCTTGTGACCATACAACTGGGGAATGTCTGCGCTGCCTTCATAACACAGGCGGTCCCCACTGTCAAGCATGCAAACCTGGTTATTATGGCAATGCCTTGAAACAAGACTGTAAAGGTAAAAACTAAAAAGAAGGTGCTATATTGGCATTTTTCTACTGAAGTTGCGCAAAAGACCTTTTACTGCACTTACCTTGTGGTCATGTAACTAAAGGCGAAGCCTTGAATGTTCTTTTACTTAAATATTCCCACTGTGTACATTGTGCCTTACGTATTGGGGCTAAATTAAAACAAATCAATATGGCATTGATTTTAACATTCTGTGGGATAAAAAAAGTGGATTTTGCCAGTTGGTCATTCCAAGTACATAATTCAAACAGTCATGAACACAACATCGCTCAATGGACAGGCAGCACTACGAGGCTCTCGCTTATTTTGGGTGACTTCAATTTTTAAATGACAGCTGATTGAACACCTTCATAATGGAAATCTGTTGCATCCTATACAATTTGATTTTCGATCGAAACACTCCACTGACACTGCATGATGTTACTTCCTCAAAGTAATCAAATCCAGTCTCGACAAAGGAGGGGAGATTGGGGCTTTCTTTCTGGATCTCGGTAAGGCTTTTGAAACTGTTGACCACTCTGTGCTGCTAGCCAAAATGTAAAACTTATCTCGGGAAACTGCATCAATTGATCACAATCATATTTATCAGATCATTACATGAGGGTACCTTTTTTGAGGCGTGGATGAAACTAAAGTTCAGGAGGCCCGAGCAGACTGCTTTCCCATCCTGCCTGCTCTCTGTCTGGCTGTCAGCTCCTCCCTGGCAGCATAGCGAGCCCCAGCTCTAAAGTGGTAAACGGTTCCGGAAATCTCGCTGCCCCGAAAGGGATCAAGTGGGGTAAGAAGATGAATGAAGTTCAGGAGAATCCAAGGATTGATCCACTATAAACATCAGGAAATGGGTTTACCTCTTTTCTTTTCTTTTTACAGCCGTCTTCGCTCCTTCGTCCATCTGCTTGCAACATTCTCTGATATGTGTAGGATTCATCCCAAAATGTGTTTATATATATATATATATATATATATATATATATATATATATAATCTTCACCTTCAATAAGGAGAGAACTCGAAAATGAGAATTTCATTGAAACATGTAACTGAAGTGAAGAACAGTTAATTCTTTGGCAGTTGGGGTCTGGGGCAGAAACATTCTTCATGCCAGTGAAGATCTTAGACCAGGTGAAGAGACCCCCCAAAAAAAGGAAAGACTTACCTCAAGGTGGGTCTTTCCTAAAAGAGGTGCTGATTAGACAGAAAAAAAGCATTACAATAGATCAATTTAATGATAAATATTTGCAAGAAAATTAAATAGCCATGACCATGGCTTAATTGCTTGAAAAGAATACCTAGCAATCAAAGCTTGTGCAATAATGACACTGCCTGCATTGAGCTGCCTGCTATAAACGCACCCACCTGAGGCTTGATTACATGCATGTACTAATTGAAAGCTGATTGCGCCCGTGGATAAGGCTTCAGCAACGATCTTTAGAATGGCATCTGAAAACATCCAGTTTAGGGCTTAAACTTTGATACATTGAATGACAGCAGAAAGTGTCCATGTACTGGATTTGACCATATAATGCAGTGATTGCATAATGTGTCCATATATCTGGCTTTAACTATAATGCGTTGAAATACACAGAATACAGTATGAGTTTGACTTTGACCTATACTTACCGGAGATGTTAGGCTTGAGGGATCTTTGAGCTGGGAGCATAGCATCTCAAATTGGGCGGATGTATGACGAGCATGCAGCCGAGGACCAGTGACCCATTTGTTGAAAGGACGCCAAAGACACACCTTGGCTGGCTGCTGTAGTAGGACCAATCAAAACATGTGACTCGAGTAGTTTTCTAGATTAAGGCTGATTGATGCTAATATAAGAGACTGGACAGAAGTGAGTAAGAGAGGTGAAATGGGTATTGGCCAGTTTCTAAGATATGATTCATGGCATGGAAAAGACAAAACCGGAATTGATTCTGCTATGAAAATAGAGCATCCTTTTGAGCTTTGTGTTTTAAACACAAATGATAAAATTATGGATAAAAGTTAGAATAGAAAAACAGATGTCTGAATTTGAGTCAATATGATGAATGGTGGCTGAATGCAGCTCTGTTTGGGGCCTGAGTAAATGAAGCGTTGAATGGCAACTGAAACAGCCATGACTGGAATTTGATGAGTCATGACCTGCCATTTATGTTTGAATAACCACAGCTATATGTGACTTACCAGAAATAAGGCTGAAGGGACCTTTGAGCTGCAAGGATTGTATCAAAGTTTGGAGAGCTGTACGATGGACCAGTGACCTAGTTGTTGAAGGGAGGCTGAGGTAATACCTTCATATTTTTATAAACTAAGATTCAGTTTAAGGAGTATTAAAAGAAGTATAGGGCATTTTATGATAACTTGGCATGGAATAGAACAAGAACTTGAATAAGTAAAACTGGAATTGGTTTATGCTGTGACAAAGCATCCTTTTGGGCTTTGTGAGTTTTGAACACAAATTATAAAATGCGGGTGACAATTTATCAGAAAAACAGATGTCTGAGTTTAGATCAAAAACAGAATTACAGGTAAATTCCTGACATCTCAGAAAACCATAAAATGCCAACAGAAATACATTTTGAGGGTATATGACTAAGCCAAACTTGAGAAAAAAGACTTGAGATCATGGAGTGCAAAATGGGAAGCACAATAGGTATTGTGCGTAACTGAAACGTGGAGACAAGTTATTGAATGCAGGAATGGCACAATAAAAATGAATTAGAGCAACCTTTGTAATTTGAATGGCAGGGAAAAAGACACGCCGAATAAAACTGTTAAGGCTGGAAACAAGACCTGAGTGATGAGCTGATAAGTGAAGTCAGCCGCTTTTTCCAGAGCACGTCCTGGTGGCGAAAAGGGCCCAAAAGGGCCCACATAAAGTGAAAAAGAGAATGTAGCAAAAGGCCAAATGAAATAGCCAACCCCATGCGACATTCGGCAGCCAGGAAGGCAGACATAGCCCTAGAAGCTGCAATAGCAGACCGGAAATTCTGACGAACATGCTCAAAGCGCACAGCAGATCTGAACACAACAGGGAAAGAGGGGCCAGCTGAAACACTCAAATTGCCTAGAATTCATAATTTCTTTCAGGGTATGTTAACTCATAAGCACAATTGTACTTGAGGCTTGCAAAAGTGTAATCCCCCCCCCTTCAGATGAAACAATAGAATTACATTTTCAATGGAAATTTTCATAAAATTACTGTCTTTGCTGTTTTTCCTAGAATGCTCCTGTGACCTAAGGGGGACCCTGGTGAGTCAGTGTCCTGCGCATAGTCCCTGTTTCTGCAACCCCAGGACAGGACAGTGTCCTTGCAGGAGGGGGGTGGAGGGAGATCTGTGTGACCGATGTGAGGATGGATACTGGGACCTGGACGGATTGAATGGGTGTCAGCCCTGTAGATGTGATCCTGGACACTCCATTTCAAACATATGCAACAAGGCAAGATGAGATTTTGCTGAAATGTTCTTTTTCTCCCCCCATCAAAATTCTGAGTCAACATTTACTAAGGCTTTGGCCTACACAGGTGACTGGACAGTGTCCATGTCATCCAGAATTTGGAGGACAACAGTGTGACAAGTGTAGAGAGAATTATTTTGGGAGTCCAGAGCTGCAATGTTTCCGTGAGTAGATGCTTCTAACTTTTATATCCTACTAGTTTCTACAACTTATTTCCCTACCTTGCTTCTCAGCTTGTAACTGTCACCTTGAGGAAGCAGAGGAGCGATCATGTGACCCTGAGACAGGTGAGTGTATTTGTAGGTTGGGTATCTCTGGAATCTTCTGTGACGAGTGTTCCCCTGGGTACAACTCCACATTTCCAGCATGCAGGATCTGCCACCCATGTGCCCCCCTGTGGGATGAAGACATCGCTGATGTTCAGAAAGCTGCTCAGAGGATGAAGACTTTTATCCCTCGGCATAACAGAACCCTGCAGCAAACAGCAAGCAGACAGCAGCAGCGTATATTAGACGGATACTTAAAAGTGGGTAACCTGGTAAATCTGATGCTGGCGTTCCTCCCCAGGGTTCATAAAATGGAGAAACTATACATAAAGATGAGGCAAGTGCCTTTATCAGCTCAGATACTGAACCATCCCACCTCATATTAGCTGTAGATCAGGGGTGTCAAACTCCAGGCCTCCAGGGCCGGTGTCCTACATGTTTTTCAACCAACTGGCCATTGAAACTCCTGATTGGCTAAACACACCTGATTCAGGTAATCACCAGCAAATTGAGCAGGATTTCTGGAAAATCAGCAGGAGGCCGGCCCTTGAGGACTGGATTCTGACACCCCTGCTGTAGATCAATGTTTTCTACAAAAAATTAAAGTTCATCTCTTCTTGATCAGGATGCTGAAGGACTCCATCAACACAAATACTATTCTGATTGACCCATCTGCTCTGCTGCTTACCGAGAAACACAACACAAAGCAGCAGTCTGAGAAACTGTTGAACAACCTAAAGAAAAAACTCGTCCAGGGCATAGATGCAGAGAGATATGTGAAAAAAGGTACTTGGTTGACTTTTTCAACATTGACTGGAGAAGGATCAAGTGTGGAAGCTTTGTCCTGTAATTTTATGTATGTACTTTCGTTATAGTTTACTGGAGCTTCATCACTTACTGATAGGCCTGCTCATAGAGCATTTTCTGTGCCAGAGTCTTGTTGGCCCCTTGGTATTGTCTGTTTGTTTTGTTGGTGATGCTATTTTTTAGCATGAAACTTTTGGGAGATTTAATAGGAAACTCTGCAAGGTGAATGAAAATTAGTTTACATGGAAATGAGGGACAGCACAGTAAATCATGTCCAGACACAGGGTAAAACTAAGGTCAGAGGTCAACTAAGGTCAAACAACCCCAGGTGGTGATTTGATCCATTCAAGAATTCCTGAATATTCCTTTAAAAAACTTCTCTCTGAACAACAGCCCCATACCAGTCCAAAAAAAAACGAGTGAGTTCTGACATTGTGACATAGACAAGTGAGAACACCACCTTCCAGGAAGAGTCTGCAGTGTACCCAATACCCTCGTATATTTCCAGCAGCCAATTTGAAAAGAAAATGTGACAATTTCAGACACATAATATGATCACATGTAAATATAAATTGATTATATATATCCTCAGACACTTCTGTAGCAAAGACAACTTAAACATCATGACTTTAGGTCACCATCGTCTTTTTATACTCGATTTTTCAAGCACTTTTGATATGGACTATTTCTGGATACCTGGATAGATGTCAGGATCCTGGTCGCCTCCCCCATACACCTGGCTTCTATCTACTCACCTGCTCCCCATTTGTCTCATCAGCCTGGAGCCTTCTTATGGACCTCCTTGCCATTCAGCCGATGTCAGTCTGTCTGCTTCATGCGGTTGAGTTTACTGACCCATGCTACGCCTCAAGCTTCAGTTCATGTCTTGTTTTTGTACGAACATTCATAGACTGACCTATCCTGTTTTTGCATCTTCAAGGAATTCTACGCCTCCACTGCCATCCACTGCAAATCCACCCGGACTCCTGATCACGCCTGTCGTCACCACTCTCCTTCAGACCAACGGCTCACCCTCCAACCCAAGCCAAGCAACAAACTGTCCCTAACTCCCCACCTGGACTGGCACTCATTAAACACTTCTTCAAACATACTTCTGTCTCTACCCTGCTATTGGGGCCCCCCCTCACACCTGACAGAACGGACTGACCATCACGGACCCAGCAGGTTCAGACCCCATCGATCAGGCTCTGTCTTCCCACGCCACCACCATGGATCGACACGAACAGATGCTCCACACGTTGTCGAACAATCAACAAGCCATCACGCAGCAACTAGCCCTGCTCCAGTGCTTGCTTCAGACCGTCGCCGACGCGTCGCGCCAACCTACCTCCTCAGCAGCACCTCCTCAGCCGCCTCCAATGAGACCTTCTGCCGATCACGAGGCGCGTATCCAAAACCCAGACCCGTATTCCGGAACCACGGATCATTGCCGAGGTTTTCTGCTGCAGTGCACCCTGGTCTTCTCTTGACTATCCGCCATGTACTCGTCAGACGAAGCCAAAGTAGCCTTCGTTGTTAGACTCCTTCGGGGTCGGGCTCTGGAATGGGCTGAATCCTTTTTGGCAAATCACAGTACTCCTCCATTGTCTTTTCACGTTTTTCGGGACCATTTTAAACTCGTGTTCGAAACACCTGAGAAATACTAAGACGTCTCCCGGAAGCTGCTCGCTTTACGTCAGGACAGACGCTCCGTAGCGGATTACTCTGTTGACCTCCGCATATTAGCTACGGAAGCGGGCTGGGGCATAAAAGCACTGCAGGACGTTTTTTATAATGGACTAATCGACTCGATCAAGGACGAATTACTGCATTACGAAAAACCAGCTTCTCTGGACTCGTTAATCACGCTCTCCGTCCGCATTGATAACCGCCTGCGTGAGCGATGGTCCGCCCGGAACTACAAGTCCCAGTCAGGCCTCCCGAGATCAACGCCACGCTAGACAACACCCCTCTCTGTCTTTCCTCCAGGCGAATTCACTGCCCACTGGCGGTAATGATCACCAAGTGGCCGCCTGCCCCATTAAGCCAAGAAGAGAGAGCCCTTCAGTGATCATGGGGACTCTGAAGGGCGCTACACTGGCCTCCCAAACCCCATCTACAACTGAATTCTCGGTTTCCCTTTCGTCTGGCTCTTGGTCCCATTCTGTACCCGCCCTTATTGATTCAGGAGCTGAGAGAAATTTTATAAACGAGTCCTTGGTGGTTGAAGCAGGGCTCACGCTCATCCCTCTCGACCCCCCCCATGAGGATAAGCGCAGCTAACGGACAGCCTCTAACTGTGATTCATCATCAAACCGCTCCTATCAATCTGTGTGTTTCTGGCAATCATCATGAAACTCTCCAGTTCCTTGTTTTTCAGGCCACTGCCTGTCAGCTGATTCTGGGTCGTTCTTGGCTGAGCCAACACAACCCACACATCGACTGGCAGTCTAATCGCATCATGAGCTGGAGTTCCTACTGTCATTCTATCTGTCTACCTGTCAAAGCCATGGAACAGTACATCAAGGAGTCCCTTGCCACAGGCCTCATCCGACCATCCTCCTCTCCTCTGGCGGCTGTTTTTTTCTTTGTTGAGAAAAAGGACAAGACACTCCGGCCCTGCATTAATTATCGCCAATTAAACCACATTACAGTCAAGAATAAATACCCCTTGCCTTTGTTGAATTCTGCTTTTGAATACCTCCAAGATGCTGCCGTTTTTACTAGACTTGACCTTCGTAATGCTTATCATCTGGTGCGTGTACGGGAAGGTGATGAATGGAAGACAGCATTCAACACCCCCTTAGGTCACTTCGAGTACCTGGTCATGCCATTCGGTTTAACCAACGCCCCAGCAGTTTTTCAAGCATTGGTCAATGATGTGTTACGGGATTTCCTCAACCGCTTTGTGTTTGTCTATCTGGATGACATTCTTATCTACTCCCCTTCGCTGGATTCCCACTATGACCATGTTCGTCAGGTCCTTCAGAGACTCCTGGAGAACAAATTGTTTGTCAAAGCTGAGAAGTGCGAATTTCATGTTCCCAAGGTCATGTTCTTGGGTTTCGTCATTGAAAAAGGCCGCAGAAACATGGATCCAGCAAAAACCACTGCCATTAAGGAATGGCCCCGACCAACCTCCCGCAAAGACCTCCAGCGTTTCCTTGGGTTTGCCAATTTTTACCGTCGTTTCATGCGCAATTCCAGCAGCATTGTACATCCCCTTACCAGCCTGACATCACCCAAGACCCCGTTTCTGTGGAGCCCGGAGGCGGAGGAGGCTTTCAACCATCTCAAAGAGAAGTTCATTTCTGCTCCAGTATTGGCTCAAACTGACCCTACACGTCAGTTTGTGGTGGAGGTGGACGCATCAGATACCGGGGTGGGAGCCGTCCTTTCTCATCACACAGAGGATGGGAAACTCCACCCATGTGCCTTCTTCTCCCGGAAACTGTCTGCCTCAGAGCGTAACTATGATGTGGGAAATAGGGAGCTGCTGGCCATTAAATTGGCCCTTGAAGAATGCGTCATTGGTTGGAGGGGGCTGAACATCCCTTTACAGTTTGGACAGATCATAAGAATCTCGAGTACATCAGTTCAGCCAAGAGGCTCAACCCTCGTCAGGCCCGGTGGACCTTGTTTTTCAGTCGGTTCAACTTCACAGTTTCTTTCCGTCCGGGGTCACGCAACCTTAAGCCAGATGCCCTTTCCCGCTTGCATACCGTTGACGACCCAGACCCACCCCCTGTTCCTGTCCTTCCGTCTTCCTGTGTCATGGCCAGTCTCACCTGGGAGATTGACGCCGCCATTTGTCATGCCTTGGCCACTGATCCTGACCCCGGCAACGGGCCACACAACCGCCAATACGTGCCGGCTTTGGTCCGGTCTCAGGTGTTGACGTGGATCCATGCTTCCCATTTTTCTTGCCATCCTGGTTACCGTCGGACCCTTCTCCAGATCCAACGCCATTTTTGGTGTCCCACCATTGTCTCTGACACAAGAGCGTACGTTGCAGCCTGTACTGTTTGTGCCACCAGTAAAACCACCCACCATGCTCCTGCTGGTCTCTACCACTACCCATCCCTTCCCGTCCTTGGACGCATATTGCAGTGGATTTTGTCACTGGACTACCTGCTTCTAAGGGGAAGACTGTTATCTTGACCATTGTTGAATGTTTCTCCAAAGCTGTTCATTTTGTGGCTTTGCCCAAGCTGCCTAATTGATCATGTATTCTGTCTCCATGGCATTCCCTCTGACATTGTTTCTGATCGTGGCCCCCAGTTCATCTCCCAGGCCTGGAAGTGTTTCTGCCAGGCATTGGGGGCCACTGCCAGCCTGTCCTCTGGCTTCCATCCACAAACCAACGGTCAGACTGAACGCACAAACCAAGATCTGGAGTCAGCCCTTCGCTGTGTCTGTTCCCAGAACCCCACCTTGTGGTCTGACCATCTCAGTTGGGTGGAGTACTCTCACAACTCCCTCGTCTCCTCGGCCCATTTGAAGCCTCTCTGGGTTACCAGCCTCCTCTGTTCCCCTCTGAAGAGTCTGAGTTGACGGTTCCCTCAGTTGCAGCCCTGTAGCCTGTCATCACCACTCTCCTTTAGACCAACGGCTCACCCTCCAACCCAAGCCAAGCAACAAACTGTCCCTAACTTCCCACCTGGACTGGCACTCACTAAACACTTCTTCAACCATACTTCTGTCTCTAGCGTGCTATTGGGTCCAGCCCCCTCACACCTGACAAAACGGACTGACCATCATGGACCCAGCAGGTTCAGACCCCATCGATCAGGCTCTGTCTTCCCACTTTTGATATGGACTATTTCTGGATACCTGGATAGATGTCAGGATCCTGGTCACCTCCCCCATACACCTGGCTTCTATCTACTCACCTGCTCCCCATTTGCCTCATCAGCCTGGAGCCTTCTTATGGACCTCCATGCCATTCAGCCGATGTCAGTCTGTCTGCTTCATGCGGTTGAGTTTACTGACCCATGCTACGCCTCAAGCTTCAGTTCATGTCTTGTTTTTGTACGAACATTCATAGACTGACCTATCCTGTTTTTGCATCTTCAAGGAATTCTACGCCTCCACTGCCATCCACTGCAAATCCACCCGGACTCACCACTCTCCTTCAGACCAGCGGCTCACCCTCCAACCCAAGCCAAGCAACAAACTGTCCCTAACTCCCCACCTGGACTGGCACTCATTAAACACTTCTTCAAACATACTTCTGTCTCTAGCCTGCTATTGGGTCCAGACCCCCTCACACCTGACAATAGATTAGATTCCTGCCAGTTCAACCCATCGGTGCTTGAAAAACAGTCTAAACCAGAGGTGTCCGACTCCAGGGCCTGAAAACAAAAAGCCTGGAGCAAGATTTGAATCGCTTTGACATTGTGCACCAAGCTACTGCCTAATTTATTTTAGGTGGAGGACAGGCGCTAGCAAACTGTAAAAACGCTACCTGCTTATCTGGTGCTGTCCGGTGTGTACACTATCAGCTGGATGCCAAAAGTCCCACAGACTCACTGCCGGGGGTTACGGAAACAACTACAAAGTCGATAATCAATCTCCTGCCTCAGGTTTCCTGGTCCAACGAGTATTGATGGACACCCTCATAGTCGATCAAGGTGTTTGTCGTGGAAAAATTATGATTAGCACACACGTCCAAAACATATCAGGTTCAGATCAGATCAGTTCCTTGCAATCAGTGACACTGTGGCTGCATGGCCATAAGGTAATTATGTAAACAACTAAAAACAACAACAACAAAAGAAAGTATATATATTAATACATTTATAAATATAAAAATAAACAAAAATGTATTAAAAATTTCAAAATGCAAAAAAAAAAAAAAAAAAAAAATTAAATAGGCCTAATTCCATTTGAACTTGTTACAGAGCTTCTCCTGCAAATCCTCAAGCATTATAAGACCTTCATGTTAGATGGGAAGAGGCTCAGAAAATCCAGCACAACTCTGCAGGACTCTATGGATACCAGGCAGGAGGTCAAAAGTAAATTGCGTAGATGCAGCAGCACTGGAGCCCTGGCAAAGATGGAACAGAAGGTCAAAGACCTTAGTGTGGTCACTATGAATTACAAGGTTAGTTTGGGAGCAAAACTGACTTACAACCTAAGTGTTTGTATGATGTTAACATATTAAGGTGTAAATGAAAACGTGCTTTCATGTTATGAGAAAAGAGCATGAGATGAGATTACCCCAAAATTGTAGTTATTCATACATCTATTTAATTGTGCTTTTGTTCATCTTTTTGTCCGTCTACCCATAAAACATCCATGTATAACATCAGTGGCAACAAATGATCATGTTTAACCTCTTCATGTTGTCCTTGCAGGCTTCCAATGGACAATGTTTGAAAAACTGCTCCAGAGGTGGTGGTGCTGATTGTGCCTTTTTTCTGGGAGGTCCACACTGTGATGGAGTAGTTTCTATCAGTCATTTTGCTTCAAGTGCTGTGGAGAAAACAAAAGACCATCTCATTGGATTTCAAGCTAAACTGCAAAGAGCTGAGAAAAAGGCAGGTTTTTAAAAAAATTGCTTGGAGGGCTGATGTTACGGTTGGGCTAAAGATTTATTTTGTACTCCTAAAAAAATGTCAGTAACACTTTATAATACCCATCTGCTATGGCTAGTTAACAAATCATTAATACACTTTTAGTTATTGAGTTATAAATGACTTTAACATTTAACAGTTTGTTAAGGAATTATAAATGTACCTCGTAGATAGATAGTAGTTAACTAACAAACTATTAGCGAATCAAAAAAATAGCCTGTTACCTATATTTGATTCATTTCAAACTGTGTATTATTAATCAATAATAGATCATGAAAAAGTTATGAAAAAACTTACTTATGGCTTGTTAAGAATTAGTTAACAATTTATATTGAGTCGTTATTTTAAAGTTGTAGTTATTTAGCTATGTTGTCATTTACTAACTGTTTGTTAATGAGGAACATTTTCAACTTTGGAATAACTTCAAAAAACAATATGTAAGCTTATAACTAATGATTAACTAATTTATTAACTCAAACTTTACAGTTCAGTTGATAATAGTTTGTTAACCATCAACCAGTGAAGCTTTTTTGAAAAGCAATAAGAAGAACAAGTTCAAGGTGCAAATTTGTTAATTTTCATGAACACAGATTAATAACAATACTGGTAAGGCACAAGAAACCTTACCACCACAGCTCTGAACAGCAGCAGAGACAATGGAGATGGAGAATATGGTCCAATGCCACCAACTTGTTTAAAGACCTCCCTTACAGAGGTTTCAGCCAGACGTTCCCAGCAGACTTGAACTCTATTACTGATTAATAATGAACAGTTACAAATTATTGAAATATAGATAGCAGGTCATTTTTTAAATTCGCTAAATAACAGCTTGTTAGTTATTTACTGTCTATCTATATGGTACATTTATTAATCCTAAAACTGTTAACTGTTATTTACCAAGTCAATTATAATTCAATAACTAACAGTTTATTAATGATTTGTTTTATTGGATATTTATTACAAAGTGTTACAAAAATGTCAGTTTCCAGTGATAAAATCTATGGTCAAAAGAATTGTTTACAAAATATCAGCGCTAAGTTAAGTCTACATTCTGAACCCTGTTCCTATTACCCACATTATATCAACTGTGGTAAAGGATGAGTGTCTTGATGACGTAAAAATATATATTAAAAAGGAGAGTAGAATTATTCTTTTAATGCTCTGGTCCTGTTTCAGATCTCAGATGCTCAAAGACTGACTCAAATCATCAAAGATCAGGCAAAAACTCTGCAGACTGAAATCAGTAGCAATGCAGGAACCCTTCAAAAAGAGAGGAACCACACCAGAGCTCTCTTTCAGCGAGCAAAGCTCTTAATTTCAGGTCAGTGACACAACACAACTCACCACAATGCAATAACTCAGGTCAACTTACCACATCAAAACTCAGCAAAATCCAGCAAAACGTAAAATAACAAAAAAAAACACCCAAAAGAAGCACCTCACAACACAGAAACACACCATATCACAATCAGCATGGTGCAACACACCACAAGTAAATTTCTCATTATTGACTTTATGATCATTGATCTTGATTTCTTGTCACTTTCGGGTTTGAGTGAATGCTGGTGCATTTTGGCTGATGCTGATCCTTGGACTTAATTTAAACAATTTGTAAGTCAATTTTGTTCCTGTGGACTGTTTTTTGTTGCCAAGGTGTATTATTTCCACAAATATCACCTTTTCAAAACTATCCATGGTTTGTAACCTGGATCAGATTCCGTTAAAGCTTAGCTCAGCATACATAAATGTACATGCTACTTACTCCCACGACTTCTACATTGTGGATCAACTATGTGGGTTCTACTCACCTGGATCCTTATCCTGTCTTTTGCCAAGCATCCATTGATAACTCTGCTGTAGTACTCTGCCACTGAATTTGCTAAGCTTCGCTCTTCTCCACTTGATCCACCACCGCTAGAGGTGTTCCAGCACCCAGACATTCTATACCGGCCTTGTCTGACATACATTCACCACGGCTCACAATAGGTCATTCATTCACTTCCAACTCAACTCAACTCACTTCCAACAAGTTATTTTGGTCCCCCTGACGAGAAACTCCAGTCATCGCGCTGATCACTCCATCCTGGCTCGTTTATCTCAGGCAATAATGACACAATAGTAAAGCTCTCCAGCACCACTTCCAACGTCAATCTTGTAAACAACCACTCACGAGGGGCATCTCGTCAGAGATCTCCTCCTCTATCACAATTTGGATTTTTATGCCTAACGGAAACATGGTAGCAGCAAAATGACTTCACCTTGCTGAACTATGCCACTGCTCTGGGGCTTTTTTACATCGCTCATCCTCGTGGCTCCAGCCACGGAGGACGGCTTGTGATGATCTATTGTGAGAGCAGGAGGACGTTTGTGGCTGTCCCTGCCTATGAAACTTTTGAAGCAACTGTATGACTCTGTAGCTCTCTGGCCCTTCTCCAACTATTATTGCCACTCTGTCACCCTCCAAAGTCAAGCATACATTTTATTACTGACTTCTGCTTTACTGAGTAATATTTCAAATCTGACAATGTTGAAAAAGTTCTTTTGAAATTGTTGTAAATTTATAAAAAATAAAAAACCTGAAAAATGACATGTATAGAAGTATTCACAGCACTTGTTGTGAAGCTCCAAAGTGAGCTGAGGGTTCTTCTGTTTTCAATGAGTTTTGAGATGTTTCAGCTGCTTCAATGAAGCCAACCTGTGGTCAATCCAGTGGATTGGACATGATTTAGAAAGGTACGACCCTGTCTACATGAGGTAAAAAAAAATTCTGTTGCCTTAAGGTTCCAATGAGCACAGTGGCCTTCATCATTTGTTAGTGGAAAAGGTTTGGAACCACCAGGACTCTTCCTAGATCTGGCCGGCCATCTAAGCAGAGTCACCATTGAAGAAGGGCCCTGGTCAGGGAGATGACCAATAGCCAAATGGTCACTTTGTCAGAGCTCCAGTGTTTCTCTGTCAAAAGAGGTGAACCTTCCAGAAGGACAACCGTCTCTGCAGCACTACACCAATCAGGCCTGTATGGTAGAGCAGCCAGACGGAACCCCCTTCTTAAAAGCACATGGATGTGGGGTTATGGACCCAGGACATTGGTTGTTGTTGTGTTTGGTGTTCACTTCCTGTTTTATTTTGTTGTTGGTTTTACTTCCTGTGTTTCTCCTCTGTTTTTTCAGGTCTCTTGACACTGCCTTCCTAGTGTGTGTTCCCTTCCTCCTTTATTGGCACACCTGTTTTCACTTACCTCATCCTCTCCTCCTGGTTTTAAGTCTTCGTCTCCCCTGCACTGGTTGTCGGGTGGTTTTTGTAATGTCAACAATTCTGTGTCTTTTGTCAATATGTGGTGCTGTGTGTAAATCAATGAGGGAAAAAAAAGAACTGCAATGATTTTAGCAAAAAGCTGCATTATAACAAAGTGAAAAATTTAAGGGGGTCTGAATACTTTCCATAGCCACCATATAAAGAGAACTCAAGATGCCTATATAAACAAAGTGGATTATGTTGCATGGTATCTTGGAAAAAAACTATAGTACATGTTTTTTTAAAAAGTCAGAGTTTACAACCTTTAATTCCTTCAATGTGTCCTATTTTGCAATAAAACCCCCTCTCACTAGGGACAGATGCACCAGGGTCTTTCTCCTGCCAAAGTGCCAGGACAGCAACTCGTAAAATTGGGTCACAAAGCCGCTGAAAGCTGTCATAATTCAGACACACCTGCTGCTCCTAATTGAGAGATTTGCTAACTGATTTCAGGAAAAACTGACGAAAAAAACCTGACAAACTTGCCCTTGGAATTTTCATTGATTTTCTTGTAACTTCTTGTGCATCAGGAAGCAAAATTGGCTTACTGCTATTACTTGCACATTTTTTGATGGAATATTGTCAAAATGTCATATGTTGAGCCAACCTAAATGATATATTGCTTGAAAGGGAGTGGGAGGAAGCAAACTTATATATTCTTACCCTGACTCCACCACACCATTTGTTATCAATATTCGGTTTTTAACCTAGGGAGCCTGAAAAACAGCTGAAGTTCATAACCCACAATCAATAATCAATATTTTTACAGGCCTTTCTGGGAAGTTGTCTGTATAATGGTCCCTGGGTAATGTTCATATTGACCTGGGTCATAGTGAACTCGGTCAAATCAGAAGTGTAACTTCCAACTCCCAACTTCTGATGAGAGTCTTCTGACCAGGCAGGATGTGCAAGGAAAAACATGTTTATCTATTGCAATGAGCATGGTTGTGCAAAGCATGAGGTACAACTCTGATCTATAAAAGATGGGACCAAACGGATTTTCAGGGCTTCTTCCATCTGACTGGGTTGGTGCATTTGGGCTCCGATTGATGATCGGTTTCTGAAAATGAAGATCTTCTGAATTTATTCTTGAATAAACAGACCCTTTAAGCAGATAGCAGATTCCCGTTTTTTCTTGATTCAGAGTTAACTTTTTTCCTCAACACTACGTGCAGAGTATTTTCCTTTGGGATAATTAATCATGAATCGCTCTTTAGGGAACCAAGTCAGGTGATTTGATTAAAGCCTTTATTTCCAAGACGCTCTTCTTTGTCTGATTAACAGTCGTCCTTCTGGTTTGAACAAAGTTCATAAAGTTCTCCTCGTTGTTGTGACTGCAGTTTTTGTCATGTTCATTGACCTTCAGCTGATATTGATGAATTTTCCAATTCAATATCAGTGTGCTTGCTGCAGCTAAACCAAATTTGTGATATGGTTATGATGTTAAAGGAACGTCCCAGATTCTGTAGATAGTCCTTGATGTCTCCAAAGTTAGTGTACATGCTTCTGCTGTTAAAGTGAATGACAGTCTTCCTTCTGGATTAACATAGTTTTTAAAGTAATCTCTGCTGTATGATTTGCAGTCCGAATTAACATTAATTAAAATTTTATCAATTATTATTAAAATAGTTGATCAAGGTCAATGTCATCTTGCAGGTTGTTATTATCATCACAGAATATGTTAAGGTCAAGTTGCTCACAGTTCAGATCTTTCTGAAAGTTGTGGTTACAGTTGACTGTTGAAGAAAATGTGTTGTTTTTAGAATCCATTATTTGTAGAGTTTGTCTCCAGCATCTTCACTTCTCACTTGTTTAGACTGCAGTGGGTAGAAACTTCTCCAGCTCCTCCAGGCTCCTGATAATGATGACCATTTTTCCGGTTCCACATGTTTCTTTCTTCGGCTCTCGACTCCTGACGTTTTTTGGAGTGTTTTTTATATTAAAAAGCAGAGTTTCTGCTTTAGAGAGAGCTGCACATGGCACCAAAGGCTGAACTGGCAGAACTTAAAGCTGCATTGGCTGACATCCAAGGCAATCTAACTCCAATGCTGGCTTTGGAGGCTAAGCTAACACCTCTGCTGGAACTTCTCCAGGAATTCCGACAAGAAAAAGTACGAAATTAGCAATGGGTTAATCAGCTTGACCACATGGACAGAAGACAGAATGACTTGGATCAATAACTAAGAATTAATAATATCATTCTCACAGGATTTCAACTCAAACCAAGAGCTAAGCCTGGCGAAGCTAACGCTAGCATAGAAGCTAGCGGGGCTGCTATGGCAACAGCTGAGACCGTAGAGGCTCAAGTCGGATCATTGCTGACTTCCAAAAGGGTTTCCTTGGATTTGAATAATATCGAGATCTGCCACCCGCTTCCGAGGAGAAAGGAGTCAGATAAGCCAGCAATCCTCATCAGGTTTGTGAATCAAAAGCACAAAATTGCTCTGATGAAGCAAAAAAAACTGCTAAAAGGATCTGCTGTTTTTATTAATGATCACTTATCTAATTTTAACGCATTGTTGGCGAAGCATGCCTGACTCCTGAAGTGGAAAAAACAGATCCAGAGCACATGGGTGCTGAATTCCAGGATCTACGTAAAACCACTTGGTCCACCTGACCTGACCAAGCCAATGGTCATCACCAACATTAAAGACTTTGAGAAGTGTGTGGTCATGGACGTCTGAGCCTTTATTTGAAGCGAAACAAAAATCAAAAATGATTTCAATAAAATATGACGCCCAGGATTTACCACTGACTCTTACATACACTTTGACCTGATTTTCAGCAGTGATTTCTGCCCTGCAGATAACTCGAGATCAACTTACTTGCTGTGATACCAGCTGAATGACAATGAACCTGATAAACAAAGTCTGCAGTCATAGCAACGAGGAGAACTTTGAACTCTGTTCAAACCTGAAGGACGGCTGTTAATCAGGCAGCAGAACGCAGGAACACCGTCTTGGCCAAAGGCTTGAATTAAATCACTTGACAAAGTTTCCTGAAATGTGATTACTGTCAAAGGATCTACTAATGAAACAACCAGCACGTATTGATTTTCTATATCTGATTAAAGTAAGTTATCTTTCAGACATAAATGATTTATTATTGGCTCTTTCTATACTTGATCTGAAAAAAACGACTTGTCTGATGAAAACAGTCAGCATCTACTTGACATTTAATGATTTTGATCTTTTTGTTTTGTTTTGTCTTTGTTTATTTACTTTTTCTTTAGTTACTATTATTGTTATTTTTGATTTATTCACATCACTGATTTTTTTATTCTTTAAAAGAAGGAAAAAAAAGATTTTTTTTCTGATCATTATTCCCAATAATTAATATTTTTGCAAAAGCTCCAATCAAGTCTAAAATAGTGTTGTACTTAGATGCAAAGTAGTATGGCTTATTGTTCCTCAAGGATGTTTAATGACCTGTATTATTGTCAAAACAGTATAAATGCCTGATTATTAGTTATGAAGTGGTTGAAATCTAATCTAAAGAAAATGGTATGGTCGAGTCAGGGTGGGATTATATAGGTTCCCTTCCCTACCACTCCCTGTCAACCAGTCAATTTTCTTGTCTTGCTATCCTATGTTTGACATGATTACTGATGCAAATCTTTGTGGGTGTTTGTGTTACACATGTCTTGTATATCTTGTCTGCTTGAAATAAACCATTTAAACTCAAATCAAAATTAAACCTTGGCTTGCTCAGAGAACCATTAAGTTTAATGTAGATTCTGCAATCCCTTACCCAGGTGCTTTAAATCTTTCCTTGCCGTTTCAGGAAGCGTGCTCTTCAGGTGATGTCAGCATTACGCTTAATGTTATTCTCATTAATGTAAATGTTGGTTCCCTTCAGAAATCTTCCTTGCTTCCATAAAGCTGTTTTGTGTGTCTGATTCACAAACCTTACGAAGATGGCAGGACCGTCAGACTCTATTCTCCTAGGAAGCGGGCGGCAGATCTCCATGTTGTTTGTGTCCAGAGAAATTCCTTTGAACTTTAGGAAATCTTCCACCTGTTTCTCCACAGAGCTAGTCTCCTGCTCGTCGGAGTCATCACCATTTCCTGCGGTCAATGCATGCGCATATGACCGGGGTTTGATCTTCAATCCAGTGATTATCACATTATTAATCCTGGAATTCTTTCTGCCCTCCTCCAGTGCGTTCAGGATGTGCTCTTGCTGAATCTTCATGGATCTTATTTTTTGTAGCAGAAAATCAAACAATTTTTTGATATCCTCCGAGTCCTCCATCACTGGGGGTTTTTTGGGGGGCATGATCAGGAGTTGTTTTTTTACAATATTCACTTTTTGCTCAGTAAATAGATTTTGGAAGTGTAGCTGCTCAATGCCTCCGTGGTGTCATGGCGTCTTCCCAGAAGTTCAAAATAATAAATCACATCTTACAATAAATAAAACAAACAACTAAATTAAATGACAAGACTTTGAGTACTTTAGTTTGACTATAAAAACATCACAAAACACCATAGCTTAACACAACTAACTCTAAAACCAATGAGCCAAAAAAGATTTTGGAAGAAAATAATTTTCCCAGTTTCTTCTTCTTCTGGTGTAACATGACAATATGTTTTCATTGTGACATGATATTTAGGAAAGAATAGTTGCGTAACAACCTGTCTCTTTCTTCACAGATAACACAGTTCCTCCAGATGACATCAATGAAATGGCTAAAGACGTCCTGAGCATCCAGCTTTCTCTGTCACCTGAAGATATCTGGTTAATAATTAACATCAGCAATAATTTGACAAGCAAGGCTGGCAAAGTTTACCACAACTTGACTGGCCTGAAAGAGCAAGCTGCCGTGGGACAAGGACTGCTACGTAAATTACAATACAACAGGTGAGTCAGAGTTTTTGAAAAAATATTTCAAGGGAGCCTGAAAAATAATGAAAGGTTTAAAGGCCTAATTTCTGAAATTAATAAGACTGATGGTAACTGACAAAATAAACAGGTCATGGAATATTAGCATATTAAACCAGTAAAGACTGTGACTGCAATGGAAACTCAAGTTTGTAATTTTTAAAATTAAAACATAACTTAACATAACTGTCCTTCACGCTTTCTTACATCTTTGCTACAACATTTAGAAAATCATAGAAAATCCTGTTCAAGGGGAAAATGGTCTCAAATCACAATGTCAAACTCTAATAAAATCCAACATCTATTCTAGGGCCGTTGCTAGGAAAACTCTATAGAAGTACATGTCATTTACAAGCCTGTGGAACACTAAGAACAAATGGTAAATGGTAAATGCTACTTAAGGGTCCGGTCACACCGTCCGGATTTTGCTGGAGCGTTCCTGGAGCAGTGAATCACCTTAAATCACCTTTAACAAAAGCTGGCTTCCGTTAAATGCCGCATACACTCGGCCACCGCTTATGTTCCTCGAGGGTCCCTCCCACCGCTCCAAAGGTTTTGAGCTGCACAAAATAATGCAGCCGGGAGGAGAGGTCCATTCTCCACTCCGGCAAAGTTCACCCCCACTCCACTGACGCCCAGTCAAAGTTTGTCTCCGTTAGATATAAGTGTGTGGATGCTTGGGACGCTAGACCAACGCAGAAATCTTGAACGCTGGACCACCATTGCTTTACCAGCAATGCCACTGTTGGTAATTAAACATTGCACAAACATCGGTGGAGCGGACATGGCATTGCTGGAACAGTGTCGGCCGTTGAAGAAGCGATCCATGGCAGCGATGAACTTTGATGTGGCGTTGTCATAGTGGAGCCAGAGCGGGACCGGTAATTGGCCAAAAATAAGGGGAGAAATGGACATCGAATTAGCATTAACAACTGCATCTCCATGGATCCTGAGAGAAGCCCGCATGCGCAGAACGCCTTATACCTACGCTGAAGCAACCAACGCTACATCAACGCTCGCTACAGCGAGCTGCTACTAAACCAATGCTGAAGCTACGCCAGCATCAGCGGTGCAAACACTGATAGACCATTATGTAAGAATGTGTTTGTATTCTTGTTTGTTGTTTACATTGAACAGTGTTTGGCTTACTCCTCCAAAAATAAGAATATTCATCCTCAAGTGATAAATGTCTTAGTAACACCCTATAATAACATTAGTTAATGTGTTAATAAAGCTTGATGAGGAATCTTATTATAAAGTGTTACCAAGAGATTTTATAAATATTATAATCTTTTTATAGTAACCAGTAATTTGTCAAAAAATGTAAACTTTCTCTTCCAAACATGTTCAAATAGTTGTTAGTGCCATAGTAACAAGTGACAGTGCAATATTTTTGGTGTTTGTTTTGGAATCCTTTCTAAACTGTGGTTAGCATGTTAATCTGATGTGTTGTATTATCAATAATAATAATAATAAAATTAAAGCCGTAAGCAGCATTGGATGGCCCTTAGGCGCTACCCGTCTCCCGGCTCTACCCTCCACTGCCGCCCTCGCCACCCACCTCTACACGCCGCCACTACCCTTGCAGCTCATCATTGACCCTGTCACACTTGTAAAGTAGCCACAATGAAACCCTGAACCCAACCTTTCACTTTCCGTAAGGCTGGTCTGAGCTTATTCATTCATTCATTTTCTAAAACCGCTTTATCACTTTCGGGCAGGGGACACCGCTGGACTGGTCGCCAGTCTGTCGCAGGGGCCAAAATAACACACCCATGCACACTCACATCCACACCTAGGGACAATTTTAGAGTAACCAATTAACCTATGAAGCATGTTTATGGATGGTGGGAGGAAGCCGGCGTCCCTGGAGAAAACCCATCCATGCACGGGGAGAACATCCAAACTCCACACAGAAAGGTCGCCCATTGGTGACACTGTTTCAGGTGTCAACTTGAACCGGGAACCTTCTTGCTGTGAGGCAAGAGTGCTAACCACTGCGCCACCGTGCAGCTCCAGTATGAAAATGAATTGTTAAAAGTAATAAGCTTTGAAGAAGTTTTGCAGACAATGTATTCTTAAACAAGGTGGTTTTTCATAGTCTAAAATTTGCAGGCATATTATGATTGTGTGACTGATTGTGTGAGTGATTTCCTGCAGCATACAAGGCTGAGGCCTTGAGAAACGACACATGAGGAGTAAACTGGGGGATAAACTGTTTTCAACCAAATAATGTGCTAATGAGAGATGACAGAGACAGGACTGGAAGAAACAGATAAAATCATACACCTGGGGCCATTGAAAAATACAATTCCGGGGAGAAGAACCAGCCTCTTATTCTGATCCAACCTTCTATTTTGCATATTGTGTATAAAACTCTTGGTCAGAGGTGAAGAGGGTGTCTCTATTCTGTGTGCATGAAGAATAGCATCCTCTAGGTGATTTCCTAGGGACAGCTGGAGGCACAATATGCCTGTAGAAGATATTTTAGTTTGAGGTAAAATCTTTTGGTGGAAAACCTAAAAATCATTCCAGACCTCAATTCTTGAACACGCACTTAGGCATAATTGGCAAAACATAGCCTACAACGTACACGTGCATGCACGCTGAGGTTGCGGCCCAGGCTCAGCTAGACTCTGCCTTCATTGGCCCCAGGGAAAATTGAGTTTGAGACCCCTGACCTAAATTGAAAAGAGAAATAAAAAGAAAAATCCTGATAAACTACTGTAACTCCACCACCGTTTGTTGTCAGTTTTTTTTCAGCAAGATGCTGAAAAAAAAACTCTAAAAGCTGTAGGGCAAATACTTTTGCTGCCACAGCCAAATGGGGGTACTTGGTGTGAGTCTAGGGACTCACACCAAGTACCCCCATCTGTCCTATACCTGCCAATGTGAAATTGTCCAGCTGGTTTGACCACCAACTCTGTTTTTAACTTTTTGAGAAGATGCTTGAACCTACAGACATGAAACTTTCACACATTGTAGCCCAAAATCTTGCGTTACTTTCAAAGGTTCAACATTTCAGATAAGTGAAAGACTTTTGAACAAATGAACATTTGTTTGGAGGTGGTGACCTCTATTGTAATACATTGGAATCTCAGCTAAGCTCAGTGATCCTGCAATGTCTCATTAGGCAGAGAAGCTTGCACCTGTGCTGCCAGTGTTTGTAAACATCTGCCTGTCAGACCCTTTGATGTCTTCCTGACTCATTCTAACCCTAACAATGTTTTGTTAGTCGTGTTTCCATTAACTAAGCGTATCGGAATGGACACATTTTACAAAACTGCAATGAAAACACTTTTTTTGAATTAAATGCGCTTCTTGGATGGAAGTGGCTGTGCTTAGTGCTGCACTGCGGGCACCATGAGGGGTCCCGCAGCGTCACAGCTCATAATAAGTTGTGTATCAAACGGCATTGTTGGAGTCACAGCTCCTCTGTTAAATTACCAACCAAGATTTCCTCAAAATAGCCGCTCCCACCCAGGAGGAGTGGTTCCACTTGCAGCTCCATGGCCTGCTCAAAAGTCTCTTTTGACAGATGATGATGAACGCTGGAGCCATGACAGAAATCTGAAAGGACCTTATGCTATCAAACAGAAATAATGGTCCAACTGGTCACTTGTTAGAATGGTTATTTTTTAATACCGCTGAACAGGTTTCTTTCGTGCATCTGTCTCATTTATACATTATCAACTGTCTAGCTACCCTGCACACTCCCTTTTTGTGAATCAACTTTAAACAGTTCTAATCCATCTCTATGGTTTTGAATGACTTTTTGTGTGAGTTGCCTTGTGTTTATTCACTTAATTATGACTTACTGGAAACAGTGTAATTGCAAAATTGTACTTTTTTGTCATTTCTAGAATGTGCTAAAGTTTTGCGCATCTGTGTGCTGGAAAGTTAGCTACTGACTTCACATTTACACACATTTATCATCCAAACAAGATTATAGATACATGTGTGCCTTTCTTTCAACATTTTAAACCTAACTACATGTAATGCATTAAACACATAATTTTTAATGGCTTCAAGACTTTATCATACCTTTACAAAGGATCCAGGAATGCATTATCTGAGTTAAACTTATATTTTGTTAGTCTGTTGAACCTTAAGTTAGTGGTCTACTTCCAGAAATGACATTGCTGTGCTTTTTCAGTGTTTATCTCCATGTTCAGAGTTGCATGACCACATATGTGGCTGACCAGTGCATTTTACTCTTTCACATTATCTGTCTGACCATAAAGCGACTTCAGGGAAGATATGGTATATATCTCAGGGATAGGGAGTTAGATGCTCTGACTGTTTATTCATGTAATAAAGTTTTCTTGGGCAAGGCATTTAAGGACTCATCCTGCCCACTAGTCTAAAGTAAATAATTGGATTGTTCATTTTCTGTTTTTAGCTTAATTTGAATTGTCAGTAAGCACTTTAAGCATAATCATTTAGTGTTATGCAGTTAATGACACTAGACAATTTGCTATTTTGACTTTGAGATTCCTGTTCATATATTCAATTTTCTTTGCCTTTGGAGATGATAAACTGAGCCAAATTTGTGTTGTAATCCCAGCATTTTCTCAGCCTTATCAAAATTTGATTTATTAAATGAAAGTTTCTTACATAAATATGTATCATTGTCAGAGCGACATCAGCGTAATTATCTGCTTTTAAAACAAATGTAAGTGGTAAACGCCATTGTGAAGCTCCACCATCAATATTTAATAAGCGCGTAATTTCTGCAAAACCCAACATCAGAAGGACCTTTTAACCAAAGATTATCTAGGAGAATTCCCAACATAAATTTAGCTAATTTTTGATCTTAATGTTCACAGCCGTGGTCAAGTGTCAGTACCTAATGTCCTAAGTCTATGACATTTACTGATGTCCCAGTAATTTGATTGGCTTTAATGGAAGGTGTATACTGAACTCACAGAAGATCCGAACTGAACCAGTCTTATAGCCCACTAAGACATTTAACCTTTGGACCTAGTTCCTTATCTTCTTCTGCTAATGCTAAGGCTAACAAAATATGAGGCACCACCGTGGCCTCTTTTTTGTAACAGATACATTGTTCATCAGTTAATTTACAGTGGGCTGGTACTCCCTCTTCACCCATATACACATAAAGAGATTCAGTTTGCCACTTGATTTCTTCCACTTCCTTGAAAAGCTCCCTACATACCTCATCACCATCGCTATCATTATTCAGAGTACAAGGCAGAGGGTCAATGGGCGGGTGTTATGGAGCCAGAGATTGTATCCAAGGCTTCCATGCCTCAGTCTGAACCTCAGCCTGTCATTTTGACGTTTCAGGTTACAGAGGAGCCCAATAGATGTCAGCATAGGGCTCCGGAGGTGGCTGTATAGAATGTTCCAGCCATTGTCAGTGTGTATACAGTCCAGTTGGACAGATCCTTTTCCTGTACATTTGTAAACCTGATCTGTTGTCCCTCGGGTCCACACAAAATGGTTTCATTAGTTGAATGTCTGCCAGTGAAACATTTGTAGGTGACAATTTGAGGCTTTCCACCAAAAGATTTATTCCTAAAATGTAAGTGCTAATGACAGCTCTGGGTCTTCAAAATGTCCCTATCTGCTTCCATCTAAATGGACGTTCTAACACCAGGCACGATGATGAAGACGCCCTCTGACCCTTGACCCATCCATTTAAACAAAGTGATTATGTATAATCAAACAGTTGGCTGGGTCTTCGTCTCTGATTGGTCCTTCGTACCTCCTTTCTCACTTGTAGTTTCTTGAGGACTCTATTCCCAGATGAACTGTTTTTTTCCGCTAGTCTGTGAATCCCATCTACATCTACATGAGCTGGTTTTTGGACCCCACATTCCTGTTGACACCTCTGCAGCAGCTGAAATGCAGCTCCAGCAGCAGTTTTCATCAAAAAGCAGCTCAGACCTATAAAATCATTTCAACCTGGGATTTTCAGAATGACACAGTAATTGCAAACTACAAATTAATTCAAACGTTTAATCACTAAGCATTTCAAATGAATAAAGCAAATCAGATTATGTTAAGTTTTATGAAAACTGCTTCTTTTCTTCAGGAGTTCTCGAGAAATGTAATATTTGAATCCGAAATAAGAAAGATGAACTACTCTTTAAGTAAAAAGTATAAAACTGGGAGGAAGAATGAATTTGAGTTTGTAACATTGTTTTTAATGTAAATAGTATAATTGTGGATGTAAGTAGAAATAATTTTATTTTGTGGGCTGCAAATATTTTCTTGTGAGCTGAGAATGCGCAATTGTGCAAGTGTACAGCTTCAGAAGAAACATTCCCCCAGGCTACTGGATTTTAAGAAAAATTGGGCGGTGGCAGCTAATCTCTAAGATTCTGCCGATGTCTCCCAAATATGCTCTCTTTGCTGACTGTAATTCCAACTTCCAGTGTTCTTGTCAGGAGTCCCCACTCTTTCTCCCCTCTGGTCACCAGCAGGAGCCATCCCCAGAGTACTAACAGTACTTCATCACCCATCAACCGCAACGTACAGTGTCTGGATGCCTCCCCAGCTCATTCTCATCAGTCAGTCAGCCACAAAGAAACTAAAGCACTGCTCAGGAACACATTCAGTGTGAAGGATTGTTTGTGCCTTCCTGCCTACATACTGAGTGTTTATTCCTGATCTGATCACCTGTTACCTGACCAAGCTCCGCCTGTCCTGACCTTTGGCTGAATTATTATTCTGATTTAGCATTCTAGACATGTAGCTGAGCTTTGGTCCTACCTGCCTGTCATTTTACAATAATCCTGCCCGTTTGTGACAGTACTTGCATACATGACGTAGTCTGTTTGGTCAGTCTAAGTCTCCAAAATCATTATGTAATCCAGAAAAATATTATACAAACTTTTCTGAGTTTTCAAGGTTTTCAGGGGCTTCCAAAAACATTGTTTTAGCTCTGTTTCAAATTGTTTTTTGCATTTTTTTAAGCAAGAGCTTGAATCCTTGTTGACTCAAACCACTTCTTTGTTCCTATGCAGACTACACAGCATGAGCATGGACATCAAAAACATCTCTAATGATGTTTTTAAAGTTGACAGAAGCCACATCAGGACTAGAGAAGATCTCACCAAAGCCAATGGAGACCAAAACAATGCCAACACCCAAATAATAGATGTAATTATAAGCCATAACCAGCTCAACTCTGCATGTTTTTTAGGTGTTCATGTCTTTTCTACCACATCTCAGATTGAAAGCAAACTGGACAGTATCAAGACAAAGCTAGAGAAGGCACCTGATCTGTTTACTGAAAAAAAAAACGTGAAGGACAAAACTGAGCAGAACACCTTTTTCCTCAAAGAGGCTGCAGATGCTGCAGATGATGGATTTAATGACACTGTTGATGCACATGGGGTGAGCATATAAAAAATGCTATAAAAGCAAGATCTGATTCTTAAAATACCTGCATTAGCATTAAGAACTTGGTTACAATGACTTCTTCTACCACTGAATGTTAACACGTATTCTATAATGTATGATATTTTTTTCCTGTTGCCATTTTTCTCACAGACACTACGTTTTGTGATGAAGCTCTTCGAGGTTTTCAAAAGAAAAACTTCAGCTCTAACATTAGCAGCCAACACTCAACACCAACTGAATAAAATTGCAAAGGAGGGCAAGGACTTTGAAAGAGAATTGGAGGAGAAGCTTAAACTGACTCAAGGTAAAACTGTTTTTTTTAATCTGTTTCTGCTGGTTTAATGTAAAAGACAAATGATTGTTCCTGCATCCATAACAAGAGCATACCCACCAGAGATGTAATGCAACGGGGCTGCCTAACCCGGCTACTCATGGGCAAAGGCAGGGGACACCCTTGGACTGGTCGTAAGTCTGTCGCAGGGGCCACAGTCACACGCCCACACCTAGAGACAATTTAGAGTGACCAAAGAACCTATGAAGCATGTTTTTGGGCGGTGGGAGGAAGCCGGAGTCCCCGGAGAAAACCCACACATGCAAGGGGAGAACATGCAAACTCCATACAGAAAGGTCGCCAATTGGTGACACTGTTTCAAGTCCCCCAGCCTGGACTTGAACCGGGAGCCTTCTTGCTGTAAGGCAAGAGCGCTAACCACTGTGCCACCGTGCAGCCAAATAGGTATCAAAAATGAACATTTTAATTTTTCTCAAAGAATATATTATTTACAAGCTGGACCCTTAAAAGAGGTCAACAGAATAGAATTAACTGAGGCAATAAACTTAACGTAACAAACTAAACAGACCAAATAACAGAAACAAACTGACCTATCAAAGACACATATAGTGGGTAACATATATAGTGGGTGATCTATATATATTACAGGGTAACATATATAGTGGGTGATTAGACCACTAGACAAACATGGGGGCGGGAACTAACAACATTTAACAGAGACTACAGACAAAACTAAACACAAAACCTAATTTTTCTCAGTGGAAAAGAAAGAACAAAACAGAAGTGCAAAATTAGAACAAACAAAAAGCACCTAACTGAAACAAAGCAAATCAACATTAAAGAAGTCCATGATTTCTCCCCCTTGGAGGCTTTCTGAGATGGCGCCTGCCCAATTACCTAGCTAAAGTATTTAAGAGCTGTGGTGGCTTAATTTCCCCCTCTGGCCAGGTCCCACAGCACAGCTCCAGGAGCAGAACCTCAACCACACCAGCAGTGGCCAGCATACCCTCGGCACTGGCAACTCAGAACAGGTGAAATTAAACAAACTAAAATGAGTAAATCAAACAAAAAAGGTGTTACAAATAAGCACAAAATAAATGTATATTTTAACTCAAAGCAATGTGTGTTCATTTATGAATGAAATTGCAAATTTATTAAATATGTGGAAAAAATATCAAATGTGTTGTGCAGAGGGGTTACCACCATTTTGTTGTGGGTATGGCAGAGCATGCTGCCATCACAGCCCCTGTGTTTCCCTTTGTGCCAGGGCTTGTTGACTTGCTTTATGACAATAATGAATTGGATTTATCTGCAGTTTTCCAGATCACAAGCGCTTAGGATGTATTTACATTATTCGTTGACACCTCATTCATACTTGGTGATGGTAAGCTACTGACGAAGCCACAGCTGCCTCTGGGCAGACTGGCATAGGCGTGGCTGCCAGTGCGTTCCTTGGGCCCCTCTGACCATCACCGATGCATTCATACACATTCACACATCAGTGGAGGCAAAAAGGTTTCAGTGGCTTGCCCAAGGAAAAAACTTTCAGTTGGCTGGAGGGAGCGGGGAATTGAACTGCCAATATTTCAATCATTGGCCATTCTGCTTACCTGCCTGAGCTACTACCACCCTGGTTGGTGGCTGTTGCCACAGTTCTCCTCCTTCTAGGCCAGCTGCGATCCAACATTCCAGTTAGAAATAATTAATATACAGGTTACATGTCATTTATAACTTGCTATGTAAAAAATAGTTATTAGTTATCTTAGTTAGCTGTTAGTTATCTACTGTCTATCTATAAGGTAAATGTATAAATCCTTAACAAACTGTAAACTGTAATTTAACAAGTCATTTATAACTCAATAACGTAATAAAAATAATAATAACGTTTTATAATGACTTGTCAACTAGGTATAATGGGTAGTTATAAAGTGTTACTCCTACTTTTTTGTGAGGTTTCTAAACTTGCTCATATATTGCACTATATATATACCATATATTTATTGCAAAAATCTCCCTATGTTGAATCTCATTTATTTTGATCCTCTAAGAAAACATGCTTGCTTATTCTATGTTGCTGTTTTGGACTTTATGACATTTGATCTAAATGGCATGTCATGTCTGTTGCTGAAAACTGTCCTGTAATTGTGTTTGTACAGACGTGGAGCAGAGAATCAAGTGGCTACTTGACAGGAAGAAACAGAAAGAACTTGAACTGTTCGAGATGTTGACGATGGTGCATTCTCTTCGACAAGAATTTCTTTCTTTGGTTGTTTCCTGCTCGTCATAAGTGCCTGGAGGGCCAGGCTGGAATTCTGAGACTTCTCAATTCTAAAACAGCATGCATGCTACTAGCTACTGTATGTATTACTTTAAAAATATATTTGTAGTACAGCTGACAAGAAAAAAAGCTTTAATGTTTTTCCGGCTTTGTGTTGAAATGAGGTTTTTTTCAAACTCAAGATAAAGCACAAAAACATTATTTTTACTAAAATATAAAGGTGAGTTGATCTGCAGAACTAAGTGATTACATGTTCATGTGTACATTTTGCCACTGCGATTAGCCTGAATGTTTAAATTGGGATAAAAGACAAAAGTTCCTTGTGCTGCAGTAACACCGAATGCAATTTCCGTGGCCAATTTGCATGTCCCGCCCTTCTTTTGCTGCAAGTTTGCTGCTTGTCGCGTGGCCAGAAATGTGTTCCCCAAGCTCGTCGCCCCGGCCGCGTGTGGGAGGAGCTGCCAGCCATTGTTTTTAGCCTGATCACTATATATGTATGTGTTTATCTCATTTACAATGTATGAAAGAAATGAATGATGTTTACTGATCAGTTTTTTTAGTTTTCTTCGAAGAGCTCTTCATAAACATCAGACTCACATCTCCATGTAGATCCCGGAACATCAAAGATAAATTAACGAATATATAAATCATCTAAACAAGAAAAAAAAAAAAAAAGAAAAGAAAAGTACAGTCACCAAATAGCAAACACATCATCAGTTGTCTGCTCTTGAGGTTTAGACAGTGGTTTGTTAAATCTGGGGAAGTAATCAAGTTCAAGTTCCGCTGTTGTTGTCTTTTTATTTTTTAAACACATATTTGCAATTTATTAAGCATAAACAATACATTATTTCTTTGTATTCCTATGAACATCTTTTTAATAAACAATCCATTTTAAACCAAAGGGTTTCATAGACTACATTTATTTGTGTTAACTTTTATATATTAAAAAAAAACAAAAAAAAATCACATGGTTATAAGGGAAAGACATTCTAATGACGTTTAAAATCTAAAGAATTATCCTGATGTTTTTGATCATATTTATAGTAATGTGTGTTGAATAATTTGGCAAAAAGAGTTAATGTAATCCCAAAGCTGGGTGCTGGGTTCAAACCCAGGGTTCTTTTGATTACGAAGAATTCCACACATGGAGACTAACTACAGCCGCCACAAGAGCAGCTGACCTGTAGAAGTGGGACAGGTACAGTTTCAGTAAACCCCACTTGAACTTGTTTAAAATAAGCATAGACAAGAGGGTCTCAAAGTGGGGAGTTATGCTGGCAAAGGAGCGCTGGAAAGGAGGACAGAAGACTTACAGGCCAAGCATGAATAAGAGATTTCACAACATTAAAACACTATATGACCCTAAACCCTTTTTGCACCACAATATTTTCTGCAAAATTTTATAAGGCTAAATAAGAGAAGCAGTTTCCAGTTCAATAAAACTTGACATTATCTGATTTGCTTTATTCATTTGAAATGCTTAGTGATTAAACGTTTGAATTAATTTGTAGTTTGCATAGCATACTGTGTAATTCTTAACATTCTATCGAGGTTGTAATGATTTTATAGGTCTGAGCTGCTTTTTGATGAGAACTGCGGCTGGAGCTGCATTTCAGCAGAAGTGTCAACAGGAATGTTGGGTCGTTAAACCAGGGATGGGATTCACAGACCAGTGGGAAAAAAACAGTTCATCTGGGAACAGAGCCCACAAGAAACTACAAGTGAGGAAGGAGTCGCGAAGGACCAATCGGACATGAAGGTCCATCCTACTGTTAGCTTATGCATAATCATTGTGTTTAAATGGTTGGGTCAAGGATCAGCGGGCGTCTTCTTCATCGTGCCCGGTGTTAGAACATCCATTTAGCAGATAGGGTCATTTTAAAGACCCAGAGCTCTTATTGGCACTTACATGTTAGGAATAAATCTTTTGATGGAAAACAAAAATCGTTCCAGACCTCGATTCTTGAACACGCACTTAGGCATAATCCGTGAATTAATAGCTTTTAGTTTTGGTGATCCTGACGTGATCGAGGGAACAGAGTTTTGGGGAACAAAGAGCATGGATTAGGTCTTTATCTGTTCAAGGTTTACTCCAAGGGGCCTCATTTGAAAGGTAAGCAGGAACCTGTTTTGGACACATCGAATATCTGGTATCGGCAACGTTAAATTTGGAGTAAACTGAGAACAGAGAAGACGTGAAAATTTTATATCTTTATATGATTTTATGTGTCATGTGATTTTAAGGCGAAGATAAAGGTAAAATGGGGGATGAGGTCCCGCTGTAGTGACCAGTCGTAGACTGACATTTTATTGGATGCAGTAAAACACTGTGAAGTGTCTGTAAACCTTGGGGACTTTGGGTCCCCCAAAAACAGTGTGAAGATTGAGGCTTGAAGTCCCATGAGAGATGTCGAGTCAGCAATCTACAGATTGAAAGCCCCATGAGAGGCACTGAGTCGTCAATCTAAAGAATTTGGAAAAAGAGACTTAACATTCCCATGAGTGAAATTAAATCTCCAAAATTAAGATTAATAAAATCAGATAAAGATATAGAAGGGCGAGGTCAAGGGACCAAGAGTTTTCCCCACCTAAATTTTGAAAATATTAAAATTAAAAAGAGTCCAGCCAATAATCGAACCTTAGATTCAAGAACAGCAATGCGGTTTCCGTCCTGGCCGTGGAACTGTGGATCAGCTCTACACCCTGTCTAGGGTACTGGAGGGTTCGTGGGAGTTCGCTCATCCTGTCCATATATGTTTTGTGGATTTGGAGAAGGCGTTCGACCGTGTGCCCCGAGGTGTCCTGTGGAGGGTACTTTGGGAGTATGGGGTCCGGGGAGCCTTACTCAGGGCTGTCCGGTCTCTGTATGACCAGAGCAGGAGCTTGGTTTGCATAGCTGGCACTAAGTCAGACCTGTTCCCGGTGCATGTTGGACTCCGGCAGGGCTGCCCTTTGTCACCGGTTCTGTTCATTGTCTTTATGGACAGAATTTCTAGGTGCAGCCAGGGTCCGGAGGGGGTCTGGTTTGGGAACCACAGGATTTCCTCTCTGCTCTTTGCAGATGATGTTGTCCTGTTGGCTTCATCAAGCCAGGCCCTCCAGCATGCATTGGAACGGTTTGCAGCCAAGTGTGAAGTGGCTGGGATGAGGGTCAGCACCGCTAAGTCTGAGGCCATGGTTCTCGACCGGAGAACGGTGGTTTGCCCTGTTTGGGTGGGTGGAGTGCTCCTTCCCCAGGTGGAGGAGTTTAAGTATCTTGGGGTCTTGTTCACAAATGAGGGAAGATCGGAGCGTGAGATCGACAGACGGATTGGTGCTGCGTCCACCGTCATGCGGTCGCTGTACCGGTCCGTCGTGGTGAAGAGAGAGCTAAGCCAGAAAGCAAGGCTCTCAATTTACTGGTCGATCTACGCCCCAATACTCACCTATGGTCATGAGCTCTGGGTTATGACCGAAAGAACGAGGTCCCGGATCCAAGCCGCTGAAATGAGCTTCCTCCGTAGGGTGGCTGGGCACTCACTTAGAGATAGGGTGAGAAGCTCGGTCACCCGGGAGGAGCTCGGAGTAGAGCCGCTTCTCCTCCACATCGAGAGGAGCCAGTTGAGGTGGCTTGGGCATTTGGTTCGGATGCCCCCTGGACGCCTCCCTAGGGAGGTGTCCCAGGCATGTCATGTCCCACTGGGAAGAGGCCCCGGGGAAGACCCAGGACACGCTGGAGAGACTATGTCTCTCGGCTGGCCTGAGAACGACTCGGGGTCCCCCCAGAGGAGCTGGAGGAGCGGGGAAGCGGGAAGTCTGGGCATCTCTGCTTAGACTGCTGCCCCCGCGACCCGGTCCCGGATAAGCGGAAGAAGATGGATGGATGGATGGAAATTAAAAATAACATCAAGTAAAAAAAAAAACATTAATTAATTAAATGATCATGGGGAAAGGAAAATGAAGGGGGAATTTGATTGTGAAGTTGAAGAGTATGGGGGTTGTGGCCCCATTCTATTTCCTGAAGGAATATATGTGTTAAGTTGATGAGGTAGAGGAAAACAGGAGGTTTGTTAATTTGATGGCAGTTACAGCAACTGCTATGGCAAGACTGAGGGAAAAAGGGACTGAGGGACAAAAGTAGGGGTCCAGACCATGCCATAAACAACATTGCATTACTCAAAAGGATATAACATAGAAGCGGATGTGGAAAGACGTGGGGAAGAGACTTATGATTTCAAAAACAGAAATTCTACCAGATGCCAATGAGAGAAGTATAAGGTAGCAGATTACAGGGCTATGAAGCCCTGGGGATTCCTGATTTATGGTCCTCACAGACTAACTACCTTGAATGTGTTTGGTATTTTTTGTGTCGACCCTTGGCATGCCGAGAGGTCTGATTAGCCTGGGTAAATGCCTGTGACAGACAGTCTGGACATACTATATTCACATGGCTCATTTGTGGTCTGGAGCCTGAAGATCAAATCAACAGGGAGCCTGGGATGCCTTCCAAACATGAGGTAATGTGGTGTGTACCCAGTAGAATTGTGTTGTGTGCAATTGTAGGCATGGGTCATTGCATCCAAATGCTCATGCCACCTTGGTTTCAGGTGAGGCTCAAATGTCCCAAGCATGTCCATGAAAGTGCGATTGAACCTGTCTGTGACACTGTTGCCCTGAGGGTCGTATGGGGTTGTGTGGGTTTTGGTGATGCCTGTACACTTACACAGCTCCTTCACCACAGCACTTTCAAAATTGCGCCCTTGGTCTGTGTGCAATTTAGCCAGGAAATCAAACCGACAGAAGACGTTTCCCCACAGGACTCTGGCTACCGTAGTGGCCTTTTGATCTTTAGTGGGGTATGCCTGTGCATAGCGTGAGAAGTGGTCTGTGACAATAAGGACATTTTCTATGCCACCCTTCAACTTTTCCAGAGCCAAAAACTCCACGCAAATGAGCTCCATTGGGGCACTGCTGTGAATGCTGACTAAGGGGGCCCTGGCTCTTGCAGTTGGTGTCTTTCGAAGACAGCATCTCTCACACCAAGCCTTGATTTCTTGAAACATCTGTGGCCAGTGAAATCTCTCCCTTACCATCTACACTGTCCTCTCAAGACCTAAATGTCCTGAATCATCGTGAAGCACCATCTTAACGAATTCACAAAGCTTCACTGGCAAAACTAGTTGCTCCACAACTCCCCTTTGGCGGTCCCAGATGCAGCGGTACATTATACCATCTCTTATAACTAACCTCTTCCACTCTTTTAAGAGAAGGCACACCTGTCCACCACCATTGATCATCTCTGTGTGGCTTGGTTTGTGGTTCAAGCTTTTATAGTGCAGAAAAGGACCAATAACAGGATCCTCCTTCTGCCCCGCACGGATCTCCTGTCTTGTCATGGCAGGTAGAGATTCCATACCCACGTCCCTGTAGGCCTCGTTAGATTCAAGGGTTTTATATTCAGGTTTCTCAGATACCGGCATTTTCTGACTTATTAGGTCACCTGGGTCCTGGGTCTTCCATGCCACGTCTAGGCTCACTGATTCTCACTTGATGGGGGCATGTTTGCAGCACCTGAGTGACCTCCTTGTGGCTCATACGAGAGAGGGCATGTGCATTGGCGTTGGTCTGTCCTTGCCGATATTGAACATCAAAGTCAAAGGCAGCCAGCCGAGACACCCACCGCTGGCCTGTCGCATCCAGCTTTGCACTGGAAATGACATACTTTAGAGGGTTATTGTCTGTCTGGACTAAGAATCTACGTCCATAGAGGTGATCATAGAATTTATCTGTGACAACCCATTTGAACGCAAGGAACTCTAGTTTGTGTGCAGGGTACCTTGTCTCAGCTGGGCTCAATCCTCTGCTTGCAGAGGCTATGACCCTCTCAGTCCCTCCTTGGACTTGAACTAACACAGCGCCAAGCCCCTCCCCTGAGGCATCAGTCTGAAGGACAAACAGTAAACTGTAATCCAGATAGCCAAGTACTGGAGCAGTTGCAAGTTTTTCTTTTAGGGCCTGTAATGCCTCCTCACATTCATCAGTCCATATGAATGGTGGGTCAGGTGCCAGGATGTTCCTACCTCTTCGCTTTTTCATTCTGGGATCCCCAGATGAGAGGTGATATAAGGGAGCGGCCAGAGCAGAGTATCCATTTACATACTGCCTATAATAGCCGGCAAACCCCAAGAATTGCAACACCTCTTTGCGGTTTGTTGGCGTTACCCAGTCCTTAACACGGCTCATCTTTTCTGGGTCTGCCCGGACCCCTTCAGAAGACACCAAGTGACGCAAATAGTGCACTTCCTTTCTCATGAGCTGACATTTTGAGGGTTTCAGCTTTAGGCCATGCTCCAGGAGCCGACTGAACACCAACTGCGGCCTATCCAGATGCTCCTCAAACGTTTTAGAGAATATGATGAGGTCATCGAGATAGATCAAAAGATGTGTGAAGTTTAGGTCTCCAAAGCAGCAGGTCATCAGTCTCTGGAAGGTGGAGGGTGCATTCTGCAACCCAAATGGCATTCGGTTGGCTTCAAACAGCCCCATTGGGGTGCTGAATGCTGTCTTGTGTTTGTCGTGCTCTGCCACTTCCACCTGCCAATAACCAGAAGTGAGGTCAAGTGTGGAAAAGAACTTTGCCTGTCCCAGAGCTTCCAAAGCCTCCTCTATTCTAGGCAATGGGAATGCGTCCCTTGTGCTGGAGGAATTTAGTTTCCGGTAATCAACGCATAATCTCAGTGAGCCATCTTTCTTGGTCACAGTCACTACCGGTGAAGCATGGGCTCTTACTAGGTCTGATGACTCCTGCTGTCTCTATGTCGACCAATAATTTTCACACATCTTGCCACTGAGATGGAGCACCTGCAGCACTCTGCAGAAAGCAGAAAGACCCCACTGGCTCTTTCGGCTTGCCCATAGTTGCCCCTGCGACTATGGGCTCTACTTGTTTAAACTATTAGCTGAGTGGGATGTGCTCTCCTCTGAATGAGTTGGGGGCTGAGGGTGGTGAGCCCATGTTTGAATGTGTTCTTGCAACACTGCTCTGCAAACTCGGGCTGTATCCTTGTTTCCCACATCTGTAGCATGTGACAATTGGGGTCTGGGTTGTTGATGCCAGAGGCGGTTGGACTCTTGGCAAGGGGACAGAGCACTGAGGAGTAATTCTTGCTTCAAGGTGGGTCAATCTGGTCATCTGCTCTTCTTGACAGAGAGCTAGTTTGTTTATCATCTCTGTTAACTCTGACAACTCTGATGCTTGATTGGTCTTTCCTTTCATCTGTTTTAAACTACAGTCAGGTGCCACCTGGACCTGAATGTAGGTTCTCTTTGACTTCTGTAGTGACTGGAATTTTTTTGTTTCTTTTGTCAGATTACTGAGCTCAGCTTGCAGCTCCTGGAACCTCAGAAGCCTGGGCTTCATTGGAGCAATTCTCATGTACAAATCCTCATCATTTAGTCCCCTTAGGAACTGCCTAGTGAGTTTACAATCTCGATCTGGGAATGGTTTACCACCTCTTTGACTTTCCTCCACAGCTTGCAAAGTTGCCTCCAGAGATAGGAGGCATAGGAGCAAGCAGACTCCCCTGATCTCTGGCTACATTCATAGAAGTCAGCCAGTGGGTCCAAAGACCCTTGTGTGTCGCCATATTCTGCTCTCAGTTATTCAAATGCTTTTTCTGGGGTTTGGTCATAGGGAGGTAGGTTCAGAATCAACTTTCTGGCTTCACCACTGAGATGATGTACAACAGTGGAAAAGCGCAGATGAAGGGGGAGCTCTATTGCCTCCAGTAGATATTGCATGTCACGAATCCAGTCGTCCACAAGCATCCTGCTATCAGCATTACCCATGAAGACTTGGACATTCTTCACTTCATGTGTTTGAAAGAAACCACCATAAGCGACTGGAGGGAGATTTAATGGCGCTGTGGCTCTTACTGGGTCGTGTAGCTGTGTAGGCATCTGGGTGGCTGGTGGGGGCGTGTAAGTGGCATGAGGATGGATTGACGGGCAGCATCAGGAGATATAGTGGCTTGGGGGACATAAGACGGGTGCAGATGAACTGGAGCTTGGATGTGGGGGGAGATTGTATGTGGAGGGCCGAATCCATGAATCACATTCAGAGAATTGGGCATAGTTGCAGTGGGGCCCTGTGAACTGTCGGCAAATGAATACAGGGAAACTTGAGGGTTGTAGCCGGCTGCTTGTGACATGTGAAACTGAGGGGTTTGGCCCAGCTGTGCACCTTGGGAGGTCGGCTCAGCTCTAGTGTTGTCATCAGTTGCACTCTTCCATTTTGACATTGGAAACCTTAACATGGGAACTTGAGGCACCGACGAGAAATCACCATAGCTAGTGGGTACATGGGGTCCGACCAGATAAACTTGTGTCAGAAAAGGATGAATGGTTCCTGGTGGGCTGCTGCATAACTTGAGAGTCTGGGAAGTTAAGACATGGGGTGCTTTGGAGTGGAAGGGAGGCATGCTGGCCTGGGGCCCTGTTTGTGTTGCATTGTGGGCTACAGGGGATGTTATTGTGGACACTTGAGCTGAAACTGCACCAAGATTCGTATAGGGTGACAAAATTGGGGTTGGTGGGGTGGGCTGTGTACAAAGTCTGGGTGACTTAATGTACGCCGAGCCATGCTATTATTTTTTTTTGGCTCTTATGTTCAAAAAATTAGACAAATGTGTGAAAATTATCGCATAATAATTCACCCCCTCAAAAAGAAACTTTACTCAAAATGGTAGTACACAGCTGTATGTTCAGCACACACAAGATAATTAAATAAATCAATCAATACTCATACCGCAAAAGAAGAGGAAAAAAAAAGAAAAAAAAAAACGAATTTACCACAGCATAAACTTTGATGGTAACTGTTTAATACCGTGACGTTGTTAACGCGTCTGTCAATGGCTTTACTTCTTCGGTCTTGAAACACCACGTGTCCGGGTCACGGCACCAAAGATGTAACCCAGTCCGTGCAGGGTCTGCACCTCTCTACCTCGAAGACTCTGCGTTGTGTTAGTTGTTGTTGAGGCAAGAGTCGGACACACGGTGGTCAAGGTCGTGGCTTAGACCACGCCATCTATTTTGTGTTGATGCTGACAACTCCACCTTGCAGACCGTACACAAACACTGTATCAGTTACCGCCACTCATAAAACTCGCAAAACAGTTAACGTCTCTCAAAGTTCTCAAAGCAACAGTACATTAAATCCAACCAATGTTAGAACAGACATGCCCATATTAAACAGTGTCATACATATTAAACAAAGTAACGGTTGCCTACAATCAAGCTACTTAACAAAAACGCAGGGAGCGCGATTCACAGTGCTTACCTTGCAGATGGTACACATACACTGATTGAATTCACGCTGCACCAATTAAAGAAAAAGTTCCCAATACGGTGTCCCGTGAGGGATCAATAAATAAATCAAAGAGCTCACACAGCACAATGGCACCACCTGCTGACGAAAATAGACTACTGCTTTACACATGTAGCGTTGTAATCTGGGAACTGGAAGTATGGTGTTGAAATGAGATTATGAAGGACATAAAGATAAAGATCAAAGACAGTCAGGGGCCCTTGTGGAAGGGCAGTTGTTCTGGTAAGTATGTTTTATGAGGCAGATCTGGAACGAGTCTTTGGTTTGTCTCATGTGGGGACCCAAGCCGTGATGGTTAAACTTTTCATGTGCTGGCATCCACATCTTCTAAGCCCTTGTACTTTCCAAGGAAACAAAAATGCATGTGGGGTCAACATGGCCCCACAAGACAGGGCAGAGTCCAGAGCAGATCCTTTACACTGTGTCATGAGGGTGGGTTGAAATGACACACACACAGGTTAGTCAAAATCCTGTTCTCAGCCTAAAAATAGGTTACACTGTTTTCTTCAAAAGTGACATCCTGTAAGTTTCAGTCATTTTTTATTCAAAATCAAGTTCTCTGACTAAAAAGTTGAAAAGTGTGATAGATGGTCACTTTTACTGTTTAGACTTGAAAATTGGATTTTTCATAGGTTACACTGTTTTCTTCAAAAAATGGGACAAAGTGGGATTTTCAGACATTTCAGTCAAAGTATTGTTCTCCATCTAAAAAGTTGAAAAGTGTGGTAGATTGTCATTTTTGTCAGTCTTACCATTTAGACTTCAAATTTGGGTTTCTCATTGGTTACAGTTTCTTCGAAAAAGGTGACTGTGCTAACCCTAACCCGTCACAAAAGACAAGCTCCGCCCCTGTCACAAAAGAGAGAATTACAATAAACCTTCAATCAAACTCATTTTGACAGGTGCCCCTTGGACCCCATAACAATAAATCATAATTTTTGACAGATACAGTATGCATAATTTAATTAATGTTAATTTGATATTAAAATGATATATTCGTAAATTACAGTGTATGTAAAATGTAAAATAAAAGAATGCAATGTTTATGAATGTAAAAATTTTCATTTGCATAATGAGTCTTCTAACAGTCCGAAGCATCAGTGTTTATCTGAAAAAAAGCAGTGAGCAGAATAGCAGACTAAACACACACACCCCCCATCCTCCCCTCCCCCGCGCCTGTAGGTGGCCGCCAGCACACATCTATTCACAGGCCTACCCGCTAGTTTAGGAAATCTGTTTTGGATGAAAGAAATAAAATAAATAATTAAAGCCCCTAAACATCAAAAAGATGTTTAGCTAGTCTTTCACAGACACCCGATAATTACCCTGACAAGAAAAGCGTACGAGTGCGTTGCCCATTCACCTTACGGCGAGATAAAATGTTGGAAGTGGGGGTCCGAAATGACGGAGAGTGACTGCGAAGAAGGTTTTTGTATTTCAGCCATTCCATCTGTCACACTTCAAACCATATCGTCCTGCGCGCTCGCCACCAACATCCCGCTTCCTCATCAGTCATTGGACAGACTTTTCGTCATACTGACAGGTCAGCCAATCACCTCCCACGGCCATACTTCAAACGATGTAGCCTTGCGTGCTTGCCAACAACATCCCGCCTCCTTATCAGTCATTGGACAGACTTTTCGTCAAACTGATAGGTCCCCCAAACCCCCCGCATCCCCTACCTTATTTTCTTTCTTTCTCTTGAGATACAATCGATCACATTGATAGGCCCCTAAACTCTCTGTGGGATGCCGGAAAAAGGGTCAGCCGTTTTAGAAACAGATTCCACAATCAAGTCTTTTACTTTCTCTAAGAAACGAAAAACAGATGCGCATCAACCCGCACTTTTTTGGGGTATAAGACAGACGGAGTTCACCCTAGGTCAAATGGATCGCCATACAGACACATACACTCTCACGTCGTTGTTTTCAGAACATGTCTGCACGGACTGGAGCAAAGAAATTGGGTGAGTAACTTCAGCCTAGAACAGTTTCTAGAAGAATGAGCATCTGTGTTGATTATAAATTTCGGAAACTCCGCAGTACACCACAAATGTCCCGCCCACCACCGTTACGGGAAGCAAGCAGTTCAGAGTAGACAGACTAGTCTTCACCTGTGACCACATTCCAGCCGAGCAGAAAACCTGAAATCCAGCTGGATCAAACATCTCCAAAAACCTCTCTTTTATTATTTTTCACAAAACAAGTAAAACTTATTTAAAACAAAACAGAACCACTGGCTGCTAATTCCCGTTCATGTGATTTATCTCATAAATAGCATCCAGTACCTTCAGCACCCTGCAGATGGCGATATTGTCAAATCCGCCCAACAAACCAGCCATGGTAACGTAGGTAAAGATGTGGACTTCTTGTGCACAATCACAATGTTTTGACTAACGGTAAGTGTCCATTCAATTGTAGTGGAGTAAAGTGTACAAATGTTAAATCAAGAATGTAGTCGAGAACAAATATTTTTGATACTCAGTACAAGTACAAAGTAGCCAAAAAAGTACTAGTAAGTAAAGTAACATTTACTCAAGTACTTTACACCACTGAGAATAATTCACCTGTCAAAAATGTGCCTGCAGAAATTCGCCTGCCAATGTGGTGAACTCTTCATGACCCGGGCAAAGCAATCGATCAGCATTTAACCAATCAAATTAAGCTCATGTGATTTACAACATTAACGTTACCCATCAGCAACAGTAACAAGCAGTCATGAGTTTTTTTCTGTTAAACAGAGATTGTTACTGAATACAAAGTACTGATGGACCGACATTTCCTTTTCCTGTTATCTTTTTTAACTGCTCATACAGGGTGAAATGTTTGGCTGACTAAGAAAAACAACGGCGCCTCCTTTCTGCAGAGGTTTTTGAAGCCTGGAAATGGCGGCAGCTTTGCGGTATGTTTATAATTTCTTATCTTCCACCAAGTTTGTGTAAGTTCGTGTATTTTTTTTTATTTTGTAGCTCGTTGACTAAATTACTCAGACTGGATCTTTGTTTAATTTCTCTCAGAGCCTCACAAAGCTCTACATGATAGCATCACGTTAAGTGACTTACCCTTCTCTCCAAAATTATATTCCCACAGATTGTGAAACAAATAAAACGCAGGAAAAGAGAATAGCATTTGACAGACTCCAACTTTTCCTGATTTTAACAAACTAAATATTTTAACATTTTGCGCGGCGCGCTCGATGCCCAAATTGTACAACTGCTGAAATGACACGCCGCGCCGGACGCTGGAATCGCACCACAAGACCTCAGATTGTGTCTGTACATTGACTTCATATTGAAGCTCAACGCCCCTGCCACGAGAATCACGTCCTGTGTGAATGCAGCTTTAGGCTGAGGAGGAGAAGGAAAGAAGGCGTCCAACTCTAATACTGGAAGGAATGAATCAAATCCCTGGAAGAAGTTGATGTCAATCCAGTAAATCTAGTGGGAGTTTAGAAGCTGCCACTGCCCGCCACCTGCTGGTGCTAAGAATAAACTATATGCTGTAATGTATCTTCATTTGATCTTCTTTTTAATGATCCATCCTGATCATCTTTTGTTTTTTTGTAAAATTGTTCCCAGTGGTGATTTTTCCTGCATAGTGGCAGGAGTTCATTAGAAATTCGCCTCTGAATTGTCGGCGGGACTGTTGGCGCAGAAGTAAACTTGCCGTTATTGTCCATATTCCCTTTGTTTATCTCCCTCTAGCTTACAGCCCCGCAGAACTCCAACGTAACATTACCGGTGCAACAAAAATGGTGAGCAATATTGGAGCTATTCAGCTGTTCAGGTGTGAGTCAGGAACCAGCTCAGACAAGGAGTTGGTATTGGGCTGCTTGGTGCTGTCAAAGCAGTGTGTAGCTGAAATAGTTCTGAAAGACAAACTTTTCACAGCTTATTCTACGCTCACAAATCCAACTGCCACTGCACGATGAAGAGGCATAAGCAGAATCTTCAAAATAAGCTGCCACCGCTCTTTCCTTTCCCCTTAAATCCTTACCGTGACCATGAATGTAGACGGCTGCAGTCTGGCAAATGTCATTCAGGGAGGGATGACATCGTAACAATATCGGAAAGGACAGCTGGGACAGACAGACTGGTTCATTTCAAGCAATCAGGCTTGAATCATTTATATGATTATATGGCGTAGTGGTTAGCGCTGCTGGCTCACAGCAAGAAGGCCCCCAGTTCAAGTCCTAGCTGGGGGACTTCAAACAGTGTCACCAATGGGGGACCTTTCTGTGTGGAGTTTGCATGCTCTCCCTGTGCATGCGTGGGTTTTCTGCGGGGCAAAATATGTGAGTAAACTAAAACTGTGCTTCAACTGGGCTTACAGGTGGATATGGGCTGTCTGTGAGTGAAAACTGGTACGGAACACGCAGGTGACCAGCACAAAATATCAAGGTTAGTGTCTTGTGAGCAGGGTTCCTCCCACAGGCTCCAGTCGTGTCCAGACGGAAAAAATGATGTGAGATCACTTTCCTATGGACTCCTATCAACTCAATTGCAGTGGGCCAGTGGGCCAGAGTGAGCAACAAAGGGACCTGGTGAGAAGCTGCGACCGGGAGCTGAAGGGAACACACTTCAGTGTCAATGACCAGTTCCCGGCAGATATTCTCCGGCGCAGGAAGATCCTTTTCCCACTGAGGAGAAAACACCTCACCGCCGGGTCTCGAACTGTTGTTTGAGTGGACAACCTCTACGTTGATGGACGGCTCTTTCGGGACCCCGAGATCACCCCGTGTCTATGCTGAAGACCCTCAGATGCTGTGATCAGAACTTCCATAATGCGCCGATGACATGGAGAGAAATGAGTATCAGTCCGATTTGTGCGTAACTTTAGGTTTGTGCGTGCTTAATTCTTGATTTGTGCATAACGTTCGGTTTGTGCATGCTTAATTCTTGATTTGTGCATAACTTTAGGTTTGTGCGTGCTTAATTCTTGATTTGTGCATAACTTTAGGTTTGTGCATGCTTAATTCTTGATTTGTGCATAACTTTAGGTTTGTGCGTGCATACATTTTGATTTGTGCATAACTTTAGGTTTGTGCTTGCAAAATTTTTTATTTGTGCGTAACTTTAGGTTTGTGCGTGCTTAATTCTTGATTTGTGCACAACTTTAGGTTTGTGCGTGCTTAATTCTTGATTTGTGCATAACTTTAGGTTTGTGCATAACTTTAGGTTTGTGCGTGCATAATCTTTGATTTTAGCATAACTTTAGGTTTGTGCGTGCATAATCTTTGATTTTAGCATAACTTTAGGTTTGTGCATGCATAATTCTTGATCAGGAACACACTGCGCTCTTCTGCGCACTGGTCAGCGGCCACGCGCACAGGACTCACAGACACGCACAGACGCACACGCGCTACTTTACTCTAACACTCTCAGTCAGTGTAGTCATGTCCAGTGTTTTAAAGGCTCAGTCCGCTGTGAATTTAGTTTTTCTTCTTTGGTTTTGTCAAGTTCTTCTGTTGTTTTTTCAAGTTCTTCTTCTGTGGTTTTGTCAAGTTCTTCTTCTGTGGTTTTGTCAAGTTCTTCTTCTGTGGTTTTGTCAAGCTCTTCTTCTTTGGTTGTTGAGGCAGTTTACTTTCCATGTGTTCGAGGCAACAAGCTAGAGACTTAAAGTGCCAAGAACCTTACCTGACCTTTTTGCTGTTCCAGTTGCTGTATGTTGATTGAGTAATTGACCAAACGTAAGTTCCTGTTTAACTATGAGAAAATGTGTTGCAGTGTTAACTTTGGGATGTTAGCCTCCTAGCAGGGTCCCAGCGCTCATTAGCGGAACCTGCATTACCAAATGAATGTCTTAGTTAATGTTTCTTTGATGTTTGAGAAGGATTTTTAATTTGCTGTTAAATGTAATGGCGTGTCATACGGTACAACTGATGAATCCTCCTTCTTTCACAGATTCTTCACCTCACTCTCTGTTCACTCTGACTCCACAAAAATGATAGGAGGAGACCTCAACTTGGTCCTTGATCCTGAACTTGACAGACTCAGCACAGCAGGACACCAGCGCACATGGCGGTCTGCAAGTATTTTGAAGCAGTACATGGATGAGTTGGGTCTCTGTGATGCTTGGCGCTCATGTCGTCCAAACGCTAAAACGGTTCACTTTCTTTTCTCCAGTTCACTACTCACAGTCTCGCTTAGACTACTTATTAGTCAGTAATTCTCTTTTAAAAGATATCAAGGATCCCAACATTCATCCAATTATCATTAGTGATCATGCACCAGTTTCTGTAAATATTTCTAGAGAAATGCCCAAACCTTCAGGCTTAACCTGGAGGTTTAACACTTCTCTGTTAAAAGATCAAGAGTTCATTCAGTTCTTTAGAAAAGAGTGGGCAACCTTCTTAGAATTTAATGATACTCCGGATATTTCACTATGTGTTCTTTGGGAAACAGCAAAAGCAGTGATGAGAGGAAAAAATATTTCTCATTCAACAAGAAAAAAAAACACAAGGAGAAAGCAGATTTATTAGAAATAGAAAATAAAATCAAAGATTTAGAGGCTGCTTATGCTGCTTCTGCACAAGAACACATTCTGGGAGATCTGAAAAATTTAAAGCTTCAGTTAAATGACATCATCAATAAGCAAACACAATTCCAAATACAAAAACTTCAACTCGAAAATGTCCATGATCCAACTGGATTCATTAAAGGTAGACACTCAAGTGATAATGTCCGCAGACTTGTTAACATAATAGATTTTGCCACTATTTGTTAATAAAAATAAAGTTTCGTTTAAATTACAAAAGGGGCTTATACCAACATACATTTTGTGTTCCCAATTATTAATATTAATTTTGTTTGTGTTCTTTTAGTTGGACCGGACGGAAAAAGAAAGGGGGAAAAGAGAGGGGGGGGTGTTATAGATTTTAGAGGATGACTAATGGAAGGAGAAAGTAGAATTGCAAGTCTACAGGCAACAAAATGCTGAAGCTTATACCCATTACAATAGTGAGTGTTGGTCTAAAATGGGCGGGGCCTGTCCACACACTCAGCTGTTACAAACATACCTGCCGGCTCCAAGAGTGTTCACAAACTTGTCCACAACCAGTTTACACGCACACTTGTGCATACCAACCAACACATGTAAAGCATTACATTCTGACACGCAGACTATTTGAAGGTGCAAATGTGAGCCGACGCCTGTGCTCAGGTGAATGCTATGTTAAGCTGAAGTGGATGAAGGAATGGAAAGAAAAAAAAGGAGGGAGAGCTCCCAGACATCCCCACACCAAGACCCCCGCCGAGGCAGCAGCGCCGACCAGGGCCCGCCCCCACACCCATACTGTGGGGTCAACGGAGGAGATCCGCCCGCCAGGTAGTCCGGCCAAGCACCCAGACCAGGGCCCGCAGGACCACCACATGGGCCCCCAACACCCGAGGGCAGTGATGTACGGAAGCGCAGAGCGCAGGGCCCAGCCCAGTCAGGAGAGCAGGAGAGGTGTCATTTTGCATGGTAAAACTGAAGAGTTTGACATTTTAAGAAATTCCCACCAGGCTGTTAAAGTAGTGCTTATATTACTACTTTGGTAGCAGTCAAGTTTTTTTATTTTTGGGCTGATAAATGGTAGATCTGACAAGTTGATCTTTCCACAGAATGCCTGTTCCAGATCCATCCATGGGTTGGTTTCTGGATTGTTTTTTAACCATCTTAAGATGTATTGCAATCTGTTGGCAAGAAAATAGTTGTGGAAGTTAGGTAATTCTAAGCCTCCACAGCTTTTTCCAGATTTTAAAGTTTTTAGACTAATTCTTGCAGGTTTATTGTTCCATAAGAAGCTGGATATGGCTGAGTCTAATGTTTGGAACCATTTTAGTGGTGGTTGTGTGGGGATCATTGAGAAGAGATAATTAACTTTGGGTAATATTTTCATTTTTACTGTGGTTATCTTACCCATGAGTGACAGAGGCAGGTTGACCCAGCGGGTTAGATCGTCCTGTATACTTTTCAGTAATGGGGTGTAGTTTAGTTGCACCAGTTCTGATTTCTGGGAGAAATAAATACCTAGATGTTTGATATTGCCTGATTTGACTGGGATTGAGGTAGTTTGCTCAGCATTACCATTCAGTGACAATAAAACTGATTTGTTCCAGTTAATTGAGTAGTCTGAAATAGAGGAAAATTCATTAATAATTGTTGTTGTTTCACTAATGGAATGTGAATTGTTTAGATAAAGTAATATGTCATCAGCATAAAGACTCATTTTATGATTACTGTATTTTGTTGTAATTCCTTTAATGCTCTCATGCTATGGAGAGAAATAAGTATCAGTCCAATTTTTGCGTAACTTTAGGTTTGTGCGTGCGTAATTCTTGATTTGTGCATAACTTTAGATTTGTGCGTGCATCATTCTTGATTTGTAATTCATAAAATACATTTTGTGCATGACTACAAAAATGACAAATTATTAAAAAATACAAAGTACAATGTACACATGCACAACTTAAAATTACGACAGCTTGAAACTAACTACACGCACAAATGTTTAAAAATATGCACGAATCACTTGTTACGCACCCACAAAACCCCATTTACACACAAATGTGATTTGAGACTCTTTTCACGTCTCCCAGATTCGTGCATAAGTGATGCGTTTAAATGCTACTGGAATGCTGGGTCATCAGAGTTTTCTGATCAGCCGCTCTGAACTTAGACGGTGAATAAGATCTGGTGAAACTTGACATTTTCCAACTTTCTTGAACAGATGTGCCGCTAATTAATATAAAAAAAGTCTAAATAAGAGAGGCAGAGAGGCAGCGCTGCAGAACTCAGACCCACCTTGAACTGTTTCAGCTGAGCAGGAGAAACCTGTCACAGTGGTGAGTTTTCATTTCTTCTCCCCAAAAGTTCCAGCATCCTGTTACCAGCGTCTCGTTGTGTCTCCAGGTCCTCCTGTGGCAGAGAAAGTGGGAGAGAGCTGTGCCAGAGCACCAAGCTGGACTCCTCCCTGCTGCTCTGGCTGTTTAAAGGCTGTCCTTTGAGGTGGGACTAGTTGACAAGAAGATGCTGGAGGAGACGTTGCCCCATCATCATCACCACACTCTGCTGCATCTCAGCTGCTCGTCCTTTGGTCTCCACAGCTGCACCGCCTCTTCTTCTTGAGCATGTGCCGTGGAGCACCGTCTTCAGGAGGAGAAAGACAGTGGACCGGTCTGAGTTGCGTAAAAAATGGCTTGAATGAAGGTTTGATCATAGAAACATTTGAAAGAACAGGATGTGAAGAAGAACAAAACAATTCAACATCCTAAGAATAGAAGTTTGCACCAAATCTAAACGTATAGACTGCACTTTACAAACTTAAACACAACATGAGGTTTCTGAAGCAAAGAAAGCAAAATAAATAAAAGCAGTGAAGAAGACGACACAAAAAAGAATCTACACGACGACTCGTGGCTCCACATCTTCTCTCAAAGCTTATGCTCTAAAAAAGGATCCCTTTTGGCTTCAAGCTGTTCATCAAATCTGAAAAAGAAGCACAAAACAACACAAGCCGTTGTTTATATTCTACACACTTTTCTGCAAGTCGATGCTTTTTTAAACCACCTGTTGTGATTGTCCAAGGCGGGCCTCGAACTCGCGATCTTCTCCTCACCTTGGGCGTCCAATCAGAGAGCCGGATTTGTTCCAGTTCTGTATGTCCCGCCCACTGTTTACTGTCATGGCTGCCGTCTTCCTGCTCGAATGTGAGTTTCGATTTTCCTCTATTTTAACGCGAAATGGACGGTTTGAAGTGTTAGAATGAGATCGATATGTTTGTGGAAATGTTAGTCCTCTTTTCTGTGACTGGTGATGTCGTTTCTATTCTCGATTTTGAAACCTGTACAGAACGAATTCACTGCGGACAGACAAAGTAGTCCAGCGGTGATGCACGTGCGCCGTCATGCAGAAGCTTCTGGTGATCCCTCTGTCGCTCTGTTTGCGCAAGAATCACAACTGGTTATTATTTGAATTGTGGGAGTTCAGAAAAGACCTTTTTGTGCAACATATTCAAAGCAGTTTGGCTGTTTCTGTTCTGGACGTTAGTGGAGTTGTTGCCGCGCAGCGCGGTGGGGGCGGGTGGCCGCAGTGTCGCCCAGGGCGGGGCCTGCTTTGGGCCACAATAACAGGCGATGACTTTCTCTTCGTTGTTTTTTTCCCGGGTGTGCGGCACGTCATTGCGTCACATAATTCCCAGCATGCATTGCGCCTCGACAACTTTTTTTTTTTTTTGTTAAATCACTCCAATCAACTCAATCCATGGAATATTACTTGTCTTTCAAAAAAAACAAATGACAACACTCAAACTCATCAACTTTTAAACATGTAATCAAGAACTAAAAAAAGAAATACTTTATCTAAACTTAGACAAACATCATTTGACTTAACCACTAAAATACACCAGGACAAGGGGATTCATCTTTTTTCAAGTCACACTCTAGTGCTCTATTGTTATTCTCAATTAGGACCATTTGTACTCATTCAAATTTCACTTTGCACATTCATTCTTTTCTAGCTTTGGAGGGCCTGAGACACCTCACAGGGGACAAAAACATCATTCCATTTTACAACAACAGCTTTGGAATGGAATTAACTTGCATAACGACACTCATCAGTTGAGGTTGCATCAAGAAAAATGCAGGAAACCATTTATTACTTACTTCAAATTGGAGCTTTAATGTGATGAGAGGAAGAGCTTCAGCTTGAATCAATTCATCATTTCAGAGTACAAACAAGGAAGTAAACAAGAATGAATGTCAAATCCATTCACAGGTTAACTTCCTAAACTTCAGCCCACTCTTGTTTTTCCACATCAAAAGAATACAAGGAGAATATTTATTAGAACATTCTAGCACACTGTATGGTCACATCTTTGTAAAAGTCCAAGTGTTTCCACACATTGGACAGATGACTAATGACGGTTGATGGTTTTTTTGCTGCATCACATGGGAGTTGTCCGCGATGATGACATGTGGTCATTTTTGCGTTATATATTCAAATAAACCTACCGTACCTCAATCCAAACGGTATTGTCCAAGATTGACCATAATCCATGTATTTTCTGTTGAAATGATTGCTAATGGTTTAGGCCAATTCCATGAATAATTTACCACAGACAGATTATTTTGACTGGATTATAGGAATTTTAACTGATTTCTAGATGAAGCCACTAAATCACTGCACCTCTATTTCTTATAGTAATGAGTGTTTTCTACTTGAACTATTTTTCAATTGATCATTTCATCTGATGTCAAATGAATGACTTTTGGCAGTTTCACTGTAACGTTATGACATTTTTTTCTAGTTTGATGATGGCAGACTTTGTGCTGTCTGAAGTGGACAAGCTTGACAAACACAACCTGACAGCTTTCATGAAGGAGAACAGCCTGGAGCTGATTGTCCTCTTCAACCTAGAGGTAAACAGACAGGATTATTTAAAAAAAAAAAAAAAAGATCATCTCTGTTGCATTTGAGTTGATCTGAGTGTGTTTTCAGACATCAGACAAGATCTTCACCTGTGGTGTGCGGCTGCACTGCCTTTTGTTCATCAGCTCCACTGTGCAGAGTCAGATGAGCTGCTGGAGGAGTACAAGGCTGTTGCCAGACAGTTTAAAGGAATGGTAGGAGCCTGGAGTGTGCCAACGCCTTAAGGTGCAAACTTGACTGCTTTTTGAGAACGGTTTATCCTCTCTGAGAATTTTCTTGAAAGCTCGGCCACTTTTTCTTGTGTAACGCAGGTGCTGTACATCCTCATGGACATAACAACAGCCGTGTCACACGTGCTGAATGACTTTGGCTTGTTAGAGCCGGACGCCCCCACTGTGCGCATCATCAACATGGAGACACAGAAAAAGTTCAGAATTGACCATAGACTCTGTGAGACAGCTTTCCCAGGAGGTGGTTGATGACACTGCAGAGGTAACACTTTAGCTCAGCTGATGTGAAGTCAAGCAGGAGCACTGAACTCAGTAAGCTGTTCCTTCTTTGGTTACTTCAGCCATACTTTCGGTCTGAGGACATCCCCGAGGACTGGGACAAGGGCCCAGTTAAAGTCCTGGTAGCCAAGAACTTTGAGTCCGTTGCCATGGACCTGACCAAAAGCGTCTTCGTAGAATTTTGAAAGTTATTCTAACTTTTTTTTTTTTTTTTTTTTTTTTTATTGGGGGAGTCAAACATTCACACTACAGTTACATTATTTCCAGGTTACAGATGATAATATACAGTGTATAATTTCAGTCAATAAACCAGAGCATGTTGCTATCATGGTCATTTGTACTCTCCCTATTCCCCTCTCAATTTCTTTTTGAGAACACACACACACACAAAAAAGGAAAAATAGAACAGCTGCCAATCTCACCCATCCTTCCTTAAAGTTAAACTCACAATGTATTCTTTTTGTCATCCTTTAGAGAAGTATTTTATAGGAATTAAAGCATGTCTGGTCTGAGAGGTCTAATATATTTGATCCACCTTGCCCACCATCTCGAACCTTTCTCTGTTTGCAGCTTTATTGCAAATGTGAGTCTCTCCATAATATAAATGTCATGTATAATTTTGTACCAATCTTCTAATGTTGGAGCATCTAGTTGTAACCACTTTCTTGTCAAGGCCTTCTTTCCTGCCACCAGTAATATTCTCATTAAATATTGATCTGCTGCAGATTGTATGTTTTGTATTATGGTTCCAAAATATAAAGCTGAGGCATTTAAAGCAATAGTTATTTGAAATATCGTTTCTAGGCTTTTATGAATTTCTTGCCAAAAGGGTGTTAGTTTAGGACAGTCCCAGAGTATATGGTAGTGGTTGGCTTCAGACGAACCACACAACCTCCAACAGCTTGTACCGACACCTTGATGTCTCTTTTGACCAGGGGTGATGAAGAATCTGATGATGCTTTTCCATCCAAATTCCCTCCAGCTATGCGAATGCGTGGTTTTCCATTGTGATTTGCAGATATTTTCCCATTCTTCCTCAGAAATGACCAATCTCCCTTCTTTTTCCCATTTTCCTTTTATATATTGTGTGTTTGGATATGGGGAGCTCTGTAAGCCCTTGTACAATTTAGATATTACTCCACGTCCACTCCCTGATGTGTAGGCTGTTGTAAACACATTCAGTATGTCGCTGTTCAATTTTCCTGACCCCTCAGCCAAGATCCCATTCAGTCTATGACGTATCTGTAAATACCGAAAAAAATCTTTGTTCTCCAATCTGTATTCCTTCTTGCACATTTCAAAACTTTTTACATCACCCTTGTTTATTAGGTTACAGTATGCAGTTACTCCTTTTGTCCTCCATATCTTAAAACTTGAGTCTGTCCTGTTTGGCAGAAAATCTGTGTCATATACCCCCATCGCAGTATCTTTTCAGCCCCCTCCAGATTATAGTTCTTTATTATTTTCCGCCATATTTTTATAGATATTTTTAGCCAAGGGTTATCGTCAAGGTTATTTGTCAATTTACTATCTGCTATTATAGTTTGTACGGGAGGTTCTCTGGGTCCTACCTCTTCTATTTCCTTCCACCTTGCCCTAAATTGTGGATCGCATAGCCATACAAGAGGTCTGACCTGAGCTGCATAATAATAATTCTTGAGGTTTGGTAATGCCATACCCCCTTTCTCTTTTGATAGCTGCATTGTTTTGTATCTTATTCTGGGTCTCTTGCCCATCCAAATGTAACGTGAAATCAATTTGTCCCATTCAATGAATTGCTGATCATTTATTTCTATCGGTAGCATCTGGAAAAGATATATTAGGCGAGGTAGAATATCCATTTTTATTGCATCAATCCTTGAAGATAAATTGAGGAAGGGCAGGAGGGTCCATCTGGAAATGTCCGATTTTATTTTTAAGTTTAGAGGGGCAAAATTAAAGTCAAATAGTTTAGTAAGATCTTGGGGGAGGTTAATTCCTAAATACTTCAAGAGTTTGTGTTGCATTTCAGATCATATTTATTCAGGAGCTGCTTTGGTGGAATAAAATTAAGAGTTAAAATTTGGGTTTTTTGGACATTTAACCTGTAGCCTGATAATTGACCAAATTTTTCTAGAGATGACATTAGTATTGGTAAAGATATCATGGGCTGTGTTAAGTAGATCAATACATCATCTGCAAATAAGGATAATTTGTGTTCTTGTCCTCCTATTACCACTCCTGTAATCTCTTCCATTTGTCTGATATATTGACTGAGAGGCTCGATAAATAGGGCAAAAAGAAGTGGTGAGCATGGGCACCCCTGCCTGCAGGAACGCTCTAATGTAAAAGTTTTTGTAAGACTACCATTAATTTTAATTCTTGCTGTGGGGTTATTGTATATCGTTTGAAGGTGAGCGTTTTATGAAAACCAAATGTATCTAGTACTTTAAACAGGAAGGTCCATCTGACTGAATCGAATGCCTTCTCTGCGTCCAACCCCATGAGCATTTCTTGTGTCTTATTTTGTTGTATATTCCACATAATATGTAATGTCCTTCTCAACCTATCATGGGTCTGTCTGGTCAAGGTGAATAAGTGAAGGTAAAATCTTCTCTATTCTTCTTGCTAATATAGACATAAATATTTTATAGTCTACATTTAACACTGATATTGGTCGGTATTGTTTACAATCTAGTTTATCTTTGCCTTCTTTTGGTATCACTGAAATGATTGCATCCCTCCATGAGGGGGGGATAGTTCTCTGTTGTAGTACCAAGTTACATATGTGACATATTTTTGGGGTCAGTTGGGTCCTAAAACATTTGTACCACTCGGCCGGGAAGCCATCTGGGCCTGGACTCTTCTGTGGTTTAAGTCTAGATATTGTTATTTTGGCCACCAAAATTTTATTTTGTTCCTGTGTGATCTTAGGTAAATCTAGAGATTCAAGAAAACTTTCTATTTCGCTTACATTATCTAGTTTTGGCTGTGCATATAAATTCTTATAGTATTCCTCAAAACCGTGTTGGATATCATCTGGTTTATGCTGTATTTTCTCTGTTCGGGGACATCTTATTTTAGTGATGGTAGTATCCTTTTGCTGTTTTCTCAATTTGTATGCTAATAGTTTCATTGCTTTACCTCCTGCTTCGTAATATCCCTGTTTCAGAAATACCAATTTCTTTTTAACTTCCTCCAAGTATATCTCATCTATCTCATTTTGCAGTTTTTTAATCGCCATTCCATCTTCGGGTTTCATTCCATTTTTATGTTGTTTTTGTAAGTCTTTGAGTTGACAGTTTAATTGATTAAGCCTCTCTTGTTTGCGCTTCTTTAATGATGAGGAGAACGATATTACCTTTCCTCTCAGCACTGCTTTGTATGCATCCCATACCATAGACGGGGAAACTTCCCCATTATCATTATCTTCAAAATACCTTTCTATTTCTTGACCTAAATCTTCTTTTACTTGAGCGTTGTTTAGTACATTTAAGTTCAACTTCCACATTGTTGATTTTGGCTTGTCGTTGATATTAATTAACATTTTGACTGGCGCGTGGTCAGATATATCTATTGTTCCTATGTCACATGACTGGATTCGGTACAGATCTTTTTTGAACATGAAGAAATAGTCTATTCTAGAGTAGGTAGATTGTGGTGCTGAATAATAGGTGTAATCTCGACTAGTTGGATTCAGTTCCCTCCAAACATCAGCAATACCAATTTCTTCAATAACTGAGTTGATTTTGTTAACTAGGGGTTTTTTATGACATAGATTAGAACCAGACTGTCAAGGTTGACGTGCGGACACAAATGCAGACGGACTCGAAATAAAGAAGAAATAGATTTAATGACTCGAGAGAGGAACATTAAATCAGAGCAAACAAACAAAACCACCCGACCACCCGTGCAAGGGAGACGAGGGTATATAACAGGGAGAGAGGATTGATTAACCACATACAGGTGTGCCAGGAGGGAGGGAACACACAAGGAGGGAAGTGTCAAATGACCTCGAAAGCAATGGTGAGCACAGGAAATACAACAAAATAAAACAGGAAGTGCCAAACACAACAACAATTAATGTCCTGGGTCCATAACCCCTACAGTACCCCCCCCTCAAGGTGCGCCTCCTGGCGCAGGGGGAAGTCTGTTCCGATGCCGCCGATCGAAGTCCCTGATGAGTTCAGGGTCCAGAATGCGTGAAGCAGGCTCCCAGGACCTCTCCTCAGGCCCGTACCCCTGCCAGTCCACCAGATACTGGAGGCCACGACCCCGTCGCCGAACGTCCAGAAGGCGACGGACAGTGTAGGCCGGTTGGCCATCAATGATGCGGGAGGGGGTGGCGGAGAGGACGGCCGCTGCAGGGGACTCGTGACATGTGGCTTTAGCTGAGAGATGTGGAAAACCGGGTGGATGCGCAAGGACCTGGGCAAGCGCAGCCTGACTGCCACCGGATTGACGACCTTGATGATCTCGAAAGGACCGATGAACTTGGGGAAACGCTTCTTTGACTCTGTCCGGAGTCTGAGGTGCGAGGTGGACAACATGACGAACTGACCAGGTAGGTAGGATGGTGCTGGCGTGCGGCGACGATCTGGCAACCTATCGTGGGAAACCCCTGAACACAACAGGGCTCGTGACTCGGAAAACACAGTCAGGTCATGACATTCAGACGGAACCCTGAATGGGTCAGGTGAGGGCGGCCGCCCTACTGGGACGGCGGGATCTCCCCCAGGAGGCCGAGCTGAACGCAAACATGTGGTGTGACATTTCTCACTCCAGCCGGAGACACGGCTGGAGGGCCAGTCGATGACTGGGTTGTGAGCATTTAGCCAAGGGCAACCTAATACCAGAGGGTTTTGTGGGGAGGAAAAAAGGAAAAAACGGGTGTGCTCGTGGTGATTGTCTGACACAATCAGATGAACCGGCTCAGTGACTCGTGAGACGGTGGCTAATTCTTGGCCGTTGAGGGAGACCACTCGTAAAGGACAGGGCAAAAACTCAGACGTAAGACCGACCTGTTTGGCTAGCTCGGCGTCCATGAGGTTCTGCTCTGCTCCTGAATCCACCAATGCTTTGACAGAAACTCCCCCTTTCTGGAACATAACCCGAACATCCAAAACACAGGAAGCAGGTCTCGGGATAGTGGGAGCCGGACCACGGCTCTTCAGCGCGCCCACTCTGATTGATGAGTTGGGGCAATCCCTGCAGAAATGACCCCGGCCGCCACAGTAAAGGCACTCACCTGCCGCCATCCGCCGCCGTCGCTCGGAAACTGTCAGTCTGCCCCGGCCGAGCTGCATGGGTTCTTCTGAGACTAAAGACGGGGGTTCTGCGGAAAAGGCAGCAAAGTCAGGTGAGTCCATGATCCTGTGCTCAACAGGACTGCGTCGGGGGCGGGGTGCCACCCTGCCATGCTCCTGCTTGTGGTCCTGCAGGCTATTGTCAATTCTGATGACCAGGGCGATGAGGGGTTCCAAGGAGGAAGGTAACTCGAGAGTGATTAGTCTGTCCTTTAACTCCTCGGAAAGTCCCTCCACGAATGCGTCCATGAGCGCAGTGGTGTCCCAACCACTAGTGGAGGCCAGGGTGCGGAACTCGATAGCATAGTCAGCTGCCCTTCTGCCCCGTTGCCGAAGTTGCATAAGGGCTCGAGCTGCCTCTCGGCCCGGTTTGGTGTGCTGGAACACCTGCTGAAATGCCTCCAGAAATGCCGCGAGAGACGCGCAGGTCGGTGCTCCACGCTGCCATTCAGCCGTTGCCCATGCGCCTGCTCTCCCGGTGAGGTGAGATATGATGAAGGCCACCTTAGCTTGGTCCGAAGGATAGTGAGGCGCTTGTAGTTGAAAATGGAGCTCACACTGAGTGATGAATGCTCGGCAGTCCCCGGAGTCCCCGGAAAACCTCTCCGGGCGGGCCAGCTGTGCAGCAGGGGCGACAGGAATCCCATCCTGGACTGGCGTGGGAGGCGAAGGGTGCGGAGAAGGAACGGACAGTGGATGTTGGATCCGCTCCGCCAACTGCTCCAATCGCTCACCAATGCGGCAAGTTGTCGCTCGTGACGGCTCGACATCTCGAGTAATCCTTGTCTTAAGCATGACATCTGCTCCTCCTGTTGGCGGAGTAATGCCCGTAACGTCTCCGCGTCTGCTGCGTCCATTATACGGGTCGGTGGTAATGTCAAGGTTGACGTGCGGACACAAATGCAGACGGACTCGAAATAAAGAAGAAATAGATTTAATGACTCGAGAGAGGCGAGTCCATCTTTGTCAATCTTATATTCATAATCACCTCCACTTATAAGTATTCCTCGGGATTCTGTAGACATAGTATGGAATAGTTTTTTATAAAATTTCCAGTCACTTCCTGGAGGGGCATATATACTGAATAATGTTACCAGGAACCCGTCAATTCTTCCTATGATCATCACATATCGACCCTCCTTGTCTTTGGATTCTGAGATATGTTCATATTGGACCTGGTTTGATATTAGAATAGCTGATCCTCTTCTATGTCCTGACTTATAGGACGTATAGAAAATGTGTTTAAAACCTCCTCTTCTCAGTTTTACATGTTCAGTTTCTGTCAAATGTGTTTCCTGTAGGAATACCACTTGTGCCCGTTCCCTTTTTAACTTCGAAAATATCTTACTTCTCTTTATAGGATTCAGTATACCATTTACGTTATAAGAAATTATTCTTATGTTATTATCCACCATTATGTTTGTGATGTTTCATCTGGATTTTTGTGGATGAGGTTGATATGACAGCTTCCAGGCTGCTCTGACCTGCAGCGAACAAATAAACAAAAGAACTACTTAAAGTCATTTCTTTGAAATAACACCAATGATGCTCAGAACTTCCAAAAGTGGGGTTCTTCGGGGAACCCTGTTGTTGTTGTAGTGCAGCCATCCCGAGAGATAACCTCTCTTTTAGGAGAGGGCCCTCAGACAAAAGTATGTCTTTGATGGTTATAGCCAGCTTAAGGTTAACCCCCGACTTAATTATTACTATTATTGCGGCTTTTGGTAACAATGAAAATAGAAAATTATAGAAAATACTTTTTAACCAAGTAAAAAAAAATAATAATTTGTTGTTCAAATTTAAACCAAGTAATATGACTCACGTCAATAGGGTTCAGGAAAGGGTGTGTAAGCCCTGAATAAACAAAATCAAGTATTTACTTATCTTGGCCAAATGTAACATGTGTGTCCCCATCTGGACTGATGTGGTCACTGTTTTTAATCTTTATTCTGGTCTTTCTGTGGCGGCCCCCATCTGAACTTCTGAAGCCTGTCCTTGTATGATGCTCCTCCTGGTCGGCGACTCTGTCCTCGTCCTCCGCTGACCGTCCAGGTCAGCCTCCTGATCTGCTCCACCAGCGTCTCTGCTGGTTTCACCACGGTCACCTGCAGCCCTTTCTCTGCCATGTCGCTCGTCGCTTCTTCAGCTGAGTTGTATACGCGCGTCCCATCCGGGTAGAAGACTCGGAGTTTGCCGGGGAAGGGAGTCTGAAATCTGATCCCATTTTCTTTCAACACCTTTGCTTCTGCATATTCTCTCCTTTTGCAAAGCACGCTTGGTGCATAGTCATTATCGAAATTTACTTGTGCGTTCTTTCAGACGAATCCTTTCTTCTGCCACGCTGTTCGTAGAACCTCCTCTTTTATTCTGTAACTTTGGAAAGCTACAACGATGGATCTCGGCGGCGCCCCTTCTCGCGGCACCGGACCAGGGCTCGGTGCGCTCGTTCGATCTGGAGGCTTTGATCTTCTTCCAGCGGGAGATTATGTTTGAGCAGCTCTTCCACAAAGTGTATCATTGATGGAAATTAGTTTTCCGAGCCCTCCGCTACAGAGTAGATCCTGATGTTATTCCGTCTGGCCCTTCCTTCCTGGTCTGACTGTTGGGCCTCAAGTTGAGACTGGAGTTTCACCAGCTCCTCCATCACTTCTTCCATTGACTGCATCCGCTCCTCGGCACTCAAAATCCGTTCTTCCGCCTCGTCAAGTCTCATCTTTGCCTTACTGATCTCGTCCTTAATTTCTCTCAGTTGTTGCTTGTTGTCTTGGCGGAAACATTTTATTTCTGTCAGTATTGTACTTAAGCTGACTTCTTCCTCTACCTCATCTTCGTTAGCATTAGCCGGTGGGTCGCTGCTAGCACTAGCACATGGACACTCGGAGCTGTTGCTGTCGTGAGAGTCGATAGTTTGCGTGGTTTTCTTGGGTTTAAGTTTAGCCTGCCTGTCTCGCGTCCACATCTTGCCCTTATCCATCATTTAAAGTCAATATGGATCGTGTTTGTCGAGTTTACAGGGCAATTTAATCTCAGATGTCGGGAGAGAAAAAACTTCAAGCTGCCATCTTCGCGGCTGCGCACTGGAAGCCCCTCTATTCTAACTTTTTATATATTTAGCTGTGTAGTTTTTTTCCCAGTTCCAGTATGTGCTTCTTAAAGTTTATTAGCTATTTTAAACGTACTCTAAAATGATGCAGATGTTCTGACTAAGTTCACACGTACCACCCCAGCGGGATTGCAATGGACTCCAGCCAGCCTGAGTCTCCGCAGTTCGTTAGAAATTGATTTTTTTATCAGATTGGGTCTTTAAGAGAGTATATAAAAATGTATGTTTTGTCCAAGACTAAAATGTAGGAAGCAAACATATAAAAAAATTGTAAATCATGAACAGAAAACATGTTATCTCATTTATTTTGCAAGCAGAAAATCTCATCAATGGATTTTTACAAACTTGAAAAGAAAGAAGCAAGTTTGTAATCTTGTAACACATGTGTGAATGGTAACACATTAGAGTCCACAAAAAGAGGGACAATGTTTCATTATTGCAGAATTCTTCTAGTTCTAATATTGTTCTTGCTGTCTGCAATACGGTTATTGATCACTAGGGGATGCTAACGGACTCTTAATGAATACTTAGCCTCTTTCTCTTGTCAGTCACCAGTTCTTGTTGGATTCTCTGCAGCATCTGAAAGCTGTCAATGACAAATCCTAACATTCAGGCCAGCACAGTTGGCAGTGTTTTCTTCCACCCCTTCACAGTGTGTTTATGTGTGTGCAGATGCTCCTTGGTGTGGACATTGTAAGGAGCTGGTTCCAATCTGGGAGCTGCTGGGAGCTGCTTCTAACCACGTGAGCTGTGCAGAGAGATTACCAGACTGAAGGATGAACACTGTCTCCTTTTCTTTCAGAACTAGCTCGCCGTGATTCACTCGCTGTGAGCGTCCAATCACAGCAGGAGATGACACCTGCTCACAAAACACAAAGTGAGTGATGCAGTAGGAAAAATGCACGAAGTCCAAAAGTGAACAACTTTCAAATCTACACTCTCTCCTTCCAGGTGAGCCGCCAACTCACATCCACCACCATCCACCACCATCCACCCCCAGTACTTCCTGCACATGAAGACGACATCCGTCACTGGAACTGCTCGCCACAGCAGAAGATACGGATGCAGACAGAGCTGGAGTCCATGGGTCTTTGGCCAGCTTCTTTGCCTGTCAGGAACCCCATGAGGATGTGGTCATTGTGGCGTCAGCCACCACAACCAGAGCTGATTGACAGCATCCATGATCTACCATCCCCAAAGTACTTCCAGCTCCACCCGTTCTTCATCTGGAAGCCGGAAATGACCAAATGATGGGCAGGCTGAGGAGCAATGACTGTTTTCCATGCCTGAGCAGTTGTATTTGGCCTCAGGTTGTGTCAGCAGGTGTTGGTAGACCAAGGGTGATAGTTGGGATCACCGGGCAGTACTATCTGCTGTCCTCCAGAGCGTACTGCAGAGTTTGCTGTAAGAGGTGGTTCGCAGACAACCCTTTATGGCTGGAAAAACTTCCAAAGAGGTTTAGGAACCTGCTTCCAGCCACGCTGACTTACAAGAAAGCAAATCTGCAAGTCTGTCATGGAATGAGCTCCGGAGGACGGGCAACTCCCCTACAGAAATGGCAAATCCAACGAACCAAATCATGCACCGGAAATACGAGCCAGCCAACCTGCCCACGGTTGCAGTGAACTTTTGGACCGGCTTTCTGCTTCAACCACACTCCCAAAGTTGCCAGGAAGGTCAGCTTTTCATGAGGGACCATGTGATCATACGGCGTGATGAATGAAACCTGGATGATCGTGTCATGGGTGATGCTGCAATCTGAGAGTGACGAGTCGCTGCGGCCCACGTATGAGGGACTGGCAACACGTTCTAACAACGCGGGTGGAGAAGGCAAGGTTCCAGTGGGGTGGACAGGTGAGACTTTCACGCAGAAGATCAACATTTCAAATGTCCTTTCATTGTTGCAAATGCCAGAATGCTGTGCACAAATATTTTGTGGCTACGCTTGAACTTTACCACATTCAAGCTCAAATCATCACCAAAAATGGGGATAAACACTAATTGTCAAAGAGACCCTGCTCCTTCCTAATATTTGCCTCGATCACTTTCTTCAGGGAACTGCTGTGCAGCCTGTTGTGGGGGAGACACGTGCAGGAGAACATTTAAGCTGGGAGTCCTGGGAAACGACAGACGCCGTCATTGCTGAGGCAACAACAGGACAGCTGATCAACTCCTGCACGTCCAGGTCCCACTACAACTCTGCCATCATCCTAAGTTGGATAATAAGCTAGCTGTCTTAAAACAGAGGAATGCTAGCCGAATAATTGATTCTGTTGTAAATCCAGTAAGTCATTTCTTATTTTAAAAACATTTCCAGATTTGACTTGTATAACTGACTGTCTTTAGATGCTGACATGTTAACATGGAAATCTTAAGACGTCATACTTGATTTGAAGACACTAAGCAATTAGTTTTCAGCTACAGATAAAACATTTCTTCATCTCAAAGTACTTGTTGGTTTAAGCTAATTTGTGTATTGTGCTTTTCTAATTTCAGGTGTGAAAACTTGAGGCAATAGGGTACCATCCCGTTTTCTTTTTTGGCAGAAGAGCAAACGCTTCGCGTACGTGGGATGTGAATGTCATAACCCATTTTGAGCGCACTGCGACAAATCAAGATTTATTGAAAGGGATGCAGAGAGCCTATGAATTGCTCTTGACACTAGATAGGAGTAAAACTTGTCTTTTAATGTCCACTACGGTTCCAAAGGTTTAGAACAAAGCAATTTTTCATCTTGAGTTATTTATTATGCCATAAATTTTCTGTGGAAGAGTTTGCTTGTGCCTCTGTAAGACAGCAAAACATGATAAACTACTGTTGTCAAGGGGATTCATGGAATGATTTGACTTTCTAATGTTGAACAGCTCTCAGCCTTAACAGCACAGGACCTGGAAGAGATGATCAAGTGTGATCTGTCATCAAACTCAAGTGGGTCCATATCAGCCTGGAATCTGCTCTTCTGTAAACTTCCAGGATCCTGAATGCACTCTGAATCTTCTGACCACTGCAGTAGGAACAACTTTTAGTTCAGTCTTTGGCATCCATTCAACAAATATAATAATAAATTGGACTTGCCACAAAAATGTATATTTCACTATTTTTTACATTTGTTTGAATGGTTATTTCCATGATGATTTATCAAGCGTCCAAACCATTTATATGTTTGTTGCAGAGCATCAACCCCAACAATCCTTCAGTGTCAATGATTTTGGACAGCTTACTATCATCAGTCCAGATCTGTTCAGCACAAAACACACTAAATAATCATGCTGAGCTGCAGCTGGGGTTTAATGTTCGCCTTCGCCCCTTCTTGCCCGCTGTTTCCACCAACTTTCTCTCAAGTCTTGCAGCAAAGGATTTGCAGTGCAGCTCCTAGCAGTATATACTGGTAGCAATACAACAAATAATACTTGGACAAATTCAAAGAATCTGACCAATTCCTTTCTAACGTCATAGTATTATCTGTTTTGTAATAATGCTTTGTCTAATCATGTCTTTTCAAAATAGCTTGCAAATATTGGAGTGAAGTACAACCCCAGATGACTCCTAGGCAAGAATCTGTGTACACACAATTCCTCAAGATTTACCGGAGCAGAAAGGATCCTGCAGGTGAGCACTAAGAAACGAAATTCTATACATATAACAACAAGGCTAAAATTACAATGTTCTGTATGGGAGGAAACTTCCCAAACAACAGTTTTTGTTGTACAATGAAAACATAAAAAATGATACCAATAAAAAAACACAGAACTTATTCTCTTATAGAAAATATGTCATAGTTTGATAGTTAAAGGAAATGTAAATAGGAAAAATGATAACTGGTTGACACCACCACCCACAATTCTCAGCGGTTTGTTCTATTGCTTTTGCAGCCTTTTTCAGTTTGTTTCTCCGTATTTTGTCCCGTTTTGATGTGGTTTTTCGGTGCAGGTGGAAGCCCTGTCACTGCTGTCAGTCACACAGCTTGCAGAGGTAGCGGCCACACCTGGTCAGCTCACATCTGCAGAGCAGGTCACCATGGTGATGACTTATGTCCCTGACCACAGTTTACCTCCTTCTTTGATCATTTTTCACCTAAAATGTTGGTAAGCAAACATTTTCTGCTGCTTAACTTTTTTAACCCTTGACATGCAATGTATACAAACCTTGTACAATGTTCATGTTTCTATTCTCCTACAGGGACGTGAAAACCTTCTTCCTTCTACTGTGAGCTCAGCCGTGTTGCAGGTTGTGTTT